>JARHVA010000888.1:547500-1147500 GCA_037957365.1 Torreya grandis | reverse complement strand
GGAGTTCCCAATTTACATTTATGGATTTGAGAGAAATATATTGCCTTAGATCATGTTCATCTTATTTTCTATTTCTAACTTCTGATTTCTCCATCAAATCTAAAAAAGGAACAAAACTTTCACTTACTTAGTCCATAACACTTAGAAGACGTAATTCTTCTTGAGAGAACTTATCCTTGCTGCCGCCTAGTGCTCATTCAGTTGGTAACTTCTAGGGCTTCCTCCAATAGATAATTCTTTGAACAGGGGTTATTAGGAAAAAATGGCTTAAATGGCACCTTGCCTCAATGCCTCAACTCTAGGTATCCCACATACAAGATCTGATAGATTGTTAGGCCAAAGAAGTCTTGAGGAACTTCAGACATAGTATGTTCCTTGAGCTTGTGAACAAGGAAAGCTAGTGTTCAAATCAACTTTAAACAGATCATCAAAAGAGTGATATGATTTCCTTAAAGTTTATAACAAAGATCTAAAAATGACAAGATGACCAGCAATATATATTGAATAGGCAAACTAGACTCTGATACTAGCAAGACCGATTGAACAAAATATATTTATATAATATAGAAGAATATTACATAATCAGTGAAGTCCAACAAGATTCTAACCATACATAGTCATAATCCTACTAACTCTTCAAGATCAATAATAAAAAACTAATATACATTAGTTTCATAGGCTATGTATAGTGCATAAGGCCAAAACGTTTGAAAACTATTCAACCCTGAGCCAGGTAGCTATTTGAGCCAATACTTAATAAACCTATCCTAAGACTTATAGAGATTAAAGACTTGTAGAGCTCTCTCCTTTCTACTTTGAGCATTTTATGTTAGTGAATGAACCCCAAACTCTTCTTAAATAAAGAATTGGAAGAGATTTTACACTGATTCAAGGAGTAACTAGTTACATACAACTGGAAACCTAGGATTATTGGATGATAGCCCCATCCAACTAGGTAAAGTGACAAAATCAAAGATGATTTGGTCATGTCATGCCAAAAGGTGTATTGCCCAAGGAAAATATAATAAAAGCTAAGAGGCCGATAGACCACCCCCACCACATGTGCTAATTCCTACTTTATTGAGATTCCCTACTTGAATTATGGAGTAATATGAGCACATGCTCCTATCAGATAAAAACCTTTATAAAAAGAAAACAACATCTCATAGCTATAAATGATAGAGGACAGGCCCCCTCTACTACCCAAGATAAGACCTTACCATGGGTCACATGGTGTGATATAGCTAGATCACACTCCAAGATTTGATTTCATAGTTAAATCATCTACATCACCATATTAAAGGGACAATGAACAAACCTTGAAAGGTCCCATCCATGCTTTCTACTAAGGACTCTTATAAGGTCTTTCAACAGACATATCAATGTTTATGTCATCCAAATATCCATACCTATGATAGATATCATGGACATAGTCATCCCATGAGTATGTATGTGTTTCATGAAGATCAAGAATTTATCTTTCAATTTAATCAGGGTGCCTAGGATTTTACATAAGAAATTCATTGCTTAATATGGTATCAACATCTTCTGAAAGTTCACAAAGCTTTCTTTGAAATGTATATCTGATTTTCTTATTCTCGTGGTTATATATACAATATTTGAAATATAACTTAAATTCTATTTCATCATATAGGTGATCTTCGGTAAGTTTGAATAATGTATTAGTATCTTGAATCAGGGGCTTAAAGTGGTTGGTGCATATTCTTCAAGCCATTGATCCCTAGTTAACTTTCCCATTGATCACATGGTACATCAACTGGTCTATCATGAAATCTCCTTATAAACAGATTGGTACTCATATAAATATAGACTTCTCTATAGAAAATTGCCTTTGCTTTGATTAGCCAAAACTCTGTAAGTGACAATTGTCCTCCAAGTATCCTAATATTTTTGTGATCCATATCACAAAATCTAGTCCAACTTCTTCCGTCAGCCTCAAGAAAGTTCCTATAGGCATTAACTAAGAAATATTTTGAAAAAATCTTTTCAATAGCAAGCCCAAGAAGTTCTTTGATCTGGGTCTCTGCAGGGATAAAAATCATTATTTCATTCTTTATTTTTCTTGCTGAGTAGGATTTTTTGAAATAGTACCATAATCAAAATTATTAGATCCTTCATCACCTTGAAACATCAAAACATGATTAGTATAAAACTTATGAGAATACCATTTTTATCCTTCTCTGGACATCAAATCAGCTAAACAATTAACAATTCCTTTCTTGTATTGAACATCAAACTCAAAGTTAGAAAACCATATTGCCCATCTAGTGATTTTCTAGTTTCCAACTTGTTGGGTGTGGGGTTTTCTAATGATAGATTTAAACTATAACAGATTTATCCTTAAGAGGAATTTCTTTGGGAGTAAAAAGATCCTTAGTTTAAACATGCATAGTTTGGATGCTAATAGTTATTTTTTAGTAGAATGGTAATTCTTGGTTCCATGTTCCATTTAAGCAATAGAAGACTTCTTCTCTACCATCTTTAGTTTTCTCTAGAAGTATTCTACCATATGCTTCATTTGAAGCATCTATTTTCAAAATAATTAAACCTTCTCCTAGCAATTTGAGATTTGGTAGTCCTTTAAATTTTTCCTCAACTCTTTTGATTACCTGTGTCATTTCAGTATTCCATAGCTTGAGTCTTTTCTTAACCTTTTCTATAGTATTTTCCTATCTTTGGCATGATGTTTATAGAATGGAGAGCAGTAATTCAGAGATCCAAAGAATTTCTGTAATTGGGTTTTTTCTTTTATTTCATCTGGGAATATTTTTAAAGATTGAAAAATATGGGGTTGTAATGAAATATTATTTTGACATATATTTAATCCAATAAATTCAATCTCTATTTTGCCTATCTCCATTTCCTTATCACTTAAAACCAACCCATTCTAGTTACAAAGATCAACAAATTATTTCAAATGTATAAGATGGCTATTTAAATCTTTTGAAAGAACTAATATATCATCAATATAAATATCAAAATGCTTAGCATGGCCAAAGATTCCATCCATCCTTTTTTGAAATTCAAAGGGAGCATTTTTTAGGCTAAAAGGCATAACCTTCCACTCATAATGCCTATTTAAGGCTGGTAAGACAAATGCAATTTTATAAGTATCTTTAGGTTCTACTGTAATTTGCCAAATCCACTTTTCAAATCAAACTTAGAAAAAACACAACATACCTTCAGCTTGTTGATAAGATTAGTCTTGTTAAGAATTGGATGTCTGACATGTATAAGCCAATCATTGAGATTTTTATAATTTATTACCAGCCTTATTTTCCCTCTATTATGTTCTAAGTGTTTATTCACATAAAATGCAGGAGAAGCCCATTCACTATGGCTTTTTTGTATCTAATCCTTCTGCAACAATTCTTTGATCTCTTCTTCTCTCATTTTAACTTGAGAAGGGGAGAAAGGGATAGTGTTAGATTTGATACCTCAGGTATGTTCAATCCCAGGTTTTAGATCAAGAGAAATAGTATATTTACACTTATCTCAAAACCTTCTAGGATCATTATCACCAAATCCTTTGATATTTTTTATGACAGTATTCAAGATATCTTTACTCTTTTCAAAATCTTGTAATGTCTTGTAAATTTCATCTATAGTTTTCTATCTTCTTCTTCATGGAGTCTTATGGCAATTCTTATAGTTGCATGGGTCTTCCTAGGAATTTGGTGTTCATTACCAAAGAAGCTTAAAGACAAGTATTTTCTGTGAATAGTATAAGTCATAAATTGCTGTGACCAGTTGCCAAAATGATTTTTAGCTAGGTTTACATAATAATTGTGTTCATCAGCCAAACTATGGTATTATGACTAATTTGATTCAGAAGCATTGGATTTTTGGATTGGGAATCTTATGGTTTTGAGTGTCTCTAAATTACATACTGTGGATTTCTTTATATACTAATACCTTTTGAGTTTTTACTCTTTAGGGCATTCTCCTTGTTGGATTTCTTATTTTTCTTCTTCCACGAGGGATATTTCATATCTTCCAAAATATTCTTTTGTAGGAAGAGAAGTTAGCCTAGGAGTGTACTAGGTTTTTTTCTTAGGAGGTCTATAGATGCACTTGTTATTGCTAGGAACCTATTCTTTGGGTAAGGAGATTATCTCAAAGTTTATTTGGCTAATATTGACCTAGTCTCTTATGGTTTTTATTCCATGTACCATCACCACACTGGCTGGGGATTTTTGAGTATAACTAGAGGGTACCAAAGGATACTTATAGTATCAAAAGACCCATCAGGTAAATATACTAAAGGTAATAGATTTAGGATCCATGTCAAGGTTCTCTAATTGTAAATTACATTTAAGCATTTCAAGAATGGTAGGATCCTCTAAGTCAACCATAAAATTAGGATAAACCTGACAAGTAACTTTGCCATCATGTACATTATCATTGATTGCACCAAACATAGATTTGGAAATGTTTTTCAACATATTGTCAATAAGAACAAAAAAAAAAGGGACATCCAAGCCTTGCCTAAAAAGAGGTACTATTGCCCATCTCAACTGGCCGATGTGTACAAAATGATAGACTTTTTTATAAAATGTTCCTTTGTCAATATATTGAACCAATTAACCTCAATATTTCCTAACATCAAATCTTTAAGAGTAAATTATTTGAAAGAGACTTCAATCTAAAACTTTTTTTTGAAGAAATTCATCTTATAGACTTCAGACAAATCTAATCTAGAGAGTTCCCAGTTTGCATTTATGGATTCAAGAGAAATATATTGGCTTAGATCATGTTCATCTTATTTTATATTTCTAATTTTTGATTTCTCCATAAAATCTATAAAAGGAATAGAAATTTCACTTACTTTGTCCATAACGCTTAGAAGATGCAACTCTTCTAGGGAGAACTTATCCTTGCTGTCGCCTAGTGCTCGTTTGGTTGGTAACATCTAGGTCCTTCTCCAACAGACAATTCTTCAAACAAGGGTTATTAGGAAAAAATAACTTAAACGCTATCCCACGTACATTCAAGAGTTATATTTGATAGATTTTTCGGCCAAAGAAGTCTCCAGGAACTTCAGACATAGGAGGTTCCCTGAGCTTATGAACAAGGAAAGCTAATATTCAAATCAACTTTAAATAAATCATCAAAAGAGTGGTATGATTTACATATAGGCTAGAACAAATAATTAAAGATGACAAGATGACTAGAAACATATATTAAATATGCAAACTAGGCTCTGATACTAGCAAGACCAATTGAAAAAAATATATTTATATAAAAGAACAATATTACATAATCAGTGAAGTCCAACAAGATTTTAACCATACATAGTCATAATCCTATCGACTCTTCAAGATTAACAATAAAAGACTAACATAAATTGGTTTTATAGGCTATGCACAGTGTAGAAGGCCAAACATTTTAAAAACTACTCGACCTTAAGCTAGGTATCTATCTAAACCAATACTTAACATACCTATCCTAAGACTTGCAGAGCTTAAATACCTGTTGAGCTCTCTCCTTTTTACTTCAAGCATTTGATGGTAGTGAACGGACGCCAAACTCTTCTTAAATAAATAATTGGGAGAGATTTTCCATTGATTCAAGGAGTAACTAGTTACAAACAAATAGAAACCTAGTTTTGTTGGATGACAACCCCATCTAACTAGGCAAAGTGACAAAAACAAAGATGCTTTGGTCATGTCATGCCAAAAGGCATATTACCTATGGAGCATATAATAAAAGTTAAGAGGCTGATAGGCCACCCCCACCACATGTGCTACTTCCTACTTTATTGGGATTCCCTACTTGAATCATGGAATAATATGAGCACATGCTCCTATTGGATAAAACCTTTATAAAAAGAAAATAACATCTTACAGCTGTGAATGGTAGAGGACATGCCCACTCTACTAGCCAAGACAAGACCTTACTATGGGTCACATGATGTGATATAGCTAGATCACACTCTAGGATTTGATTTTGTAGTTAAATCATCTACATCACCATATTAAAGGGACAATGAACAAACCTTGAAAGGACCCATCCATGCTTCCTACTAATGACTCCCATAAGGGATTTTAATGAACATGTCAATGCTTATGTTATCCGAATCTCCATACCTATGATAGGTGTCATGGACAAAGTCATCCCATGAGTATGTATGTGTTTCATGAAGATCAAGGATTAATCTTTCAATTTTATTAGGGTGCCTAGGATTTTCTGTAAGAAATTCATTACTTAATATGGTATCAACATCTTCTATAAGTTCACAAAACTTTCTTTGAAATGTATATCTAATTTTCTTATTCTCATGCTTATATATACAATATTTGAAATAAAACTTAAATTCTATTTCATCATATAGGTGATCTTTGATAAATTTGAATAATGTATTAGTATCATAAACACCTAATTCTTCATGAATAATAGGAATCTTAAACCAGGGGCTTAAAATGGTTGGTGTGTATTCTTCAAGCAATTGATCCCAAGTTGACTTTTCCCATTGATCATATGGTACATAAAATGGTCTATCATGAAAGCTCCTTGTAAGAAAATTGGTACTCATACAGATATAGACTTCATATAAAATTGCCTTTACTTTGATCAACTAGAACTTTGCAAGTGACAATTGTCCTTCAAGTATCCTTATATTTCTATGATCCATGTCACATAATCTAGTCCAACTTCTTTCATCAGCATTAGGAAAGTTCCTATAGGCATTATCTAACAAATATTTTGACAAAATATTTTCAATAGCAAGCCTTGGAAGTTCTTTGATCTAGGTCTCTGTAGGGATAAGAAGCCATTCTTTCATTCTTTCTTTTTCTTGCTTAGTAAGATTTTTTAGAAAAGTATCATAATCAAAATTATCAAATCCTTCATCACCCTAAAACATCAAAACATGATTAGTACAAAAATTATGAGAATACCATTTTGATCCTTCTCTAGACATCAAATCAACTAAATAATTATTAGTTCCTTTCTTCTATTGAACATCAAACTCAAAGTTAGAAAACCATATTGCCCATCTAGTCATTATTTGGTTTCCAACTTGCTGTGTGTGGGGATTTCTAATGATAGATTCAAACTATAACAAATCTATCCTTAAGATAAATTTCTTTGAGAGCAAAATGATCCTTAGTTTGAACATGCATAGTTTGGCTACTAATAGTTTTTTTTAGTGGAATGGTAATTATTTTGAACTGGGTTTTATGTTCCACTGCAGTAATAATAGACTTCTTCTCTACCATCTTTAGTTTTATCCAGAAGTATTCCACTATATGCTTCAACTGAAGCATCTATTTCCTAAATCATTAAACCTTCTCCTGGTAGTTTGAGATTTAGTAGTCCTTTAACTTTTTCCTTGATTATTTTGATTACCTATGTCATTTTAGTAGTCCACAAGCTTGAGTCTTTTCTTAACCTTTTTTGTAGTATTTTCTTATCTTTGGCCTAATCTTTATAAAATGGAGAGTAGTAATTTAGAGATCCAAGGAATCTCTATAATTGGGTTTTGTCTTTTATTTCATCTAGGACTATTTATAAAGACTAAAAAATATGGGGTTATAATGCAATATTATTTTGCATATATTTAACCCAATAAATTAAATCTCTATTTTGCCTATCTCCATTTTATTATCACTTAAAACTATCTGATTCTGGTTACAAATATCAGCAAATTATTTCAAATGTATAAGATGACTATTTAAATCTTTTGAAAGAACTAATATATCATCAATATAGATAACAAAATGCTTAGCATGGCCAAAGATTCCATCCATCCTTTTTTGAAATTCAGAGGGAGCATTTTTTAGGCTAAAAGGCATAACCTTCCACTCAATAATGCCTATCTAAGACTGGTAAGACAAATACAATTTTATAAGTATCTTTAGGTTCTACTGTAATTTGCCAAAATCCACTTTTCAAATCAAACTTAGAAAAAACACAACATTCCTTTAGTTTGTTGATAAGAACTATCTTGTTAGGAATTAGATGTCTGACAGGTATAAGTCAATCATTTTTATAATTTATTACTAGTCTCATTTTCCCTCTTTTTTGTTCTAAGTGTTTATTCACATAGAATGCAGGAGAAACCTATTCACTATGGCTTTTTTATATCAAATCCTTCTACAATAATCCTTTGATCTCTTCTTCTCCCATTTTAACTTGAGGAGGGGAGAAAGGGATAGTGTTAGATTTGATACCTCAAGTATGATCAATGCTAGGTTTTAGATCAAGATAAATAGTATATTTACACTTATACCAAAACCTTTTGGGATCATTATCACAAAATCCTTTGATATTTATTATGATAGTATTCAAGATATCTTTTCTCTTTTCAAAATCTTGTGCTATACTGCAAATCTTCATCTGCAATTTTCTATCTTTTTCTTCATGGGGTCTTGTGGCAATTCTTATAGTTGCATGGGTATTTCTAGGAGTTTGGTGTTCATTACCAAAGAAGCTTAAAGACAAGTATTTGATGTGAACAATATAAGGTATAAATTTCTTCAAGAAGTTCAGTCCTAGAATAATATCTTTTGACATCTTATCGAACATCCATAATTTTACATATGCCTTAATGTCATTTGATTCAAGTATTACCCTAAGAGACAATTTGTTTATATTAGTCCTTGACCCATTGAAAATAATAAAATATAATGAACCATCTTTCCATAGGTACTATGGGATAGCTCCATAGTTTTCAATACTCATATTTTCTCCAGTATCAACTAAACAATCTTGGGTCAATAAGCCATTATTTGAATCAATGATGGTTACTGAGATAATGATTTATCTTTATTCTCTAGCATAGAAATGTCCTTGGTTAGGAAGAACTTCTTCAGGGTTGTTTTCTTCTATAGAATCACTAGAACATCTTAATTATGATGATTGTATAGCTTATACCAAGAGAATGCAGAGTGCTCTGCATATTAATATGTTTAGAGGAGAGCCAACTGAAGAAGGAAAATCTCTTCTAAGAGAAGATAAGTTGAAAATCACAACTAATTTACAAAAATAAGCAAATGGCCTAGATATCAAATAAATGTTCTAGAAAATACTAGAAGATTTCTTCCAAGGCAATTCTATGTAAAATTCACATTTGATGGCCAATTTGTTATGCAACATGACCCAATAGAAGCAGTAGGTAGGGGAAAACATAACTCTACTACAAGAAGGAAAATAAAATGGTGTAAATTAGCTTTAACTGAGTTGGGAAAAATATTGATAAACTTTATGTGGAAATTACTCGAATGAGAAGCTTTCTAGATCAAAATGTAGGAACACTAGTTAAGAAACCATTGGCCAAAACACAGGACCTAGCTCCACTAGTCAATACTAGTGACATGATTCAAGGTGAGATAAATGCAACCAAAGCTAGCCTAGTTGAGTTAAATAAAGGTCAAGATAAATAGTAATGTTAGATGAAGCCACTTCCATAGTAAAACATTTGGAAGAAGTCTTTTTAGATCAAAAGCTAGACCTCTCTCTTGAGGCTACAAAGCTTGAAGAAATAAAAGAAGATTTGAAGAAGTTAATTATGACAAATACACAGGGCTATGATATGCTTAAATTAATCCACATAGGAATGGTGGAGATTTTAAGTGTTAATACTAGTACAAATTTGAAAACTAGAAAAATGGACATTAGCCTTGAAAAAATAAAAAAAAGTTATCATAAAAATAAATGATCAATAGAGTGTTAGAGCAGAGGAAACTAAAAAGAAAATTCAAGAACTTCAAGAAAAGGTTGATACCTTGGTAGGATCATCCTCACTTATTTTGATTCAGATACATGAATTATAAGAAAATATGAAAAGGTATTATAAAACAAACCCTCTGAGTATGGTAAAAATAGGAGAAGGCACCCCTTCTAAGATCATCCCATTAAGACAACCTACTACAGAGCAAGTGTCTGATCATGCTAAACAAATTAGATACTTAAGATCTTTTATAAACATTGAGTCATTAAGCATAAGTGATTTTCTAATTTTTTTTGATGATACCTACAAAAGGCTTGAAAGGCTTAATAAAAATACTAATTTTTTTAAAGAACTGGTTAAATTGTCTAAAGATATAAACCAAAAAAAGAACATTGAAGAAAATTTCACTACCACCTACCTATATTTCAAGGAACTTAGTGAATTAGATTAAAACCTTGATAATCCAAAAGTCCTAGATCCCTTGGATGCTTCACAATATTGGAATGAGTCCTTGCTCACTAGCTTGACAAGTGTGCAAGAGGAAAATGTTATACTTACTGGTACACCTGGATGGTTAGAAAAAACATACTCCTTAAACACTGAGTCATCGAGATTATCTATAGTCACACCTAGGATTAGAGCAACCTTTTCCCAAGGAAATTTTGGTAGTGTTGAAGCCCTTGATCAGGATATCTAATGAAATCAAGGAAGATAGCTAGATGATCTAACTCAAGGTCCTATACTTCCATATTCACTCAATATTATTGGTTGTTGTGGAGTAGGTAATGATATAAGATATAAAATCTAGAGTCTAATTGAAAGGCTCCATAGATGGGCATAAACTCAACAAATTATATTTGGGAAGATTGAGGAAGAAGGTATGGACCTTATCATTGATAACCTAGATGATAGTATAAAAGGATGGTGGTTATCCCTTATAGAAGACCAAAGGGTTGTGGTAGGATCCACAGTAACTGACTTTGTTGAAGCAGTTATCTATGAGTATGCTGGAGACATGGTAAATGCTCATGCTATTAAATACAATAAATTATTTAAGATGAAGCTTTATAACATGAAATACTAGGATAAATTTAAGTGCGATTTTGCTCTTTTGGCATGAAAAACAAAACATAGAGAAAAGACTTAAACTAAACACATGTTTATTAATGCACTTCCTAGTGAAATCTAAGATGGAGTATTGGCCTACATAGTAACTAAAAAGGAAGCCATGACTAGAGAAACAAACATAGTTGCAAAAATGACCTTAGGTCAAATTATCTAGTCTATAGAAGAATATATTTACAATCAATGTAAGGATAAAGTTATGGCCAAATTGCTTAAAAAACAAATAAAAACCATTGATAATAGTATCTACAAAAATAATGGATATAGTGCACTAGGATATTATGGTTATGAGGATTCTCATTGTAAATGCCATGAAGAAAAGAGCAGATCCCAAAAATAGAAAATTGGAGAAAAGCCCAAGTATAATAGGAGGTTCTCCAATAGAAAAACTTATGTTAAGCCAAAAAGAACCATCTCAGGAAAACAACCTATAAAATGTTATATCTATGGTTAGGAAGGTCATATATATCCTAAGTACCCAAATAAGAAAAGGTATCCTAAAAAGATGAAAAAGATTGGAGCTATACTTTCTAATGAATAAATGCAAGTTATTTATGAATTTAGCTTAGATGATGATGTCTATTCAATACCCACTAAAAAAGATATTTATTCTAGTGAAAATGAAAATCAAATAAATCAATTTAAAGAACTATCTTCTCTTGATAACTCTGAGACTGAACTCTACTATTTTAATATGATGTCTGGATTTGATCCTGAAGCTCAAATACAACATCTAGAATATATACACCAAAACTGTAAGCTCCTTCTTCATCTCATCCCTATCTATCAAGATGAGCTTACCAAATTATGTAGCATGCATGGTGACCCTAAGGGTAAAACAATAAAATAGGTTGACTTTCATGACAACCCAATTTTATATGCACAATAGGAATGGAATAGAAAACAAAAATCTAAGCCTAAGAATCCAAGCACAAAGACCCTGATAAAATACCAAAAGCCACCTGTTGAAATCCTCAGAGCTATAAAATCAAAAATAGAATCTACTTCTCAAGATATTAATGAATTAATAAAATGTTCTAAAGATTTTATAAAAGAAAACAACCCTGAAGAAGTTCCTCCTAACCAAGGATGTTTCTATGCTAGAGCAAAAAAAGAAATCATTATCTTAGTAAACATCATTGATTTAAACAATGGTTTATTTACCTAAGATTGTTTAATTGATACTAGAGCAAATATGAGTATTGTAAAGGATGGAGCTATCCCAGAGTACTTGTGGCAAGATGCTTCATTAGAATTTGTTGTTGTCAATGGGTCAGGGAATAATATAAACAAAGTTGCTCCTAGGGTACTACTTAAAGCAAATGGCATTAAGGCATATGTAAAACTATGGATGTTTGATAAGATGTCGATAGATATTATTTTAAGAATGAACTTCTTTAATCAATTTATGCCTTATAATGTTCACAACAAATACTTGTCTTTAATCTTCTTTGGTAATGAACACCAAATTCTTAGAAAGACCCATGCAACTAGAAGAATTGCCACAAGACCTCATGAATAAGAAGGCAGAAAATTGTAGATGAATATTTACAATACAATACAAGATTTTGAAAATAGAAAAGATATCCTGAATACTGTCATAACAAAGATCAAAGGATTTTGTGATAATGATCCCAAAAGGTTTTGGGATAGTGTAAATATAGCTTTTCTCTTGATATAAAACCTGGCATTGATCATACCTGAGGTATCAAATGTAACACTATCCCTTTCTCCCCTTCTCAAGTTAAAATAGGAGAAGAAGAGTTAGAAGAATTATTGTAGAAGGATTTGATATAGAAAAGCCATAGTGAATGGGCTTCTCTTGCATTCTATGTGAATAAACACTCAAAACAAAAAAGAGGGTAAATGAGAATGGTAATAAATTATAAAAAGCTCAATGATTAACTTATACCTGTCAGACATCCAATTATTAACAAGATTGTTCTTATCAACAAGATGAAGGAATGTTGTGTTTTTTCGAAGTTTGATTTGAAAATTAGATTTTGACAAATTGCAGTAGAACCTAAAAATATTTATAAAACTAAATTTGTCCTACCAGTCTTAGATAGGCATTATGAGTGGAAGGTTATGCCTTTTGGCCTAAAAAATGCTCCCTTTGAATTTCAAAAAAGGATGGATGGAATCTTTTGCCATACTAAGCATTTTGCTGTCTATATTGATGATATATTAGTTCTTTCAAAAGATTTAAATAGTCATCTTATACATTTAAAATAATTTGCTGATATTTGTAACTAGAATGAGATAGTTTTAAGTGATAATAAAATGGAGATAGGGAAAATAGAGATTTAATTTATTGGGTTAAATATATGCAAAATAAAATTACATTACAACCCCATTTTTTGTAGTATTTAGAATAGTCCTAGATGAAATAAAAGACAAAACCCAATTACAAAGATTCCTTAGATCTCTGAATTACTACTCTCCATTCTATAATGATCAGGCCAAAGATAAGAAAATACTACAAAAAAGGTTAATAAAAGACTCAAGCTTGTGGACTACTAAAATGACATAGGCAATCAAAATAATCAAGGAAAAAGTTAAAGGACTACCAAATCTCAAATTGCTAGGAGAAGGTTTAATGATTTTAGAAACATATGCTTCAAATGAAGCATATGGTGGAATAATTTTGGAGAAAATTAAATATGGTAGAGAAGAATTCTACTATTACTGCAGTGGAACATGGAACCTAGCTCAAAAGAATTACCATTTCACTAAAAAATAACTATTAATAGCCAAACTATGCATGTTTAAACTAAGGATCTTTTTACTCTAAAAGAAATTTCTCTTAAGGATAGATTTGTTATAATTTGAATCTATCATTAGAAAACCCAACATGCAACAAGTTAGAAACTAGATAATGACTAGATGGGAAATATGGTTTTCTAACTTTGAGTTTGATGTGTAATACAAGAAATGAACTACTAATTATTTAGCTGATTTGATGTCTAGAGAAGGATCGAAATGGTATTCTCATAAGTTTTGTACTAATCATGTTTTGATGTTTCAACGTGATGAAGGATATGATAATTTTGATTATGATACTTTTCCAAAAAAGCTTACTCAGTAATAAAAAGAAAGAATGAAAGAATGGCTTCTTATCCTTGCAGAGACTCAGATCAAAGAACTTACTGGACTTACTATTGAAAAGATTTTGTCAAAATATTTCTTAGTTTATGCCTACATGAACTTTCCTAATGCCGATGGAAGAAGTTAGACTAGATTATGTGACATGGATCATAGAAATATTGGTATAATTAAAGGATAATTATCACTTGTAGAGTTCTAGCTGATCAAAGCAAAGGCAATTTGAATAGGCAAACTAGGATTTGAGACCAGGTCAATATCAGTGAGATAAACTTCAAGATAATCTCCTCACCCAAAGAATGGGTGACTAGATATAGCAAGTGTATCTATAGACCACTTAATAAAAATACCAAGGACACTCCTAGGCTAACTTCTCTTCCTACAAAAGAAGATTTTAGAAGATATAAAATCTCCTTGGTGGAAGAAGAAAAACAAGAAACCCAACAAGGAGAATGCCCTAAAGAGTGAAAACTCAAAAGGTCTTAGTCCATGAAGAAACCCTCTATAAATAATTTAGAGACCCTAAAAGCCATAAGATTCCCAAGCTGAAAATCTGATGCTTCTGAATCAGATTGGTCAGAATACCATAGTTTATCTGATGAACACAATTTTTAAGTAAAAGTAGCTAAAAATCATTTTGGCAACCATCCTGATTGTGATGCCTATATAATTTATACCTAGAGAATGCAGAATGCTCTGCATATTAATATGTTTAGAGGAGAGCCAACTAAAAAAGGAAAATCTCTTCCAAGAGAAGATGTGTTAAAATATCAACTACTTTAGAAAAATAAGCAAATGGGGTAGATGTCAAATACAATTTTATCGAAAATATGGGAATATTTTCCCCAAGGCAATTCTATGTAAAATCACCTCTGATGGCCAATTTGTTATGCAACATGACCCAATAGAAGCAATAGGTAGGGGAGAACATAACTCTACTATATAAAGGAAACTAAACTGGTGTAATTCGGCTTTAACTGAGTTCAAAAAAAAATATTGATGAACTTTATGTTGAAATTGCTCAAATGAGAAGCTTTCTAGATCAAAATGTAGAAGCACTGGTTAAAAAACCATTGGCCTAAACACAAGACCTAGCTCCACTAGTCAATACTAGTGACAAGATTCAAGGTGTGATAAACACAACAAAAGCTAGCTTGGTTGAGTTAATTAAAGGTCAAGATAAACAAATAGTAAGGTTAGATAAAGCCACTAGCATAGTAAAACATCTGAAAGAAGTCCTTTTGGAGCAAAAGCTAGACCTCTCTCTTGAGGATACAAAGCTTGAATAAATAAAAGATCTAAAGAAGTTGATTATGAAAAATACACAAGGCTATGATATGCTTAAATTAATCGACATAGGAATGGTGGAGATTTTAAGTTTTAATACTAGTATAAATTTGAAAACTAGAAAATGGATATTAGCCTTGAACAAATAGAAAAATTTGTCATAAAAATAAATGATCAACAAAGTGTTAGAGCAGAGGAAATTGAAAATAAAATTCAAGAACTTCAAGAAAATGTTGATACCTTGGTAGGATCATCCTCACTTATTTTGATTCAAATACATGAATTGTAGGAAAACATGAAAAAGTCTAATAAAACAAACCCTCTAAGTATGGTAAAAATAGGAGAAGGCACCCCTTCTAAGATCATCTCATTAAGACAACCTACTATAGAGCACGAGTCTGATCATGCTAAACAAATCAGATAATTAATATCCTTTATAAACATTGAGTCATTAAGCATAAGTGATTTGCTATTTTTTTTTGATGATACCTACAAAAGGCTTGAAAGGCTTAACTAAAATACTAAAATTTTCAAAGAACTGGTTAAGCTGTCTAAAGATATAAACTAAAAAAATAACATTGAAGAAAATTTCACTACCACCTACCTATATTTAAATGAACTTAGTGAATTAGATTGGAACATTGATAATCTAGGAGTCTTATATCCCTTGGATGCTTCATAGGATTGGACTGAGTTCCTACTCACCAGCCTAATATGTGTGTAAGAGAAAAAGGTTGTACTTATAAATACACCCAGATTGTTGGAAGAAGTATACTCCTCTAACACTGAGTCATCCATCTTGTCTATAATCACACCTAGGATTAGAGCAACCTTTCCCTAAGGAAATTTTGGCAGTGTTGAAGTCCTTGATTAGGATATCCAATGAAATAAAGGAAGACAACTAAATGATCTAACTTAATTTTCTATACTTCCATATTCACTCAATATTGATGGTTGGTGTGGATTAGGTAATGATATAAGATATAGAATTTAGAGTCTAACTGAAAGGCTCCATAGATGGGTATAAACTCAACAATTTGTATTTGGGTTTAGGGTAGAAACTGAGGAATAAGGCATGCACCTTGTAATTGATAACCTAGATGGTAGCATAAAAAGATGGTGGTTATCCCTTATAAAAGACCAAAGGGTTGTGGTAGGATCCATGGTAGCTAACTTTGTTAAAGCAGTTATCCGTGAGTATGTTGGAGACATGGTAAATGCTGATGCTATTAAATACAATAAATTGTTCAGGATGAAGCTTTATAACATGAAATACTAGGATAGATTCAAGTGTGATTTTGCTCTTTTGGAAAGAAAAACAAAACAGAGCCAAAAGACTGAAACTAAACACATGTTTATTAATGCACTTCCTAGTGAAATCTTAATGGAGTATTGGCCTACATAGAAGCTAAAAAGGAAGCCATGACTAGAGAAACAACCACAATTACAAACATGACCTTAGGTCAAATTATCTAGTCTATAAAAGAATATCTTTACATTCAATGTAAGGATAAAGCTGTAGGCAATTTGCTTAAAAAAAATGAAAACCATTGATAATAGTATCTACAAAAATAGTGGATATAGTGCACCAGGGTATTATGGTTATGAGAATTCTCATTGTAATTTCCACAAAGAAAAGAGCAGATCCCAAAAATGGAAAACTGGAGAAAGGCCCAAGTATAAGAGGAGGTTCTCTATAAGAAAAACTTATGTTAAGCCAAAAAGAACCATCTTAGGAAAATGACCTATAAAATGTTATATCTATGGTCAGGAAGGTCATATAGCTCCTAAGTGCCCAAATAAGAAAAAGTTATCCTAAAAAGATAAAAAAATATTAGAGCTATACTTCCTAATGAAGAAATGCAAGTTATTTCTGAATTTAGCTTAGATGATGATGTCTATTTAATACCCACTAAAAATGATATTTATTCTAGTGAAAATGAAAATAAAGTAAATCAATTTGAAGAACTATCTTCTCTTAATAACTCTGAGACTGAACTCTACTATTGTAATATGATGTCTGGATTTGATCTCAAAGCCTGAATGCAAAATCTAGAATATCTACTCCAGAACCATAAGCTCCCTCTTCATCTCATCCATATCTATCAAGATGAGGTTACCCAATTACACAACATGCATGGTGACCCTAATGGTAAAACAATGCAACATGTTGACTTTCATGACAACCCAATGTTATATGCACAACAAGAATGGAATAGAAAACATAAAGCTAAGCCTAAAAATCTAAGCACAAAGAGCCTGATAAAATACCAAAAGCCTCTTGTTTAAATCCTCAAAGCTATTAAATCAAAAATATAATCTACTTCTCAAGATATTAATGAATTAATTAAATGTTCAGAGGACTCTATAGAAGAAAACAACCCTGAAGAAGTTCTTCCTAACCAAGGATGTTTCTATGCCAGAGAACAAAAAGAAATCATTATCTCAATAAAAATCATTGATTCAATAATGGCTTATTGACCTAAGATTATTTAATAAAATATTGGATCTATCCCAGAGTACTTATGGAAAGATGCTTCATTAGATTTTGTTGCTATCAATGGGTCAAGGACTACTATACACAAAGTTTCTCCTAGTGTACTACTTGAAGCAAATGGCATTAAGGCATATGTAAAATTATGGATGTTCAATAAGATGTCAACAAATATTATTTTAGGAATGAACATCTTGAATCAATTTATGCCTTATACAATTCACAACAAATACTTGTCTTTAAGCTTCTTTGGTAATGAACACCAAATTCCTAGAAAGACCCATGCAACTGTAAGAATTGCCACAAGACCCCATGAAGAAGAAGATAGAAAATTGCAGATGAAGATTTACAAGAAAGTACAAGATTTTGAAAAGAGAAAAAATATCCTAAATACTATCATAACAAAGATCAAAGGATTTTGTGATAATGATCCTAGAAGGTTTTGGGATAAGTGTAAATATATTGTTTCTCTTGATCTAAAACCTAGCATTGATCATACCCGAGGTATCAAATCTAACACTATCCATTTTCCCCCTTTTCAAAATTAAAATGGGAGAAGAAGAGATCAAATAATTATTGCAGAAGGATTTGATATAGAAAATCCATAGTGAATGGGCTTCTCCTGCATTCTATGTGAATAAACACTCAAAACAAAAAAGAGGGAAAATGAGACTGGTAATAAAATATAAAAAGCTCAATGATTGGCTTATACCTATAAGATATCCAATTCCTAACAAGACTATTCTTATCAACAAGATGAAGGAATGTTGTGTTTTTTCTAAGTTTGATTTGAAAAGTGGATTTTGGCAAATTGTAGTAGAACCTAAAGATACTTATAAAATTGCATTTGTCTTACTAGTCTTAGATAGACATTATGAGTGGAAGGTTATGACTTTCATCTTGAAAAATGCTCCCTCTAAATTTAAAAAAAGGATGGATGGAATCTTTGGTCATGCTAAGCATTTTGATGTATATATTAATGATATATTAGTTCTTTCAAAAGATTTAAATAGTCATATTATACATTTGAAAGAATTTGCTGATCTTTGTAACTAGAATGTGTTAGTTTTAAGTGATAAGAAAATGGAGATAGGCAAAATAGAGATTTAGTTTATTGGGTTAAATTTATGCAAAATAAGATTGCATTACAACCCCATATTTTGTAGTCTTTAGAAAGATTCCTAGATTAAATAAAAGACAAAACCCAATTACAGAGATTCCTTGTATCTCTAAATTACTGCTCTCCATTCTATAAATATCAGGCCAAAGATAGAAAAATACTATAGAGAAGGTTAAGAAATGACTCAAGACCATGGACTACTGAAATGACACAGGCAATCAAAAGAATTAAGGAAAAAGTTAAATGACCACCAAATCTCAAACTTCCAGGAGAAGGTTTAATGATTTTTTAAACAGATGCTTCAGATGAAGCATATGATAGAATACTTCTGGAGAAAACTAAAGATGGTAGAGAAGAAGTTTGATATTACTACAGTGGAACATGGAACCCAGCTCAAAAGAATTACCATTACACTAATAAAGAACTATTAGTAGCTAAACTATGCATGTTAAAACTAAGGATATTTTTTCTCCCAAAGAAATTCCTCTTAAGGATAAATATTTTACAGTTTGAATCTATCATTAGAAAACCCCACACCTAGCAAGTTGGAAACCAAATAATGACTAGATGGGCAATACGGTTTTCTAACTTTGAGTTTGATGTTCAATACAAGAAAGGAAATTCTAATCATTTAGATGATTTGTGTCTAGAGAAGGATCAAAATGGTATTCTCATAAGTTTTGTACTAATCATGCTTTGATGTTTCAAGGTGATGAAGGATCTAATAATGCTGATTACGATACTGTTCGAGAAAATCTTACTCTTATTATCCTTGTAGAGACCCAAATCAATGAACTTTTTCGGCTTGCTATTAAAAATATTTTGTCAAAATGTTTCTTAGTTAATGCCTACAAGAACTTTCTTGATGCTGACGAAAGAAGTTAGACTAGATTCTGTGACATAAATCACAAAAATATTAGGATACTTGGAGGATAATTTCACTTGTAGAGTTACTGCTGATCAAAACAAAGGTAATTTTCTATGGAGAAGTCTATATCCATATGAGTACCAATCTAATTATAAGGAGCTTTCATGATAGACCAGTTGATGTACCATATTATCAATGGGAAAATTTAACTTGGGATCAGTGGCTTGAAGAATATGCACCAACCATTTTAAGCCCCTGGTTCAAGATTCTTATCATTAATGAAGAATTAGGTGTTTATAATATTAATACATTATTTAAATTTATTATAGATCACCTGTATGATGAAATATAATTTAAGTTTTATTTCAAAGATTGTATATATAACCACGAGAATAAAAAAATTAGATATTCATTTCAAAGAAAGTTTTTTGAACTTCTAAAAGATGTTGATACTATATTAAGCAATGAATTTCTTGTGGCAAATCCTAGGCACCCTAATAAAATTGAGAGATTAATCCTTGATCTTCATGAAACACATACATACTCATGGGATGACTATGCTCATGAAACCTATCATAGGTATGAAGATTTAGATGACATAAGCATTGACATGCCTGTTAAAAGCCCTTATGGGAGTCCCTAGTAGGAAGCATGGATGGGCCCTTTCAAGGTTTGTTTGATATCCCTTTAATATGGTGATGTAGATGATTTAACTACAAAAGCAAATCCTAGAGTGTGATCTAGTTATATCACACCATGTGACCCATGGTAAGGTTTTGTTTTGGCTAGTAGAGTGGGCCTATCCTCTATCATTTATAGCTACAAGATGCTATTTGCTTTTTATAAAGGTTTTGATCCAATAGGAGCATGTGCTCATATTACTCCAGGATTCGAGTAGGGAATCCAAATAAAGTGAGAAGTAGCACATGTGGTGGGGGTGGCCTATCAACCTCTTAGCTTTTATTAGATGCTCCTTGGGTAGTACACCTTTTGGCATGACACGACCAAAGCATCTTTTCTTTTGTCACTTTGCCTAGTTAAATGGGGCTATCATCCAACAAACCTAGGTTTCTGGTTGTTTGTAACTAGTTACTCCTTGAATCAATGAAAAATCTCTCCAAATTCTTTATTTAATAAGATTTTAGGGTTCATTCATGACCATCAAATGCTCAGAGTAGAAAGGAGAGAGCTCTACAAGTCTTTGGATATGTTTGTTAAGTATTGGTTTAGACAACTACCTAGATCAGGGTTGAATAATTTTCAAACTATTTATCCTTATACACTGTGCATAGCCTATGAAACCAATGTATGCTAGTTTTTGATTGTTAATCTTGAAGAGTCAATGAGATTATGACTATGTATGGTTAGAATCTTGTTGGATTTCACTGATTATGTAATACTGTTCTATGTTATATAATTTTTTTTTTAATTAGATGTAAGCATCCATAACATAATCCATAATCAGTCAAATCCATGACATTTATAAACATAATAATCCATCCCTAAGACATAATCATACATGTATCCATTATCCATAAACATGAAATATATAAACATCAAAAATCAATGTACATCAAGATGTATGTATACATTTTGATAGCTCTCTAGCTAGTACAAGTGAATATATATACATGTACAATTATTATGTAAATTCCAATCTACTCAGGTGAATAATCAATAGATCTCCAACCCCATATCCACCCCCATCTACATCCTTGTCTCTCCTCTATGTAACACTCACGATGATGATAGATTCTATGTGCATACACTGGGAATACCTACCTTATTTGGCCATGTGGGTCACATAATGTGGAGTCTCTGAAAGCTACTCTAGAATAATATGCTCATAGTATCTCAACTCTGATTTTAATTCCCTATATCAATCTATAATCACTGTCCCTATCAACCTATGCTAGGTCTCACCATCTCCCCAATCACTTGAACTAAGGACTCCCTCTCCCCCTCCCTCCTCCTCAAGGTCTTTAGCTCCACCCTTTACCTATCATGATCCTCTACCACCATGATATGAATCAAATATAAAGAATCAAACCCTACCTATAAAGTATCTAACTATGTTTGCACTGTATCCTGCTCTACCCACACTATAGTTAGTGCCCCCTATGCTACAATCAACTATCCATCTAAATATGCACACTACTCCTGAAGTATATCCCTCTTTGTAATTAAATTAGTAACATCTACTTCCTCCTACTATATCTCCTCCTCATCTCCTCATATCCTCCTCCCCTAACCACCTCATATCCTATCTCATCCCTTGATTCCTTTGTCTCCTCCCTCATCTCATCAAAACCAAACTCCTCATCCACTTCTTCCATCTCCCCATCCTCTCCTCCTTGGCATAGCTAAACCACCCTATCCTATTGTGCTACCCATAACTCCACCCACTAAATTGTATATGTGAGTGTTCACCCTACATCCTCTATATCCTCCCCTAATGGCACCCAATGTTATTCTACCAAGACATCTCCCATAATTGGTCCTAGTAGCTCCCACTCTATCTCATCCTACCTTTATACATGTAGGGCCCATGGGATGTCCTACACTAAACCAAATTGTCACCACATTCAACCAAAATAGAGATACTCCCATTGATTTCTCCTCTTACCAGTAACCCACCACTCCCTCCATATCTCTATCAGCTCTACCTCCATCCTAGGCTACTTAGACAATCATAAATAAGGCCCTTAGATGATATCTATTGTCCTCAACCCCTCCAAAACTCCCTTATAGTAATATAAATATCTCAAAATGCCATCTCTGAAGCTGCATGGTAGATCAATCTTTCACTACAAGAAGGCTATGTTGTAGTCAATCTTGTACACTATATCCATGGGGTACCTATGGGCTGCACTATGTGAATGTGCTTATAATCCCAACATTGTAATATGACTATAACATCTAGAACATACTATCTCTAGGTCCTCTATCCCTATATCTCCCTATATATATACCAATAGAGTGTATGCCCATGCAAACATGGTATAATGATCAAACATATCTATAATAACTCTAGTCAAACTTCATAGAAATCTCCCTTCCCTTGAGTCTGGGAGTGCATAACAGGAGTTATCTAGCATCATCATCATCAACATGCCTCTCTTTATTGTGTTAGCCTTATATAGTGGCCTAAAAGTGAAACCCTCAAATATAAATCTAATCTTATTTATATCATCACCATGTCGGCATCTCAAAGCTGCTCTACAACCCTACTCATCCATAGGTACTATCAGTGCTCCTTGCATTAGAATTCATAAGATCTTATAAATATCCTCCTTAGTGACAGTCATCTCACTAGTTGATATATTAAAAATCCCAGTAGTGAGATCTCATCACTTTATCAGTGCCACCAACAACCTTGTCTCTTAATGGATGCATCGATAATGATGCACTCTTCCCAAGCCTATGGACTCTAGGTGGGCCTAATCATCATCACTCATTTGTACTCATATATCCTCTAGTAATGATAACACTTGATCCTAAAATCATAATAGCCCCTATGCCTATCATCAATATCCCCTATAAGCCTAAAAATTTCCTAAAAAACTCTAAATTAGCCTAAACCCTAGCTAGTTTCATAAGCCCTTCCCAACTGGTGTGAATCAGTGTTGATTCCATATGAATCAGTGTTGTTCTCTTAGATTGGTACCATTTTTATGGAATAACATTGATTTCATATGAATCATCACCGATTCACTTGGGAATCAGTACCGATTTGACAATGGCATTCTTCCATATTCTACCCTAGCCATAGCTCCTAAAAATCTTTAAAACCTTAATTTTTTTGAAAAATTCAAAAAAAATTAAGAAAATAAATAACCTACCTCATCTTAGGAGCATCATCATCATTATGAACCATTATCACTAGCTACCATTTGCCTTGTAGCACTCGAGTCGTTTAAACTCTTAAATGTTGTTTAGGGTTTCTTAGATTATAAATGAGACCTTTTCTATGCCAAACTTATATAATTGATTTTGGATTGGTACTGATTAATTTTAGATTAGTGTCATTCAGATGGATCATTGCCAATTAATTTTGGATCAACACCAATTAGCCCCTTTTTACACTACTTGCACTTTCATGTATATCCAACCTTGTACCTTAGCTATTCCTAGTTCTTTACCACATTTACCCTATTATTTAACCTATACCATTTTAGGTTTGTGGATTTTGAACCCCTGATGGTCCCATAACCTATGTATGGCATGTACACTTTTGGGTACCTCCCCTCTGTGGGTCTCAAGAATACATTCTCCCTTAAGAACAATTGTCTATAGGTAGTGCACATACCATTTTGCACATTGGATGCTTCAATCATCCAAACCTATCACTTGCTCTCTTATTTAGCATTAATTAAGCACACTTATTTATGGTTATGGTATCTAGTTATAGGATTTGCCTTGGGGAATCTCTACCTATATTATCTTCCATCCTATTAGTGTAAAACATATGCTTCACATTATGCATCTATGTTTCTTAGATACTAACTACTATCTATCCATCCCATCCATTTTTCAAACCCATCACCCACTCCTTATCCTTCATTGGATTTTGGTTTGAGGGGGGATACATCCTCACATAAACCTAGAGTAGTTTACCCTTCATAGTTTTTATCTTGTGGCATGTATTCCGTACTACTCCATAAAAAGAGGAAAATGTAGACACTATAATTTTGTACCCTTAAGAATGATTAATTAGGTGTCATAGGTCCTATTTAAATCCATTATATAAACCCTATCTTAAGGTTTATATTATTTATTGTTTACTATTTTGGTAAATAGCCTTTACTTTTACCCCTTTACCATTGCCAACGTCCTAAAACCAATTATAACCTAGGAATTTCCCCATATAACTAATTCACCCCCATATGGAGTCATTAAAAGCAAATCCACTTATCCTTGAGCTATTCTCTTCCATAATTTTAAAAAAGGATCCATTTTGGATGAATCAATTATTATTCTCCTATGATTGACATAGATTCCTTGAATTGATGTTGATCTATAAATATGTAGCTTACCTTTGCATTCAGGATAGGACCAACTAATTGAGAGCCTTAAAATGATTTTTGAATTCTAGGAGACTTTGATGACATTTGTATTGGCACTCTATTGTATTTTCCATTGAATTAAATCATATCCTCTATGAGACTTGAGCTACTACCTATGCCTATGGAATAAGTCTATTCTACTCACAAGTCAATCAAAGGTAAGCATGATATTTTATTTTTATCATTATCTTTCAATCATTAGTCATTTATCTATCCATTTAATCATTAAATATTATTAGCATCCTTTGTTATCTTTTATCCATTCTTGTTAGCAAATTTGCCTCATTTCTAGTTTTTAATTTATTAAACTTAGCCACAAATAATCGATAATGATTCATTCTAAATCAGCACTAATTTTGCCAATCGACATCGATCCTATCAAGATCGACATCAATCTACTATGTTTAATACATAGAACCTGAGACCTTATCATAAGCTTCTATTTGCAATCCCTTTATTGATTAATGATGTTTAAACATGGCCTTCTTCTTGTAGATGACTCTACTTGATTTAGTTCATAATGTGACTAACATCATTTATCTCCTTATAATCCCTCAGCCTTTATTCATAGATCAGAGTGATATAGCCTTTGAGCTAGCCCTCTATGCCATCGTCTATGCATCATCTCATGAATCCTATGAAAAAACATTAGATATTATTCAAGATGATGTAGATTTTACTTTTGCTTTTTGAGAAGAATATTTTATTTACATTGCTAAATTAATCAAGGAAGAAAATATGAATTAACATTATTATTGTATCATTTATATATTATAATTTCTTATGATTTTATTTTGATTAATTACATAAATAGTGGATTAAATTTCATCTACATAAGTGTACCACTTCCTAGAATTGATCTTCGATGAGGTAGTCCACCCATCTTTTTTATTAATATATTTTTATGAAGTATTCATATGTGTGTAGATTATATTTCTCAGCCAAAAATGAGATCTCACTATCGTTGGATTCAAGTGATGTGCAAAGTCTTTTGATCCATAGGTATCTACCTAAACCCTATTTTATTTTGAGTTTTTAATAACATTTTACTTTAAAAGAAAATAAAAAACTACTTATATAACCCATTACAAGTTGGGCCCACCCTAAGATGTATGCATGGAGATGGATTGGTACTAGTTAGGTGAATTAGTTACATATGATGGATTTTCATTAGATGTTGAATCAGTTGACACTAGCTGATATTGTATGGTGACCCTATCAGGGTTTTAACGGTTGGGATGAGGATGTCTTGAAGTTATAGTGCATTCATGTTAGTTATTAGTTATATGACCCATTTCTTAGATTATATGAGTGATTTCAATTTGATTAAGTTATATGTCACTTTAGAGTAGAGTATGGAGTGACCTAAACACCTATGATATGGTGTCAATCAGTGAGAGCCCATATAAGAGCAAGGGAGTGAGTTCATTATACAATAGTGGAGCTAGCTCTTTTACCAAAAAATAAAAGAGATGATGCTGTTAATATTAGAGATGTGGATGATGTAGGATGTACAAATGCTTATACATGATGGGGGAAGCAACATATGTGGCCACATTTGTTTCTAGTGGCAACTGTAATAGTGCTATGAGTAGCCTTGATAGTAGCAGGTGTAGGAGGTATAAATAGTTATGGTATAATATTTTTATATATTGTGATAGAATAATTAGAGATATTCTCATTTAATGCATTGATTTGTATCTAGGTGATGATTATTATTGGCCCTTGATTATAGATGTTACCCTTCATGTGTTTACTAGGCATGTTCTAGATAATTCCATTCATGATGGACTTATGGAGCGAGTTGATGTGGTAGGGCCATGTACATAATTATTTTATAGGGTTGTTATTGTGAATGTAACATATATACATATAACCAATAGAGTATTGGAGCTCCAAGTGGAGTGAGATGCTTTGGTGATCAATCAAGACCATTTATGAGTAGAGTTATCTCAATAATAATTGCTTCCACTTGTAACTAATTCAAAGTTGAGAAAAAGCATATTTTCAAAGTAAATTTAGTTATAGGGTGAGTATATGACATTGAGAGAGAGATAAGAGAGATACAAGGCTTGAAGTAGATCATGGTCTAAGTCACCTAGTGTAATGATGGCCTTGACCTCTCGAGTTACTTTTGGGGATGATAGAGATGTAAATGTAGATTATGTTTTGAGAGTTAGTGATCAGGGGTTGATTATTGATTGATCTTATTTTAGCACTTTTAGATGTAAAAAAATAAAATCTTATGAGTTATATATGATGTGGAAATTTTGACTTATATGATGTTGACATTTGAATTATGAGTTTTATTTACTTTAGTGTATTTTTTTAATCTTTGGAATGATGTGGAATGTGAAATTTCCAACTAGATGAATATAGAAATGCAACATATGGATCTATTATGTTAGTATTAAATATTTACCATTATGTTGGACTTGTAATTTATTTTTTTCAACTTTTAATTGAATTGGTTTGGGAACCCATGCTTGAGTGGGTGCTTTAGTTAAAATTTTAGACATGGAAAGATTATTAAAAATAGGATTAGTATAAACACTTGTAATTTTTATATAATTTGGAGATTGAAAAGGATGTTTTTTATTGTTTGGATTTTGATAAGATGTTTGAATTATGTTATGATTTTTTTGAAATAAAATATGTCCTTTATTATCAAGTTCATTGATATGTTCTCTAAGTGCATAATAATCATTATCACAATGTATATTAATGCCATAGAAATTACAAAATGGTCTACCTTAATATTTATAAAAATGATGTGGATGATGGTAATAGTTAGGGTGTAAAGTAATAAAATTTTAATCCAATAGGATATGTACCATATCATGTGAAAGTTCATTACGAGATAAATTATGGGTTTTGATTTTGTTATATGTGGATGAGATTTGTAATTAATTACTTGATAAAACTATTGTTTGCCTTTGTGTAACACTTTGACTTGATTTGATTTAGATTCAACACGATGCATAGAAGAAAAATGAGTGTTAATTAAAGGTTTTTTTATTAAGTGGGATTGATTGAGTATTATCATGAAATAATTCAACGTCCTCTTCATATGATTAGAAATTTTAACAAGAATTGATTCCTCTTGTAATGCTAAGGCCTCAAAACAAAGATATATAAATGATTCAAAAGTTTTATAAAGTAGCTTCTCTTTTAATGAATGAATAAGACCCTGACAAAAGATTTATCATACTTCTAGATCTGTAGGTCGATAAATTAATTGATACATAATAGTTTTAAATATTAAAATATATTCACAAAATTGCTCATTTTGACCTTCGTGAAAAGAGGGTGGATTTTCATAAGTAACCTTAGGTCCATTAATGTGAACATATTAAATTAAAAAGGGTTTTTCTAGATCAAGGTAAGTGGATAAGGATCCATTAGGAAGGGACTCAAACTAACAAAGTGCACACTTTTTAAAGGTTTTAGGAAATAATTGTAACAATAAATGAATACCATTATACCCACTCATGGACTCACAAAATAGGTTTTATGATGCAAATAAGGATCACCATTACCATCAATTATGGGAAATATGGAAGGTTATAAGTTAGAAGGTGAAGGTGCATATAGAATATTACACATAATAGGGTTACCAACAATGTCATTAGAGTCCACCCAAGCGTGGTATGCTTTAATTTATAAGGATAAATGATGTACTTGTTCTTGTAGATCCATTACGACATGCATTAAGGAAATGGTCTCTTGGGAAGGGATATTAATATTTTTAAGAGGATGATGTAAGGGTTAAATGACATTGTTAATTTTAGCCATAGGTACAGTATTGTAAATGGGAGAAGTATGCCAAGGAAGGACCTCTTATATAGAAATGGTTGGCATTGGAGATGTATTAGTTTTTAATATTGAGGTAGTGTGAAGAGGTAAAATAAGAGATGTATGGAAAGTACTAATATGCTGTTAGTCACATGCTAGAGTTTTTAAGATGGGAAGAAAATGATCATGATCAAATCTAAGAATTTTTTAATCATTAGAAAAAGGAAGTGGAGGAGTCTTTAAATTAGTATTAGGAGGAATAATCTCATCATTTCTATAGATGTAGTCATCATCATACCAATCCCCATCATAGTCACTATAGTGGTGATATTGATCATTGTAAATAGGAGAGGGATGAGAAATGATCTTGGTTTTTGATATAAGCGACAATATTGGAGAGATAGGATATGTAGGGATGATAAATATGGTAGGTAAATAAGGGGTAGTCTCTTAACTAATAGGGTTGGATTGATCCTTAGGATAAGATGGTAAAATAATTTTTTTAAAGTGGACATCATCCTATTAACTAATGAACCAACCTTGACCAAGGTTTATTTAAAACATGTACCTGAGTCATCTAACCTTGTAAATTGTCTTGTTGGGAGTCATTTCTTGCTATCATATTTATTTTTTCATGGTGTCAAGTATCAAGTGTTTCAGGGTCTCAGTGGGGTCTTCTCAAGAAGACAACATATGACATGTGTCTTATCTAATTAGTCTCTGTAACATGATCACTTGTAAATTTTTTTTCAAGCATTTTAACAAAGTTCAAGGTAATGTTGGATTTTTTAATGTTGTTTTGCAAAAGTCAAGGTAGATTGGATCCATGGTGAAAATAGTGATGTGGAGATATTTAAAGATATCATGGTGATCCATAGTGGATAGTGGATCTAAAGGCAAAGATAGTGAAATAAAAATTTTGTCTTTACAAACATTTTGTAGAGTTTAAGGTGTTTTTAGAGAAATTAGGGGTTCATTTATTTTGGTGCTATTGCTTATTGTAATGTTACAAAGTGAATTTCTTGTAGAACATCAAATTTGAAAATGCAATACCATGTGTAGATATCCTTTTAGATCATTTAGAATTTTATGAAGGTCATATTGTACTTCATTATGCCCATAAATTTAGTCAAGGTGCCAAATACTCCTTTTCGAATGTACACTCACATTTAAAAAACTATTTTGTTCATTGCTCTAATGTCTAAACATAATATTATGTAAGAAAATATAGGAAAAGAAAGTAAAGAGGCTATTTGTATATTATTCCATCACTAAAAAATTCAAGAAGAACTTCATTGACATCTGGTATGTAATTACAACAGGGTATTTTAGCATAATGAATAAGTTTTCTTGATGAAGAGAGGTTTATAAGTGAGTATACAGTTTTAAGATCGATTAGGATACCTTTTTGAGATGGTTTTAAAACTGACCATGGTATATTAAGTCTCTTCACAACCTCCTCCAACCTCTTAAATCCAAAAAACATTCTCAAGTAGAGTTCATAGGTCTAAACAACGCAAAAATGCACTCAAAAACTCCATCAAGCCATTGGTAGAGTGAAGAAGGTCAATTTGTTAAAGATGGTTCATAGAGGATAATAAATAATGAGACCATATATCTTATGGGTAAAAATTAAACCCTATGCCCTAGAAATTTGTGTCAATAAGTCTAGGTTTAGTGGCTAGATCTTTATGAATGATCACCAACAAGTTTGTTGCCTCTAAATTACCTACAAAACCCATCACCTCAATTTTCTTCTTTTAACAACATGTTTGAATTGGATGAATGCAATATGCTGGTTTAAAATCATATAATATGGGTCTAATATTATCTAAAACATCAAATAAAATCAAACTTATAGGGATCATACCTTTAATAATAATAAATATCATTATTTTATTGTTTCTTGACATTGTAGGCAGGTTTGGAGACTTTATCAAGCATGAATGATGATTAGAGACTAGTTGTAAACATTATGTTTAACCTTATAAAGACCCTATAAAATTACATAGACCTATTCCAAGAATTATAAGAGCCAAAATGAAAATAAGATATTTGATGCATGCATGCCCAAGTTGACTGTGTCAAGTCTACAAGTTTAGGATGAAGGGTTAATGAAAATAACCATGTTGTTTCTCATTTGAAAGGGTATTAAAACAATACAAATAGAATAAAAATTACCTATAATATCATTTAATGTCATCAATGTTGGAAATATTTTCATTGATGCCAAAGTTCTAGCTTTATTGGTGATAAAGGCCCCATAGCATTTAATGATTTTTTAATGTTCATATCTTGGCTAATGTGTGTTAATATTTATTTAATATTAATGAATATATTTTTGGTTACATAAATTGAAAAGAGGACCCATGGAGAATTTAAAGAGTCACAAGGTAAAGACAAAAGAGGAATGGGATGCATTTTCCCATGAAGAGTCATCTTGAGGAATTCCAAGAGTCACCAAATGAAGACAAAAGAAGGTATGGTGCATTTTTCCATGAAGAGTCATCTTAAGGAATTCAAAAGGTCATGAAGATAAAGATGAAAGAGGAAAGGATGAATTCACTTATGAAGGGTCACTATGTGACTTTTCAAATGCAAGGATATGAAGGGTCATGCAAGTTTTGTGCCATTTTCCATGAGTATTGAAGGGTCACTAAGGGTGAATGCCAAAGATCATTTGGAAAGCTATAAATAAAGGATTGAGAAGCCATTTTTAATATGAAAGAAGATATCATGATTTTTAATTGTCATATCTAGCTTAGAAGAGCAAAGGAGAGAAAAAAAGAGATATTTTAATGTTCTATCATTTGTTGAGAAAGCAATATTGAGAGATAGTTGTGTGGTATACACAAAAGGGGTTGGTGCTTCTATGGGTTGGTGCTCATGAATAGTTGCTGTGTTGGTGATCAGCAAAGGGGTTGGGGCTCCTAAAAGTTGGTGCTTGTGATTATTATAGTTTGAGTTGGTGCTCATTCATATAATTGAGATACTTCTCTGTGGTTTTTCTCATATTGGGTTTCCACATTAAATCTAGTGTCTCTCTCTATCTTGTGTGTTTATTATTTCAATTTTATTGCATATCTTGAATGTATGGTTAAGTGGAATTTGATTAAGTGAAAGTTTATATAGTATATCCTGTGATTAACAATCAAAATCAAAAAATCCAATCTTAGAGTAGGATGGTAATGGGGTTTGAGATTGAAATACACACCTATAGGTATGCACACCAGCATATAGAGAGAAAGTGCAAATATTACAATTAAATATGAGGGAAGAGGCTTGTGTTGAGTGTGGCATACCCTAAGGGATACTTCAAGAGTGGTTGTATAGGTTAAGAGTGAGGGACCAAAATAAGACCATTAGGGTCAAAACTCTAAAACTACTTACAAACCCTTGACATATGTAGTCATCATCATACCAATCCCCATCATAGTCACTATAGTGGTGATATTGATCATTGTAAATAGGAGAGGGATGAGAAATGATCTTGGTTTTTGATATAAGCGACAATATTGGAGAGATAGGATATGTAGGGATGATAAATATGGTAGGTAAATAAGGGGTAGTCTCTTAACTAATAGGGTTGGATTGATCCTTAGGATAAGATGGTAAAATAATTTTTTTAAAGTGGACATCATCCTATTAACTAATGAACCAACCTTGACCAAGGTTTATTTAAAACATGTACCTGAGTCATCTAACCTTGTAAATTGTCTTGTTGGGAGTCATTTCTTGCTATCATATTTATTTTTTCATGGTGTCAAGTATCAAGTGTTTCAGGGTCTCAGTGGGGTCTTCTCAAGAAGACAACATATGACATGTGTCTTATCTAATTAGTCTCTGTAACATGATCACTTGTAAATTTTTTTTCAAGCATTTTAACAAAGTTCAAGGTAATGTTGGATTTTTTAATGTTGTTTTGCAAAAGTCAAGGTAGATTGGATCCATGGTGAAAATAGTGATGTGGAGATATTTAAAGATATCATGGTGATCCATAGTGGATAGTGGATCTAAAGGCAAAGATAGTGAAATAAAAATTTTGTCTTTACAAACATTTTGTAGAGTTTAAGGTGTTTTTAGAGAAATTAGGGGTTCATTTATTTTGGTGCTATTGCTTATTGTAATGTTACAAAGTGAATTTCTTGTAGAACATCAAATTTGAAAATGCAATACCATGTGTAGATATCCTTTTAGATCATTTAGAATTTTATGAAGGTCATATTGTACTTCATTATGCCCATAAATTTAGTCAAGGTGCCAAATACTCCTTTTCGAATGTACACTCACATTTAAAAAACTATTTTGTTCATTGCTCTAATGTCTAAACATAATATTATGTAAGAAAATATAGGAAAAGAAAGTAAAGAGGCTATTTGTATATTATTCCATCACTAAAAAATTCAAGAAGAACTTCATTGACATCTGGTATGTAATTACAACAGGGTATTTTAGCATAATGAATAAGTTTTCTTGATGAAGAGAGGTTTATAAGTGAGTATACAGTTTTAAGATCGATTAGGATACCTTTTTGAGATGGTTTTAAAACTGACCATGGTATATTAAGTCTCTTCACAACCTCCTCCAACCTCTTAAATCCAAAAAACATTCTCAAGTAGAGTTCATAGGTCTAAACAACGCAAAAATGCACTCAAAAACTCCATCAAGCCATTGGTAGAGTGAAGAAGGTCAATTTGTTAAAGATGGTTCATAGAGGATAATAAATAATGAGACCATATATCTTATGGGTAAAAATTAAACCCTATGCCCTAGAAATTTGTGTCAATAAGTCTAGGTTTAGTGGCTAGATCTTTATGAATGATCACCAACAAGTTTGTTGCCTCTAAATTACCTACAAAACCCATCACCTCAATTTTCTTCTTTTAACAACATGTTTGAATTGGATGAATGCAATATGCTGGTTTAAAATCATATAATATGGGTCTAATATTATCTAAAACATCAAATAAAATCAAACTTATAGGGATCATACCTTTAATAATAATAAATATCATTATTTTATTGTTTCTTGACATTGTAGGCAGGTTTGGAGACTTTATCAAGCATGAATGATGATTAGAGACTAGTTGTAAACATTATGTTTAACCTTATAAAGACCCTATAAAATTACATAGACCTATTCCAAGAATTATAAGAGCCAAAATGAAAATAAGATATTTGATGCATGCATGCCCAAGTTGACTGTGTCAAGTCTACAAGTTTAGGATGAAGGGTTAATGAAAATAACCATGTTGTTTCTCATTTGAAAGGGTATTAAAACAATACAAATAGAATAAAAATTACCTATAATATCATTTAATGTCATCAATGTTGGAAATATTTTCATTGATGCCAAAGTTCTAGCTTTATTGGTGATAAAGGCCCCATAGCATTTAATGATTTTTTAATGTTCATATCTTGGCTAATGTGTGTTAATATTTATTTAATATTAATGAATATATTTTTGGTTACATAAATTGAAAAGAGGACCCATGGAGAATTTAAAGAGTCACAAGGTAAAGACAAAAGAGGAATGGGATGCATTTTCCCATGAAGAGTCATCTTGAGGAATTCCAAGAGTCACCAAATGAAGACAAAAGAAGGTATGGTGCATTTTTCCATGAAGAGTCATCTTAAGGAATTCAAAAGGTCATGAAGATAAAGATGAAAGAGGAAAGGATGAATTCACTTATGAAGGGTCACTATGTGACTTTTCAAATGCAAGGATATGAAGGGTCATGCAAGTTTTGTGCCATTTTCCATGAGTATTGAAGGGTCACTAAGGGTGAATGCCAAAGATCATTTGGAAAGCTATAAATAAAGGATTGAGAAGCCATTTTTAATATGAAAGAAGATATCATGATTTTTAATTGTCATATCTAGCTTAGAAGAGCAAAGGAGAGAAAAAAAGAGATATTTTAATGTTCTATCATTTGTTGAGAAAGCAATATTGAGAGATAGTTGTGTGGTATACACAAAAGGGGTTGGTGCTTCTATGGGTTGGTGCTCATGAATAGTTGCTGTGTTGGTGATCAGCAAAGGGGTTGGGGCTCCTAAAAGTTGGTGCTTGTGATTATTATAGTTTGAGTTGGTGCTCATTCATATAATTGAGATACTTCTCTGTGGTTTTTCTCATATTGGGTTTCCACATTAAATCTAGTGTCTCTCTCTATCTTGTGTGTTTATTATTTCAATTTTATTGCATATCTTGAATGTATGGTTAAGTGGAATTTGATTAAGTGAAAGTTTATATAGTATATCCTGTGATTAACAATCAAAATCAAAAAATCCAATCTTAGAGTAGGATGGTAATGGGGTTTGAGATTGAAATACACACCTATAGGTATGCACACCAGCATATAGAGAGAAAGTGCAAATATTACAATTAAATATGAGGGAAGAGGCTTGTGTTGAGTGTGGCATACCCTAAGGGATACTTCAAGAGTGGTTGTATAGGTTAAGAGTGAGGGACCAAAATAAGACCATTAGGGTCAAAACTCTAAAACTACTTACAAACCCTTGACATATGTAGTCATCATCATACCAATCCCCATCATAGTCACTATAGTGGTGATATTGATCATTGTAAATAGGAGAGGGATGAGAAATGATCTTGGTTTTTGATATAAGCGACAATATTGGAGAGATAGGATATGTAGGGATGATAAATATGGTAGGTAAATAAGGGGTAGTCTCTTAACTAATAGGGTTGGATTGATCCTTAGGATAAGATGGTAAAATAATTTTTTTAAAGTGGACATCATCCTATTAACTAATGAACCAACCTTGACCAAGGTTTATTTAAAACATGTACCTGAGTCATCTAACCTTGTAAATTGTCTTGTTGGGAGTCATTTCTTGCTATCATATTTATTTTTTCATGGTGTCAAGTATCAAGTGTTTCAGGGTCTCAGTGGGGTCTTCTCAAGAAGACAACATATGACATGTGTCTTATCTAATTAGTCTCTGTAACATGATCACTTGTAAATTTTTTTTCAAGCATTTTAACAAAGTTCAAGGTAATGTTGGATTTTTTAATGTTGTTTTGCAAAAGTCAAGGTAGATTGGATCCATGGTGAAAATAGTGATGTGGAGATATTTAAAGATATCATGGTGATCCATAGTGGATAGTGGATCTAAAGGCAAAGATAGTGAAATAAAAATTTTGTCTTTACAAACATTTTGTAGAGTTTAAGGTGTTTTTAGAGAAATTAGGGGTTCATTTATTTTGGTGCTATTGCTTATTGTAATGTTACAAAGTGAATTTCTTGTAGAACATCAAATTTGAAAATGCAATACCATGTGTAGATATCCTTTTAGATCATTTAGAATTTTATGAAGGTCATATTGTACTTCATTATGCCCATAAATTTAGTCAAGGTGCCAAATACTCCTTTTCGAATGTACACTCACATTTAAAAAACTATTTTGTTCATTGCTCTAATGTCTAAACATAATATTATGTAAGAAAATATAGGAAAAGAAAGTAAAGAGGCTATTTGTATATTATTCCATCACTAAAAAATTCAAGAAGAACTTCATTGACATCTGGTATGTAATTACAACAGGGTATTTTAGCATAATGAATAAGTTTTCTTGATGAAGAGAGGTTTATAAGTGAGTATACAGTTTTAAGATCGATTAGGATACCTTTTTGAGATGGTTTTAAAACTGACCATGGTATATTAAGTCTCTTCACAACCTCCTCCAACCTCTTAAATCCAAAAAACATTCTCAAGTAGAGTTCATAGGTCTAAACAACGCAAAAATGCACTCAAAAACTCCATCAAGCCATTGGTAGAGTGAAGAAGGTCAATTTGTTAAAGATGGTTCATAGAGGATAATAAATAATGAGACCATATATCTTATGGGTAAAAATTAAACCCTATGCCCTAGAAATTTGTGTCAATAAGTCTAGGTTTAGTGGCTAGATCTTTATGAATGATCACCAACAAGTTTGTTGCCTCTAAATTACCTACAAAACCCATCACCTCAATTTTCTTCTTTTAACAACATGTTTGAATTGGATGAATGCAATATGCTGGTTTAAAATCATATAATATGGGTCTAATATTATCTAAAACATCAAATAAAATCAAACTTATAGGGATCATACCTTTAATAATAATAAATATCATTATTTTATTGTTTCTTGACATTGTAGGCAGGTTTGGAGACTTTATCAAGCATGAATGATGATTAGAGACTAGTTGTAAACATTATGTTTAACCTTATAAAGACCCTATAAAATTACATAGACCTATTCCAAGAATTATAAGAGCCAAAATGAAAATAAGATATTTGATGCATGCATGCCCAAGTTGACTGTGTCAAGTCTACAAGTTTAGGATGAAGGGTTAATGAAAATAACCATGTTGTTTCTCATTTGAAAGGGTATTAAAACAATACAAATAGAATAAAAATTACCTATAATATCATTTAATGTCATCAATGTTGGAAATATTTTCATTGATGCCAAAGTTCTAGCTTTATTGGTGATAAAGGCCCCATAGCATTTAATGATTTTTTAATGTTCATATCTTGGCTAATGTGTGTTAATATTTATTTAATATTAATGAATATATTTTTGGTTACATAAATTGAAAAGAGGACCCATGGAGAATTTAAAGAGTCACAAGGTAAAGACAAAAGAGGAATGGGATGCATTTTCCCATGAAGAGTCATCTTGAGGAATTCCAAGAGTCACCAAATGAAGACAAAAGAAGGTATGGTGCATTTTTCCATGAAGAGTCATCTTAAGGAATTCAAAAGGTCATGAAGATAAAGATGAAAGAGGAAAGGATGAATTCACTTATGAAGGGTCACTATGTGACTTTTCAAATGCAAGGATATGAAGGGTCATGCAAGTTTTGTGCCATTTTCCATGAGTATTGAAGGGTCACTAAGGGTGAATGCCAAAGATCATTTGGAAAGCTATAAATAAAGGATTGAGAAGCCATTTTTAATATGAAAGAAGATATCATGATTTTTAATTGTCATATCTAGCTTAGAAGAGCAAAGGAGAGAAAAAAAGAGATATTTTAATGTTCTATCATTTGTTGAGAAAGCAATATTGAGAGATAGTTGTGTGGTATACACAAAAGGGGTTGGTGCTTCTATGGGTTGGTGCTCATGAATAGTTGCTGTGTTGGTGATCAGCAAAGGGGTTGGGGCTCCTAAAAGTTGGTGCTTGTGATTATTATAGTTTGAGTTGGTGCTCATTCATATAATTGAGATACTTCTCTGTGGTTTTTCTCATATTGGGTTTCCACATTAAATCTAGTGTCTCTCTCTATCTTGTGTGTTTATTATTTCAATTTTATTGCATATCTTGAATGTATGGTTAAGTGGAATTTGATTAAGTGAAAGTTTATATAGTATATCCTGTGATTAACAATCAAAATCAAAAAATCCAATCTTAGAGTAGGATGGTAATGGGGTTTGAGATTGAAATACACACCTATAGGTATGCACACCAGCATATAGAGAGAAAGTGCAAATATTACAATTAAATATGAGGGAAGAGGCTTGTGTTGAGTGTGGCATACCCTAAGGGATACTTCAAGAGTGGTTGTATAGGTTAAGAGTGAGGGACCAAAATAAGACCATTAGGGTCAAAACTCTAAAACTACTTACAAACCCTTGACATATGTTAATGCAAGTTATAAGAGGCTTAAGGGGTCAAAATCTTTGGATAAGCACCTAAAAAAATTAGAGGGTATGGATCAATCCCAAATAAGATAATTCCAATCATAAACAAGCAATTTGAATACCTTTTTGCTTAAGACACACATGTTGATAATGTCTATGCACTTTGAGTTCATGGCATTTGTAAATCCATTAAGAACATGCACTTTATGAATAATTATTAAGAAGGTGAACATTTTAAGACTGCCTATACTGTCCTAAAAGAGGTTTATGACTATAAATGGCCCTTTAGGTGACTCAAATACACTTGAATCATCTTGAAAACCATTGTATAAAATCTATAGATCTCATGAACACCTTTTAGAGTAATAATATTGGAATGTGTGGAGTAAAAGCACAAGGAAGTGGTCTAAAAATGCCTTTTCAATCCTAATTTCATGGTTTTTGGTTGTGTAGAATCTTCTCAATCAGTTTAAGAGACCTTCTAGGCTTGGCTAGGGGTCTAATGACCTTCAATTATTTATTCAAGAAGTATTCATGGTTATAATAGGTTATCAAGCAAGAAACTAGACTTAGTGGAGAATGTCCTCTTGTTTGCATAGGGAAACAAGGTTGCAGACCTTCTTAAGGTCATCCAAGGCATAAGAATATTTGAGACACCCATATATACATCTAATGGAATCCTTGGATGACTCTTCAAGTCATATATAACCCTATTCCAATGGTTGTAGGCAGTGTTGAAGGGCTTATACATAGATAGTCTATTAGCTTCATGGTGGTAAGAACCCTCAAAGATAAACACATGCCTCTATCAACTTTTTCGATCTCATCTCAAGATAGTTATAATCTATATCAAGTTTTTTATGCAATGGTGAAGTATATGACTTGGTAAAATTATGTTCTCCAATCCCAAAAATCCCAAATATGAGTCTCAAAGGTTATTTTTAGTTAAGTGCCATCATTGAGACCTTGTGACAATTAAACATGCTCTTGATGAACACCTACACTCTATCCAAGCATCTTACTAGTAGGTTGTATAGATGTAATGGACACATAGCCATTTGAATATGGTCTACAAGCTAGGAAAAGGTTACATGATATTCCAAAATCCATCCAAGAGGTTGTCAAGTTATTATGGTAGTTTTAAAATAAAGATTAGACCTTATATGAGGGGATAAACCTATCTCCATCACTTTTCATTAGATAAACCAATCTTAAAAATGAAACTATAGGTTATAGAGATATATCACAACTAATGAAGAGGTTTATACCTCAAGTCCCACTTTCACCAATATGAAAGTTGCATTGAAAGATTTAAAAATGGTGCAGAGTGATGTTAAGGGGAGTTAGTAGGCCACATGTCAAGAATCCTAAAGATATGTAGTTGTAAGTATGGACTTGTAATTATTTAATCAAGAAACGATGATAGTTTCAAAAGAATAAATATGAGTCATAGGAATCTAAGAGCCATTTATATGACACCTCTCATGAGTCCATCATAAGCAATGCCAACATATGTAGAAGAAGAATCAGAGGACTATTTTTTTACCTTCCATTAAAGTTGTAACTAGTTTTATGATGGATGATAGTCATAATGAACTTCCTAAAATTCCACCTCTCTCTGCTATCCATTCTCCTATATATACTCTTGAAAAAGACATTTTAAGGGATCCTCAAGATAGTTATGGCATAGCCTTACCAAAATTGATATTGATTATTGCTTTGAAGTGAATACAAGCTGATTTATACCTTCTCCATCATGCATCTAGTGTTATTATGATGAATGGTATTGATAGTGCTCAATTCCTTGCATTTATCCTCTTCATTCTTGCCTTCTTATGAGTTAATAATCTTCTTTCAGTCATATGGTATGTGTCAAGTAGTTTTGCAAATGTTAAGTGTGAAAAACCTTCACTAGTGTCTTCTTCTAGACCTCTTGATTATCCCTCTTGATTAATGTATTAACCATAGCCTCCATATTAAAAAACTGATGTTGGAAGGACTATTTTGGAATTGTGAAATCAGATTTCAATCTTTTTTTATTATATAATAGTAATCATAAACAAGTATACAAGAATTATAATTTAGTGCATCACCCCTTTAATCATTGCTTTCATTCTTTCTTTCTTCATTTTCCTTGAAATTTGAGTAGGTATAGTGTTAGTTTAGGTGTAACATCAAGGGATCCAACCCTCTTTGAAGGTTCTCTTTATTCATAGGCACCCACAAGCTTAAAGAATTCCCATTGTGTCAATTGAGTAAGGAAACTTGAATCACCTCCTTAAAGGATGAAACTCTAAGTGACAACACATCCTTTAGTAGACATAAGGTATGTGAAGTGGTTTTGTAAGAATGAATATTATAAGGGTTTGAGAAAACTTAATAGAAGGGTTAGGTTTACAAGCATAAGGTTTATTTTTTTTAGGACTTGAAGGATAATGAAGTAGGAACTATATATAAAACTATGGGTTTAACTAAAGATGGTTGTATAGGAGAATCCAATGGGGAGTTAATAGGGGTGAGAAAAGAAGACTCCAAAGGTGAGTCTAGAGATGTAGCCAAAGGGGGTTCTATAGGAGAACCCAGAGAGGAATCTATAGGCAAGATCAAAGAATGTTCCATAGAGGAATCAATGGTGTGATAAAAAAGGGTTCTATAATAGAACCCAAGGAGAAATATATGGATGTGGGTAAAGAGGAATAAAGAGAGATATCTAAAAGAGTGTCTAGGGGATGAACTAAAGAGGATTCTAAAGAAGATTCCAAAGTAGAATCCAAAGGGGGTTATAGACATGGATCTAGAGAGGATGCTAAGGGAGAATCTACATAAGTTTATAAATGGGGGTTTAAAAAGATAGGAAGAGGTTTATATATGATATAATCAACAAAGCAGTCAAAGGGATGAGTCAATAGGGTGCTATAAGTTCACAGGGGTTAGTAAGATCATCTTAAAAATTACATTCTTATTGAAGCTCAAACTCATCATCATCAATAAGTTTTTGTTTATTTTTATTTATCCATTCAACTTGATCATAAGAAAATGGAGTATAATTATATAGTCTATCCATGTTGCATGTGAATAAATGTAAACACAAGAAAGGTGCTGAAAAGGTAACAAGTTATCTAGAATATACAAGGTAATCTAGTGAATAAGCACACAAAATAAGTAAAAATGAAGATATCATAGGTTTGATAAGAAGGGTTTCAAATTATTTTTAGGCTCTCAAAAATACTTACTCATTAATTGAAGAGTGTCAACCCAATATTTCATAGCACTAATAATGGAGGTACAACCATGCCCATAGCCCACTAAATCTAGTTTTGAGGGTAAGCTGAGACCAACTTCCTAGGGCTAATTGCTTGCTGGTGCACTAAAAAATTAGATGGATGGTATAACTTCTTAGTTGATGTAAACAAGGGGATCCTAAAATTTGTGACTACCTATATACAATGGTTGAGTATTGGAGCAAGATCTCTATGCCATGATGTCTGTAAATAGAACACCACATAACGTGTAATGATAATAGCTAGGAGATTATAGACTACCAAAATAAATTCTCTACAATAATCAAAATCAAAGAAAAATAAAGGCATAATATTTTTGTATAAGAAATTAACAACTTTTTGAAATTAAAAAATTAACTAAAACCCTAAACCACCCAAAAGTCAAGTAGATAAGCAAGTTGTATTCTATTAAAAAAATAATGATGAATTGTGAGAGATTTAAAATGCATTTTTATAAATTGAAAGATATTTTTGTATAAAAATAGAAAATAAATATAACCCATAAATTAATTTAAAATATATTTATCGATTTGCATTTATGATAGTATTTATTAAAACTAGTAAATTATTATTTTTGGAAAACATATGCAAAATTTTAAAAATATGAAAGAGGTTATTATTTAAATATACATTGAAATAAAAATATCTAATATTTTTAGAAATTTAATCTATTTTAAATCAGTTGTGAGAAAAATAAATTATAGTGATTTCAAATTAATTATGACAAAACCTTAGATCTTGCTGTAGAGTAGGATTATAAGACAAAGTTAAATCATGCGTTAGTCAAGAAATCTCTAAAGTAAGCATAAATAACTAAATTATCAAGCCTAATCCCTCAAGAGGGCATTACTAATGAATTCCAAGAGATAATTACGAAAGGAATACAATCAAACCTTCCAAGTAGTATCCCTCCTCCAAGAGCAATCAATAAACATGTTTTTCCCTAGATTTAGTGCTTCAAGTCTTTGTCAATACATAGTAGAACGAGTCTCCATCATCTCCTAGTGAACCAATGGATTATGCTCAAAATATTTGTCAATTTATGTAAATAGGTGAAGCTTGTCTATAACAATTTTTACATAATGAGTTTGTATAACTGAAGCTTTGTGAAGATAATTTTGTGTAATAAGCTTATGCAAAAAAGCTTAAAAATGGAAGTCTTGGCTCACTTGTTTATAGCTTTATAAAAATGTTCAGGATCAACCATGACCATCCATCTTGAGTTCAATATGTGTGGTCATGAACTAATTTAATCTTGGAAGGACAAGACATAAATATTCCTTTTAATATTTGGAAGAATAGGGCATTAATGAGGCATGGGGGGACTTAATTTTGATATTTGTCCCACTAATGTCTTATTAATGCCACCCTATTAATGATGTCATGGGATGATGCATAATTGAAAAATCAATTTCTAGTAATTATATTTTCAAAAACTTTCATGGAATTTTTGCTTAAGCTCTTGATTTTGTTTAATTTGCTTAAGTGGAATTTTTTATAATTCTTTGGAAATATATTGCACACTTAATCAACTTGGTTATAAATGTCATTTTAATGAGTTGTAATTTGACTAGAGCACAATTAGAAGAAAGTGTCAGTTACGTATGGGATAATACTCTAGTTAGGGTATTATAAACATGAAATAACACATGCATGTGATGTGTACTACCAAATTAAAATAATTTAGTGGTCTAGGACATCATTTTATGTGGTCACAATTTGACTCAAAATTATTTAAGAAAAGATAATAATAACATAAAATGCAATGCTCCATTTAAGGATATATAAGCATGAATCAACACTTGTACATGACAATTGTGAGCTTTTTAGATTATTTTAGTGATTTTGGTCCAGATTGTGCCTTTTCATAGAATATTATTTAGATTGAAAATTTTAGCACAATAGTGATAGGAATTGGATGTCTACATTTCCCCCTATTTGAAAAGGCATGGTGAGACATTTGCTCGAAGCAACGTCTTTTCAAAGAATGATAAGGTCACTATAATCAAAAGAAAATAAATTTTATTCCCATTTTCCACTAAATTTTGCATGAGTTATGGCAAAAAAGGTTACAAAAATTCCCCAAAAATTATTTGAGTGGTCCATAATGCCCCCTCAAGGGGAAGGTGATAAATTTAAATTTTTTTATGGGTTGGCCTTCGATCAAAAGAAATAATAATCACATTAATTTTTGTAAAAGAGGCTAAAAAATTAAGCAATTAGAAGAAAACAAGAGAAAAATGGATATATGGGGCTAAAATAATAGCCAAAGAGATATAAAATGGTTTAACTATAGGCCTGGGGGAAAAATTGACCATATTTTGACCCCTAGGGTGTAAAAATAGTTCATTTACACCCCTAGCTATACTAATTTAGAGCTTTGTGATTTTCATGGGAGAGAGCTGAGAAAGATGGATAATATCCCACACCACCATAACCTTGGAGAGCACATGAGATAGTATCAGAGGCCACCACAGAGCAGACCATCAGTAGGTACCTTTTTTTGGTGTTATATTTTTTCATTTATGGTATTTATTATGTGTAGAAGTAGGGACTTTGACGATCCCACCAATTACCCAATTTGGCAATCAATGAGTTCACCCAAAAAAATGGTAGGATTACCATGAGATCAGCAAATTCAATGACCTTTTGATGGGTTCATGAAGCAAAATGGTTAATTCACCACTTCATCGACAAATTCACTTTTTTGGTCAAAAATCATCAATCAAATGGTGAATTATCAAAAAATAGCAGGATTGCCTTGTACTTTGGTGGGAATGACCTGTAGTTTAATAGATTTGCTAAGAATGATGAAAATGCCCTATGAAGTGGTAGAACTACCTTGTAAAATGGTGAAATAGCTAGAAGCAGGGAAAATGGGGCCCATATGAGGTTAATCCAGGCCCAAAATTAGAATAATATAGGTATATTTGAGTAGTGAAAGGAAAAACAATTGACCTTGTTCCCTATGTGTGGCTTGTAGGAGTGAGTCAGTGTTATTACATCATAGGAGTGATGATCACAAGTTCTCCATTAATAGAGGACCTAAACTGACGAGCTCATGAGAGTTATTTAAGCCATGGAATAATAACACCTAACACAATTGCTAGTGATTATAGTAGATAGGGCCTACTTATCAACATTAGCAGAGAGATGGTGCTCAAAGACCTCAACCTTTCATTTACTAACTAGGGAGGCCATAGTGACATTGAATGATGTAGACTATATATTATGGGTACCAATGTGAGGCCTTAGGATTCCCTAGATGTTAGTAAGTTGATAGACTATTCTGGATGACTTGCTGGGTGTTATTATAGACTTAGAGGTGGTAAATGGTAGTATTAATATTTATGCACCAGAGAATTTGTCTTGGCTTCTAGCTGATGGAGTAAGAATAGGATAGGGGATAGTTCCCCCACAAGTTATGATATTGATGGCTCTTGTTAGCAGCCTCATGTTACCTAATAAGAGTGTACAGTTCTTCCCCTGATGTCTTATAAGGATTATCCAAGAGATGTTTTGTCACTTAACACATTTTACTTGGGGACCAATCATCTTAGCCTAGCTATACAAAGATTTGCATATGATAGCTTATCAGCATAGGTGCATCATAGGACATAACACACTTCTCTAGGTTTAGGCCTCAGAGCACATTGCCATTAAGAGGCAAGTGGGGCTAAGATACCATAGGGGGTTATAGGGTGCAATGGCTTGGGGATGGTATCTGATGAGGCCAAGAATACAAAGCCATCTAAGGGATTTTCCATATTATAGATGAGATAAAAGATGGGGAATTCATTTGGTGACCCTATATAATGACATAATGGTTTTGGGTTGAGTACTTGTTCATGATCAGCTATATGATCATGTCATGCTATATTACAAGTCACCATGACTATATGGTGGAGCGGTATAGGCTGAATTGAGTCCAATAATAGTTTGACATGCAGTAGGATATCCCAAAGGGTACACATTACTTTGCACATGTGACCAGGGAGATTAGGGAGTGGGGACCACTAGTGCATAGGGAAGAGGTGGTCACAAATTATGGTAGGGTTCTTCATGTACTATGGGATTATGTCAAAGGGGTTGTAGATGTGGGGGTTACCAATGCTTATATAACATGGTGGATTAGAGTTAAACTAATCTAATTAATTAGGCCACTACCATAACAACCATTTTTACATTAGAGGTGGATCAAGTTAAGGAGATACTAGGGCTCACCCTAGGATAGGGATAGACATATGCACTAGTAAAATGAACTATTCCTCATGCCATTCCATTATAGGTAATCCATGCTCAAGTGTAATAGGATCCATTAGATGATATAAATATGATTGACCTAGATGGATAAGATATTGATATGGGGGATACCCCAAGTGGTGATGAGGGACATGGGATAGACATAAGAGAGCCTGGGACCTTTGGAACATGTAAAAGTATAGGTACAAAAGAGGTAGTGCCCTCTAACATAGGTATAAGTATAGGAGAGGTGGGGTCTTCTGGTACATGAAGGTCTACAAAGGACTAGGCACTCATTAATAGGATTCAAAGAGAGATCACTACATGTCTTTTAGAGATTTTAGGTTTATAGAGTACTATGGTTAGGTTACAAACATAGTTGGCTATAGTTTAGGGAGAGACCACTAGGCTATAGGGTCTCATTATAGCTAGAGATGTAGAGATTATAATTCTGATAGGGTAGGTAGCATAATTGATAGGGGTTCAGACATAACTGGATACATGAGACATGAAGCTACTAAAAGTGGTTAGCAAGCAAGATTTTTCTCAATTAGGGAGGGAGAGATTAGCTTCCCAAATAGAGATGCTGATAGAGGAGAGGGATGAGGATCATGAAACCAAGATAGATAGTGGTTCAGGAGTAACTCGAGCCTTGGTCAACATGATTGTAGCCAAGGATGATGAATTACACACTAAGGATGATGTCCTATATGCTAAGGATGAGATAGCCTACTAGAGGTGGGCATATGAGGTGATAATTCTTGTGGAGAGGAGAGTGTCATCCTATAGGGAGTACATGAGATCATAGAAGACTAATTAGACCTCCATGTCTAGACATGCTACTAAGTTATAGTGATTAGTTGTGCAAATAACAACATAATGGGTAGTCATGGGGCCTTCACCACCACATCCACCATCATCACCATCTTTAGGGATGGATCAGATCTTTTAGTAGAGTTCCCCTAGGGATGACCATGATCAGAGTTTATTTTTTAGCTCTTCCTTTTTATATTATGATATGTATAGATATTCTCATGATGTATTAAACATGATTTTGAGACATATATATGACATTCATTTTTGTCTTATTATTACTTGTACACGTGCTCTTAATACTCTTTCATTGTCATGCGATGTTTACATTTATGTTGCTCTTGTTATGATATGATGATATATGCAAGTTTCATGATATGGACTTTATTAGTTAACATATGGATGTGGATGTATTTATGGTTCTATTTCATGTATGACTAGATGCTAGATGATAATTTAGGAGATGCATGTCACTAAAAAACCATAGAAATAATCAGCTAGACTCAAAGTGTATGCTAGGAGATGTGTCATCCTCCATAGAGTCATCTCAGTTTCCAATGTTTTCTTAGGATAGATATTGTTTAGGTTTTATAGGATGGTGTTTTCAGAGATGATCTTTGATGCTGCATTGACTTTTGGACTTTGGATCACTTGGTGTTTAATTTATCAAGTTAAAATTATACATCATAAGTTTGAATAACTTATAAAAATAATTGATCGATTTAAATGTGAATAATTATAATTAAGGATAATGATTAAAATTACCAACACTAGAGTTGCAACTATTCATGTTTAAACACAAAACAAAATATAAAAATGTAACCTAACTAAAAATTAAGATATGAACAATCAATATTTAAGTAGGAATAATAATGTATTTAAAAATATAACAAACAAATAAAAAAAATTCAAGAACAAATTGTTAACAACTAGGAATCATAATATAAATTGTTGGATGGTGGAGCCTGATCTTATTATAATGCCTGATTCTTGATAGGGGGTGTTAAAGATGCATTATAAAGTATTGTAATTTCATAATAAATTTGGACTGCTCACTATTAGGTCATAGATATAATAGTATAAATTATGTTTATGCATTTTTTCCCTAATATGTAACCCTCCTTTGATATGAGGGCATTTTAATCATGGTGACATACTGTGTGTGAGTGAAAATGATATGGTAGTGCATGTATTGTAGGTATTTTACCTTCATTTTTTAGACTAAATAAAAATAAGGATTGGCTATTTTTGTCTGGACATAGCCCACATTGGGTGAACCATGTTAAATATGTGTCTCTATTATGTTGTGTTTTCTACATTTTATTTCCATCTTTAATTCATTAATATTGTTCTATGCTCTATATTCTTAACAACTGGTATTAGAGCTAAAGGTTTGTTTGGCAAATAAACTCATAGGAAAAGAGGGTTCCCAGTTTGAGTGGGAGCAATCGTAGAAAAAGGAAAGTTTAAGGTCAAGAAGTTCAATGGCCAAAACTACCATCTATGGAAGGTGTAAATGGAGGACTATCTATATCATAAGGATCTTTTCCTACCATTGGTGGAATAACAAAGAAGTCGATGACTATGAAGGATGAATATTGGGAGGTTCTTGATAAAAAGACACTAGGAACAATATGACTATGCCTGGGAGCATTAGTGGCCTTCAATATTTCAAAATAAAAGACAATAATAGATGTGATAAAGGTATTAGATAGAGTGTATGAAAAACCCTCAGCCTCTAACAAGGTATTTCTTATGAAACATTTATTTAATTTAGAAATATCAAAAGGTGGGTTTGTTGCTTAGCATTTAAATGAATTTAACATAGTCACAAATTAGTTAAAATATGTAGGAGTAAATTATGATGATGAGGTTAGGGCTCTTTTGATTCTATACTCATTGCCATAAATCTAGAATGGCTTGGTCATGGCTATGAGTAATTATGTCTCTAGTTGAAACACTTTAAAGTTTTATGATATTATTGGTGTTGTTCTTAGTGAGGAAATGTGATGGAAAAACATAGGTGACACATCAAGTAATGCTTTTACTATGGATAATAGGGGGAGATAAAAGGATAGAGGAAAGGGTCCAGATAATTATCTTAAGTCTAAGAAGGGTAGATCCAAATCCAGAGGAACGTTGGTGTGCTGGATTTGTGGCAAGAAAGGACACTTGAAGAAATATTTTTGGTTTCAAAAAGGAAAATGAGGAGATGGACAATAAGATAAAAATCATGAAGCAAATGTAGAAGGTGATGTGTTACAATATGCTTTAATCCTTTCTTTATATAACATTAATGATTCTTAGGTGTTATATTTGGGGGTTTAATTTCATGCTACACCCCATAAGAAATATTTTCAAGACTATGTTCAAGGTGATTTTGGATAAGTTTATTTGGGTGATGGTGAACCCTATAAAATTATAGGAAAGGGTAAGATACAAATAAAATTACAAAATGAAAATAAATAGTTACTAAAAGAGGTGAGGCATATTCTCGAGTTGAGAAGAAATCTAATTTCAGCAAGGTAGTTGGGAAGTAAGGGCTGTATAATTACATTTGCAAAAAATTCATGGAGGGTCACTAAAGGATCACTAGTAATAAGAAAAGGAGAGAAGGTAGGTACATTATATTTATCTAATGGTAATATTGACTCTTCTATTAATTTAGCTTATACAGAAGTGGATATAAAATTATGGCACCATAGAGTTGGGCACATGAGTGAGAAAGGGATGCAAGTTCTCCACTCAAAGAATTTGTTGCCAGATTTGAAGAAGGTGGATTTAGATTTATATGAGCACTATGTGTATGAAAAATAGAAGAGAGTCATAATTCTCAAAGTTGGGAAGATAAAGAAAGATGAAAAGTTAGAGTTTGTGCATACATATGTATGGGGATCGGCTCAAGTATCATTCCTTGGTGGCTCTTCTTATTATTTTAATTTTATTAATGATGCAATTATAAAAACTTGGGTTTATTGCATACAATTTTTTTTTACGTTTTTGATAGTTTTAAGAAATGAAAAACTCTGGTTGAGAATGAGATAAGAAATAAGTTGAAGTGTGTTAGATCAGATACTGAAGGTGAATATTATATCAAGGAATTTGATAATTATTGTTCATCCCATGGGATTTCTAGAGAGAATATGGTTCCAAGAACACCACAACAAAATGGTGTGTCAAAAAGGATGAATAAGATAATCATGGAATGTGCAAGGAGCATGAGATTACATGCAAGGTTGACCTTACAGTTTTGGGTAGATGTTGTAGATACTACTATTTACTTAATAAACATAGGGCCTTCAAGTCCTTTGGATGGTGGCATTCTAAAAAAAACATGGACAACTAAAAATGTAGATTATTCCTTCTTAAAGACTTTTGGTTATGAAGCATTTGTCCATATTGATAAATAAAATAAAACAAAGCTTGAAGTAAAATCCAAGAAATGTAATTTTATTAGATATGGAGTTAATGATTTTGGTCCATTTATGGGATTTTGAAAATTGAAAAATCATTAGGAGTAGAGATGTGATCTTTAATGAGAAGGTCATGTATAGAGATTAGTTGTAGGGAAAGAAATAAGAAAGTCAAATACAGAATATGCAGTACTTGATGAAATCATAGAAAATGAAATATCAAAAGTGCCAAAAAATTAGAATGTGCAACAACTACAACAACAACAAGTACCTCAAACTCCTAAAAGTGTAGTTAGAAGATCTACTAGAGTAAGTACACTCCCTGAATGATACTCTCCTTCACTTTATTATTTATTATTATCTGATGGTAGTGAGCCATAAAACTATGAAGAACCAATGCAGGTAGAAACTAGAAAGAAGTGGGAGAAAGGTATGAAAGAGGAGATGGAATCTTTGGTACATAAATAAACATGGGATTTGGTTCAGTTGCCTATAGGTAAAAGAGCATTGAAGAATAAATGGGTTTATAGGTTTAAGGAAGAATATGGAGGCAAGACTAGACTTGTTGTAAACAGGTTTGCACCAAAGAGATGTATTGATTTTGACAAAATATTTTCTCCAGTTGTAAAAATAACTTCTATAAGAACTATGTTAAGTTTGGTAGCAGTAGAAGATTTTTGATACAAAGTAAAAGGTAAGGAGAAAATGGTGTGAAAATTGAAGAAGAGTTTGTATGGTCTAAATTAAGCTCCAAGGTAGTGGTATTTAAAATTTGACATGTTTATGATAGAACAAGGTTATAGTATATGTCATTCTGACCACTATATTATCTTGTTATTGTATGTAGATGACATGCTTGTTATAGGGTCTAACATGTAGGATATAAATGATCTCAAAACAAAATTAACAAATTCTTTTGTAATGAAAGATTTGGGTGATGCAAATCAAATCTTTGGAATGAGAATAATAAGAGATACGAAATATAGAAAATTGACATTGTCTCAAAAAGAGTACATCAAGAAGGTGTTAGCCAGGTTCAATTATCAATATATAAAACCTATAAGTACACATTTGGGAGGGAATTTTAAATTAAGGAACATTGTCCTAAAACTCAAAGAGAAATAAATTACATGTCTAAAGTCCATATACTTGAGAAGTTGGAAGTTTAATGTACGCTATGGTGTTTATGAGACCAAATATTTATCATGCAGTGGGAGTTGTTAGTAGGTTTATAAATAATCTAGGAAATGAGCACTGGGATGCAGTCAAGTGGATTCTTAGGTACTTAAGAGGGACCACTGATAAATGATTATGCTATGAAGGTTCAGATGTTACCTTACAAATATATGTTGATGTAGACATGGATAGAGATTTAGATGGTAGGAGGAACATCACACGTTATATTTTCACTATTGGTGATACAATAATTAGTTGGATTTCAAAATTGTAGAAGATAGTTGCTTTGTTAACTACAAAGACATAGTATGTTGTAGCTACAAAAGCTAAGAAGGAGATGATATGGATGCAACAATTCATGTACAAAAAAATTGTAGGTTGTATAGTGATAGATAAAGTATGATTAATTTAGAAAAGAACTTAGCATTCCACTCAAGTACCAAACATATATAGTTTAGGTATCACTTCATTCATTCTATTTTGGAAGATGGTCAACTAAAGTTAGAAAAGATCCATACAAGTCAAAATGCTATAGATATGCTAAAAAAAGCAATCACAAAGGATAAGTTGGAGAGTTTTTTAGCTTTAATAGGTATTCAAGGATAATAAGGAAGATGAGAAACATGTCAAGGTCAAAGTTCAAATAAAATTCCAAGGAAGAGTTATGGTGGTGAAGTTGTAGCAATCAGTTTCTAAGTGGGAGATTATTGGATGGTAGAGCCTGATCTTATTATAATGCCCAATTCTTGATAGGGGGTGTGGGGGGAAATGCACCCCCACTACACTCACCATGGGGGTCTATGGGGGTGGTGACCTACTTGGAATCCCCCTTGATGGGAATTCAGGGGCAACACCCTTGAAGATTTTTTTTTTAAATGCATTGTAAAATATTATAATTTGATAGTAAATCTAGACCATTAACTATTAGGTCATAAATATAATGGTAAAATTATTTTTGTACATTTTTTCCCTAATATGTAACCCTCCTTTGATATGAGGGCATTGTAATCATGGCAGCATATTGTGTGTGAGTGAAGAGGATATGGTAGTGGATGTATTACAGGTTTTTTCCCTTTATTTGTTAGACTGAATAAAAAGGACTGACTATTTATATGTGGACATAGCCCATGTTGGGTGAACCACATTAAATCTGTCTCTATTATGTTTTATTTTTTATATTTTATTTCCATCTTTAATTCATTAATATTACTTTGTGTTCTATATTCCTAACATAAATAATCATGACCCACGTATTAACAAGGTGTATTTGAAAAACTAACAAAATAACAAAATTCAAATACAAATGTAAACAAGTCAAGCCCAAGTTAAGGTCAAACTCAAAATGTATTCAAACACAATAGAAAAATAATATAATAAATAAGACAAATAATAAAACAAAAGACAAGAAGGAAGGCACAACAAAACACCAAGAAAATAAATCAAAACATAATAAAAAGAAGCAAAAGCATAACAAACTACCAAGAAACAAATAAAGACATGACAAAACACAAATAAAAACTAATGAACAGACAACAAAACACTAACAAAAATAAATAGATAGATAATGAAGCATAAAAAAAAAATAAAACTCAAATAAACACACAAACAATGGTTAATCACAATGTTAGTGAAGACAAAAAATAAATTGTGCATGTACATGTAATAGAGGCATTACACTCTATGACAGGGTAACCCCTAAGTTAATGATACTAGCACAATGAAATAAGAACAAAATACATAAAGTTTCCCCCATATGATAGGGAAATAATGACACACAACAAACATAAATTACCCCCTAGGCTATATAAAGTAATGTTATAACCAAATAAAATGGTGGGGGGGGGAAGAGAAGAAAAGGAAGGGGTTGTTGAGCTAACTCCAGATGCACATAGTAAGTGGATGCTACCTACATAATTCCATAGATGCGAGATCTAACATAAACTTCATGCCAAATATAATTCTCCCAAGATATGGAATGGAAGAAAATGATGATAAGAAATAACTGATTAATGTGTAGAGGAATATGGGAATGTTCTCATAAAATGGTGAGTGCATGAGAAAAAGAGAGTATGGTGTAGGTTGAAACCATACTAAAAAGATAAAAGAGTAGGCACAAATTAATTGAATTGGAAATTCAAAGTGTAGAATACATCTAAGGTTGAGAAAGAGAAAAAGCTCACAAAATGGTGAGATCATGATAAAAACCAAGAGTGTATAAATGGATCTTGTTCAAATGAACAATGCACACAAAGGTCACTCATAAAATGGTGAGAGCATGGCTTGGATTGCTCACAAAATGGTGAGAACTCTTAGAATCAAAATAAACAAAGGTATAATGCAATGTTTTTGGTCTTTTGTGCTATTAGTTTTAATGTTTTTGTGTTTTTGGGATAGGAGACAAAAACATAATATGAATAAAGGGTACAAGGAACTACTTAGTGGAGGAGATGCACTTTCACATGTAAGAGTTCAAACAACAACTAATTTGGCTGCAATAAGAATGTGAATATAAATAATGGTATATAAAACCACTCAGTTGAAGAGTTGCACATCCACAGGTAAGTAATAGCTAAACTACATACAACATTACTGTGATCCTACCAAGGCAATAATATGCACCCAAAAACATCAAAAATAGGATAATACATAGTAGAAAATAAGCCCAAGGAACCATTCAACATGCAAAAACCATGCACTGACATATCCTTGTACACTTGTTTAAAAGAGGTTACAAATACTGATTTGGATAAATTGCTTCATAAAATGGGCATTGAATGTGTCAAGAATGCCTTGAATCATAATTATGATCATAATTGGTTATTAGGTACAATGATCTAGGTTAAAATGGTTTAGAATGGAAATAAATTTGGTTCCATGGAATATAAATGATCTAAGTGACAATAGTTTAGGGTTATAACAGTCTAGAATAAAATGGTATAGGGTTACAATGGTCTAGAGTAGAATAGAACAAAGTATAGTGGTCTAGAGTTACAATGGTCTAGAGTAAACTGATATAGAATGTTACAATGGTCTAGTGTATAATGGTGGAATAAATGACTTTGACATAAGTTACCCCCAAGTAAGGGTCCTTGTGGACAATGGTTCAAAAAAGTTTATAAAGCATATAACCACTTGAGGTGCACTATATTCATGGGTTTTGGGAGTTCTTCACCATTTGGAGTAGCCAATTTGTATGCTTCTAATCCATAGTTTGTTATAACCATGTATGGGCCTATCCAATTAGGTTAAAAATCTACCCTTCTTACATTCAACATTTGATGTTAGGTGTGGAGCCTAATTATCTTCTAGGATTAGAGGCTAAAATTTTGATGTTATTTTAGTCAGGTTTGGATCTCATTCTTTGAATCCCTAATGGTGTAAAGGGTTGCAAGGGGGGGAACCCCCCTTGCGGGGTCTGAGGGGGATGACCCTCCGGTGGGGGGTTTGAGGGCCACACACCCCAAAGAATTTTTTTATTAAAATTACCTTGTTAAATTATAATTTCATAGTCAATTTGGGCCATTAATTAAAGGTTTCTAGATCTGAGAGTAGAGGTTATGTTTAAGAGTTTTTAACTTAAAATGTATTGATATATAGCTGAGATGTATGAGTGTGAATAATAATGAAAAATTGTACACAGAGAGGAGGTAGAAAATGTAGAGAGGTGTAACAGGGTTTGTTAGAGGATTTTGTTTCTCCCTTGTATTGCTACAAATAATATACTAGACAAGTTTGGTGGATGTAGCCCATCATGGGTGACATGTTAAATCTAGTGTCTCTTGTTATCTGCATGTTTATGTTTATTTTTTAAATGTTTAATTAATTCATTTCATAGTTTCTCTTGTATGTGATTTGGATATAAATCCGAGTTTTAATTTATCCTAACAAATGGTATCAGAGCAAAGGTTTTATCTACATAATTTTAAATCATTGGAAGAAAAGGGTTTGACCTTGAGTGGGAGCTATGGTGGAAGAAAATTAATCTAAGGTGGAGAAGTTCAATGTATAGAACTTTGGATTGTGGAAGATACAGATGGAAGATTACCTTTACTAGAAGGACCTATATTTGCCTTTGGGAGGGCAAGCCAAGTAGCCATTGACAATGTCATATGAAGATTGGGAACTATTGGAACTAAAATCCCTTGGAACCATATGGTTGTGCCTTGCATCTTATGTAGCATTCAACATATCATAGGAAAAAACAATAGGTCTTATGAGCGCATTAGGTAAGTTATATGAAAAACCCTCTACCTCAAATAAAATATTTTTTATGATTTTTTTAATGTGAAAATATCAAAAAATGGTTTAGTACCATATCATTTAAATGAGTTTTAAACAGTTACTAGTCAGTTACATTTCATAAATATTGACTTTGATGATGAAGTTAGGGCTCTTCTTATTCTTTGTTCCTTGCCTAAAAGCTAGAGTAGCTTGGTAATGGCAGTAAGAAACTTTGTGTCTAATAATGCCAAACTAAAGTTTGAAGATGTGGTGGGTGTTATCCTAAGTGAGAAAATGTGAAGGAAAATCATAGGTGAAGCATACATATTTGGAAATGCATTAATACTTGAGAATAGAGGAAGGTAGAAGAATAGAGGAAGAGAAAACCATGGAAAATCAAAAGGGGTGCAAGATCTAAATCAAGAGGCAAGATGGAATGTTGGGTCTATGGTAAGCTAAGACACACAAAGAAAGAGTGTTGGTTTCAAAAATAAAAATTGGGTAAGGACCAATAGGAAGGTAATAAAGAAACAAATGTAGCAGGTGATGTATTACAATATGCTTTTAAACTTTCTTTGGATAATATTTCTAAAGCTTGGGTTTTAGATTCAGGTGCTTCTTCTCATGCTACCCCTTATAGACATTATTTTATAGATTATGTTCAAGGTAATTATGGGAATGTTTACCTTGGTGATGATGAACCCTGTAGCATTATTGGAAAAGGAAGTGTTCAGGTTAAATTATGGAATGAAAACACTTGGGTACTAAAGGATGTCAGGCATGTTCCAAGCTTGAGGAGAATTTTGATCTCGATAGGGCACTTGGGTAGTGAGGGTTGTATGGTCACATTTATATCCAAATCATGGAAGCTTATAAAGGGTTCTTTGGTGGTTGTAAAAGGTAAGAAAGTAGGCACTTTATATTTGTCTACAAATAATGACAATTCATCTTATGTTGTAACTGCTATAGGTAAAGATGCAACTTTATGGCATTACAAACTTGGCCACATGAGTGAAAAGGGAATGAAGACTCTACATGCAAAGGATAAACAACTAGGTTTGAAGGAATTAGATCTAGACTTTTTTGATCACTATGTAAATGGGAAATAAAAATGTGTGAGGTTTTTCAGGATTGGACCAGCTAAGAAGGAGCATAAGTTAGAGCTTATGCATATAGATATATGGGGAATAGCTCAAGTATCTTTACTTGGTGGTTCATATTACTATGTTACTTTTATTGATGATACAACTAGGAATGTTTTGGTATACTATATAAAAAGGAAGTTTTATGTTTTTGATACATTCAAGAAATGGAAAGCTTTAGTTGAAAATGAAACAAGTTTAAAATTAAAATGTCTTAGATCAGATAATGGAGGTGAGTATTTTAGTAACTCTTTTAATAATCATTGTTCAAAAAGTGGATTTCATAGATAGAAAATAGTTCCAAGAAAACCACAATAGAATGGTGTGTCAGAAAGAATGAATATGACTATTATGGAGCATGCCAAATGCATGAGATTACATGCAGGTTTGCCTTTATAGTTTTGAGTAGATACTGTTACTACAACAATTTATCTGATAAATAAAGGACCTTTAAGTGCTTTGGATGGTGGAATACTAGAGGAGGCATGGACTGGAAAGAAGGTAGATTATTCTTTTCTAAGTTTTTTTGGTTGTGAGGTATTTTCTTATATTGACAAAGATCATAGGAATAAGTTAGAAGCTAAGTCTTAGAGATGAACATTTATTGGTTATGGAACTGATGACTTTGGATTTTGATTATGGAATATGGAAGATAAGAAAATAATCAAGAGTAGAGATGTTATGTTTAATAAAAAAGTCATGTATAAGGACCAATTACAGGAAAAGAATCCAGAATAATCCAAAAAGGAATATACAGTATTAGAAGACATTATAGAAAAACATGTCCCAAAGGTTCTTAATCAAAATGTGCAAGAAGAATAGGTACCTCAAACCCCTGTTAGAAGATCTGCAAGAGTAAGCAGACCACTTGATCATTTTTCTCCTTATTTATATTATTTATTACTTACTAATGGTGGTGAGCTAGAAAGGTATGAATAATTAGTGCAAATTGATGCCAAGGATAAGTGGGAGAAAGTTATGGATGAGAAGTATGATGCTCTAATGGAAAACCAAACATGGGATTTGGTGGAGCTTCCCAAAGGAAAGAAGGCATTGTAAAATAAGTGGGTATATAGGATAAAGGAGGAGAATGCATGTAAAAATAAATTCAAGGCCAAAATGGTGGTTAAGGTTTTGAAAAAAATAAAGATATAAATTTTGATGAGATATTTTATCCAAGTGTTAAAATGACTTCAATTAGAACTGTTTTGAGCTTAGTATCTATTGAAGATTTACACTTAGAATAGTTAGATGTAAAGACTAATTTCCTTCATGGGGATTTGAAGAGGAAATATACATGGAGTAGCCACAAGGTTATGAAGTTAATGGTAAGGATAATTGTTAGGGTGTGGAGCTAAAAACTTCACCAAGGAGCATTCATTATCAGGTTCGGGTCTACACAGACACCGACGTCGGTCAGGAGCGACCGACGTCGGTCACAGGTAGTTGCAGAGACGTCGACGTCGGCAGAGGGTCAGCCGACGGCGGTCACAGACAAGCAGTAGGAACCGATGTCGGTTACCTGCGTGTCCAGAAAGCTATTTCCATGTATAGAAGCGAGTGTTTGCATGATAAGTTTGAGTTGAAGTCTCGAGCTTGCGTTTCTATTATTGGCATTACTATTTTTAGAGCCCTTGTTCAAGTGGCTTAACTGCTTGTTGGGTGTACATGCTCAAGTCTCCTAGTTCTATATGTAGATTTAGATCTTCTTAGCTTTGTAGTGGATTATTGTAGTTGGGTGAATTATTGTAATTCATTGTGTGAGAAGAACAATACAGAATTGAATCAATCCAGGCTTGTTGGAGTTGATTGTTCTTGAGAGAGAGAGCTCTTGAGGAATAGAGATATATTGAGAGATCTATACATCTAGGAGAGGTATGGAAGAAAGAAGCTTTCTTCAATTGTATTCCTTTTGTAAAGAGTTTGTTAATACAAGTTTTAGGGTGTTTTCTTGTATCTCTTGTTCTTGCTATCACAATTGTAATCTATTGTTGGATTGATCCCCCAACAAGTGGTACCAGAGCCTTGGTTACAGGTTCAGAGCTTGATAATTGGTATCAAAGTTCAGGTTCACTAACAGGTGGTTCAGATCTGTGTAGTGTGTATTGATTACAGGTTCTCATAGGAGTTTCTGCAGGGATTTCTGTTTGAGTGGGAGAAGCAATGGTAGATGAAAGTAAATTGAGAATGGAAAAGTTCAATGGCAAAAATTACCAACACTAGAGAATGCAGATAGAGGACTATCTGTATCAGAAAGATCTCTACTTACCATTAGGAGGTATTGCAAAGAAGCCCAAAGACATGGAGGATGAAGAATGGAAAGTTCTTGACAGAAAGTCTCTGGGTTCTATAAGACTGAGTCTAGCATCCACTGTGATATCCAATTTATCACAGGAAAAGTCTACGGTAGAGTTGATGACTACGTTAGCAAATTTGTATGAAAAACCCTCAGCTTCCAATAAGGTATATCTTATGAAGCAGTTATTTAATTTGCATATGAATGAAGGTGGATCTGTTTCTACTCATCTGAATGATTTCAATGGTATTGTGAATCAATTAAGTTCAGTGAATATAGTGTTTGATGATGAGATAAAAGCTCTTTTGATATTATGTTCTTTGCCTGAAAGCTGGCATGGCTTAGTAATGGCAATAAGTAATACTGCGTCTGCATCAAATATTTTTAAAGTAGAGGATGTTGTTAGTGTTATCTTGAATGAGGAAATACACAGGAAAAGCACAGAAGAGACATCTGGGAACGCTTTAAGTTTTGAGAGTAGGGGAAGGCAGAAAGAGAAGAGCAAGAAAGGCAGATCAAGATCCAAGTCAAAGGGGAAAGGCAAATCTAAATCCAGAAGTGGCAGAAGGCCACAATGCCAGAATTGTGGAAAGATGGGGCACATAAGCAGAGATTGTTGGTCAAAGCCTAAGGAGGACAACCAACATGAAGGAAAGGAAGAAGCCAAGATTGCAGGTATTGCACATGATGCTTTAATTTTCTCTCTGCATAATAATATAGAATCTTGGGTATTAGATTCTGGTGCATCTTTTCATGCTACTCCTAACAGGGAATATTTCAGTGACTATATCCATGGAGATTTTGGAATAGTGTATCTAGGGGATGATGAGCCCTGTAAAATAATTAGCAAAGGTAAAGTGCAATTGAAGATGCAGAATAGCAACACATGGGTGTTGAGAGATGTGATGCATGTTCCTAGCTTGAAGAGAAATTTGATCTCTGCAAGAAAGTTAGGGGATGAGGGTTGTACAGTAACTCTCATAACAGAATCTTGGAAGGTGACCAAGGGTGCACTTGTTATGGCCAGAGGTAAGAGAGAAGGTACTCTCTATTTGTGTAATTGTGTTACTAACAAATCTCATTATGTATTATCTACTTCAGATGTGGATGCTAAATTGTGGCACTCAAGGCTTGGCCACATGAGTGAGAAGGGGATGTCAATTCTTAAGTCTAAAGGTATGCTTTCAGATTTAAAAGGCATAGATCTAGAGTTTTGTGAGCACTGTGTATTTGGAAAATAGAAAAGGGTTAGTTTTCTCAAAACTGGGTCTACTAAGAAGAGGCACAAGTTGGAGCTTGTTCACACAGACGTGTGGGGACCGGCTCAGGTTGCTTCCATTGGAGGATCACAGTACTATGTATCTTTCATAGATGATGCCACAAGGAAGGTATGGATCTATTGTATTAGAAAGAAATCTGATGTATTTGAGACTTTTAAAGTTTGGAAAGCTATGGTTGAGAATGAAACAGGTAAAAGATTAAAGTGCCTGAGATCAGACAATGGTGGTGAGTTCTACAGTCATAAGTTCAGAGATTATTGTTACATGCATGGAATCCGTAGGCAAAGGATGGTTCCAAGGACACCTCAGCAGAATGGAATTGCTGAAAGAATGAATAGGACAATAATCGAGCGTGCAAGATGTATGAGATTGCATGCCGGTTTGCCCTTACAGTTTTGGGCACAAGCAGTTGACACTACAGTGTACTTGATTAATAGAGGACCCTCTACAGCTCTAGATGGTGGTATTCCAGAAGAGGCATGGACAGGTAAAAAGGTTGATCTCTCATATCTCAAAGTTTTTGGTTGTGAAGCCTTTGTGCATATAGATAAGGAAAATAGAAAGAAGCTTGATGCTAAGTCTATGAGATGCACGTTTATTGGCTATGGCTCAGATGATTTTGGTTACAGATTGTGGAATCTAGAAACTAACAAGGTAATCAAGAGTCGTGATGTTGTTTTCAACGAAAGAGTGATGTATTGTGATTAGCTAAAGAAGTTGAATCAATCTGAGCAGAGCAATGGTGAATTGGATGAGGTGAAAGTCCAAGATGAGCTCGCAGAAAAAAGAAATAATCACTTACAGGAAAACATAGAGACCGACGTTGGTAGGTTAGGAACCGACTTCGGTAGGACAAAAACCGGCGTCGGCCATATAGAGACTGACATCGGCCGTACAGGTACCGAGGTCGGTCAGGAAGAACCGACGTCGGCCAGTAATAGGTCTGCAGGTGACCAAGGTCGGTCACTATCAGAGAATTTGGGTGGACAGCGTGTTGTGGACGAGTCTCAGACACCCATCAGGAGGTCAGAAAGGGTGAGTAAGCCTCCAATTAGATATTCTCCTTCTTTATTTTATTTATTGCTAACTGATGGTGGAGAACCACAGAGTTTTGAAGAAGCAATACAGGTGGAGTCCAAGAGTGAGTGGGAGCGTGGCATGGTTGAGGAGTTGGAGTCCTTAAGAGAGAACCAAACATGGGATTTGGTTGAATTGCCAGCTGGTAAGAGAACACTTAAGAATAGATGGACCTACAGGTTGAAGGAAGGTGAGAATGGACAGATGAGATACAAGACCAGATTAGTGGTAAAAGGATTTGCACAAAAGCCAGGTATTGACTTTGGTGAGATTTTTTCTCCTATTGTTAAAATGACTTCAATAAGGGTTGTATTGTCTTTGGTTGCTTTTGAGGATTTGCATCTTGAGCAGCTAGATGTTAAGACAACATTTCTTCATGGAGATTTGGATGAGGAAATATATATGGAACAGCCAAAAGGATTTGAGGTCAAGGGTAAGGAGAAGTTTGTGTGCATATTGAAGAAAAGCTTGTATGGCCTCAAGCAAGCTTCTAGGCAATGGTACTTAAAATTTGACAGGTTTATGACTGAGCATGGCTACAGTAGGTGTCAATCAGACCATTATGTGTATTTCAAGAGATTTGATAATGGTAGATATATTATTCTATTTTCATATGTAGATGACATGCTGGTTGCAGGGTCTCACATGCAGGATATCTCAGAGCTTAAGGTGAAATTAGCTCAAACGTTTGCTATGAAGGATTTGGGAGTAGCAAAGAAAATCCTTGGCATGAGCATTAAGAGAGATAGGAAAAATCACAAGTTGATATTGTCTCAAAAAGATTATGTGGACAAGGTGTTAAAACGGTTCAATATGCAGGATGCTAAACCGGTAAGCACACCTTTGGCTGGACATTTTAAGTTTAGTAAAGAACAATGTCCTAATTCATATGATGAGGTAGAGTACATGAGTAAGGTTCCATATTCTTCTGCAGTAGGGAGTTTGATGTATGCAATGGTGTGTACTAGACCAAATATTGCCCAAGCAGTGGGAGTGGTAAGTAAGTATATGGCCAATCCAGGTAAGGAACATTGGAAAGCAGTTCAGTGGATCCTTAGATATCTGAGAGGAACCGGTAGTTGGCACTTGTGCTATGGAGGTTCAGATACTTCTCTACATGGATATGTAGATTCAAATATGGTAGGTGATTTGGATGGCAGGAGGAGCACTACAGGTTATGTTTTCACTGTAGGTGGAACGACGGTTAGCTGGATATCTAAGTTGCAGAAGGTTGTTGCCTTGTCAACTACAGAAGTAGAGTATATTACAGCCACAGAAGCTAGCAAGGAGATGATATGGATGACACGGTTCATGGATGAGCTTGGTAGGGAGCATGAGAGTTGCAAATTGTATAGTGACAGTCAGAGTGCAATCCATTTGGCTAAGAATTTAGCCTTTCATTCAAGAACAAAACACATACAGCTAAGGTATCACTTCATACGACAGGTATTGGAAGATGGTGAGTTGAAGTTGGAGAAGATCCATACAGATAGGAATCCTGCTGATATGTTAACCAAGCCGATTACAAAGGAGAAGTTGAATCTTCATTCAACTTCTGTTGGTTTTCATGATTGAGTTGAAGATGGAGGAGCTAGAAGATGTTGCTGTATAGGTACTGGTGTAGCTGTTTATCTCCAAGTGGGAGATTATTAGGGTGTGGAGCTAAAAACTTCACCAAAGAGCATTCATTATCAGGTTTGGGTCTACACAGACACCGACGTCGGTCAGGAGCGACCGACATTGGTCATAGGCAGTTGCAGAGATGCCGACGTCGGTAGAGGGTCGGCCGACAGTGGTCACAGACAAGCAGCAGGAACCAACGTCGGTTACCTGCATGTCCAGAAAGCTATTTTCGTGGACAGAAGTGAGTGTTTGCATGATAAGTTTGAGTTGAAGTCTCGAGCTTGCATCTCTATTATTGGCATTACTATTTTTAGAGCCCTTGTTCAAGTGGCTTAACTGCTTTTTGGGTGTACATGCTCAAGTCTCCTAATTCTATATGTAGAATTAGATCTTCTTAGCTTTGTAGTGGATTATTGTAGTTGGATGAATTATTGTAATTCATTGTGTGAGAAGAACAGTACTGAATTGAGTCAATCCAGACTTATTGGAGTTGATTGTTCTTGAGAGAGAGAGCTCTTGAGGAATAGAGATCTATTGAGAGATCTATACATCTAGGAGAGGTGTGGAAGAAAGAAGCTTTCTTCAATTGTATTCCTTTTGTAAAGAGTTTGTTAATACAAGTTTTCAGGGTGTTTTCTTGTATCTCTTGTTCTTGCTATTATCATTCTAATTACTTGTCAATCTGATTTAATTTCGCATTTATTGCTGTCACAATTGTAATCTATTGTTGGATTGATCCCCCAACAATAATTGGTGTGTAAATTAAAAAAGAGCTTGTATGGCTTGAAACAAGCTCCAAGACAATGGTATATTAAGTTTGACAATTTTATGATAGAATAGGGTTATTGTAGATTCATTCAGACCATTGCATATATTTTAAAATATTTGAAAATGTTAGCTTATTATCTTAATTTTATATGTGGATGATATGCTTGTAGCTGGTTCCAACATGAACAATATTAATGTACTTAAAAAATAGTTAAGTGATTGCTTTTCTATGAAGGATCTAGGTGCAACTAAACAAATCCTTGGTATGTAGATAATTAAAGATAAAAAGACTATGAAGTTGTAATTATCACATGGAGAGTACATTAGAAAAGTGTTGGAAATATTTAATATGTAGGATACAAAATCAATTGAGACACCTTTGGTTACACACTTAAATTAATAAATGAATAATGTCCTAAAACACAAGAAGAAAAGAAATTAATGTCTAAAATTCCATACTCATCAGTAGTTGGAAGCTTAATGTATGCAATGGTGTGTATGAGGCTGGACATTGCACATGCAGTGGGAGTGATGAGTAGGTTCATGAGTGATTTAAGAAAGGAAAATTGGAAGACAGTAAAATGGATCCTTCATTACTTAAGAGGGACCATAGATATAGTGTTAAGTTATGGTGGATCATATGTGACATTATAGGGATATGTTAACTCAGATATGGTAGGTGACTTGGATGGAAGAAGAAGCACTACAAGGTATGTGTTTATATTAGGTGGTATAATAGCTAGTTGGGTATCATGATTATAAAAGGTTATGGCACTTTCAACCAAAAAGGCTGAGTATGTTGCTTATACAAAAGCAAGCAAAGAAATAATTTGGTTACAGAGGTTGATGGAAGAATTGAGACACAGTAAAGAAAGATGTACACTATATAGTGAAATTCAGAGTGCAATCCATCTAAAAAAAAACTTAGCTTTTCAATTTAAGATAAAATACACTCAATTGTGATATCATTTCATTCATTCAGTGATAAAGGAAGAGAAACTAAAATTGGCGAAGATACATACCAATAAAAATCCTATGGATATGATGACCAAGGTAGTTACAAGAGAGAAGTTGAAGATTTTTTAGCTTTAATTGGTCTTCATGGATGATAATTAAATTAAGGACTTTATCCAAGTTCATATAGTATGGTGGATGTAGTAGTGGTGGAGTTACTGCAATTAGTTTATAAGTGGGAGATTGTTAGGTGTGGAGCCTAATTGTCTTCCAGGATTAGAGGTTAAAATTTTGATGTTATTTTAGCTAGGTTTGGATCCCATTATTTGAATCCTTGATGGTGTAGGGGGTTGCAAGGGGTGGGAACCCTAGGGTCTGAGACCATGCACCTCAAAGAATTTTTTTATTAAAATTACCTTGTTAAATTTTAGTTTTGTAGTCAATTTGGGCCGTTAATTAATGGTTTCTAGATCTGATGGTAGAGGTTGTGTTTAGGCATTTTTATCCTAAAATGTATTGATATATGGTTGAGATGTATCAATGTGAATAATAATAAAATATTGTACATAAAGAGGAGGTAGAAAAGGTAAAGAGGTGTAACAGGGTTTGTTACAGGATTTTGTTTCTCTTGTATTACTAGAAATAATATACTAGACAAGTTTTGTGGATGTATCCCATCTTAGGTGAACCATGTTAAATTTGATGTCCCCTGTTATGTGCATGTTTATGTCTATTTTTTGAATGTTTAATTAATTCATTTCATAGTTTTTATTGTATGCAATTTGGGGATAGATATGAGTTTTAATTTATCTTGACATTTATGTTCTTTTAGTTCACTTTCAAGACCAAGTCACTAACTTCAAACTCCAGAGGGAGAAAGTACTTATTATAGTTGATGCAATCTATTATGATATGCTCTCAAGTTGTCCAGGGTAGCCAAATACTTGTCATTAAGGATTTCTAGCTCTTGTAACCTAAAAACTCTATAATCTTTATCATTTATAATGTTCTCTAAAGAAATCTACAATGAAGGTATCTCAACCTCGACTAGGCTAATAACCTCTGAGCCATAAACTAGGGAATACAAAGTGGCTCTTATGGGTGTGTGATGACTAGTGTGATATGCATAAAGGGTAGGAAGAATTTTTAAGTGCTAATTACAGCTAGCATCATTGACATTACTCTTTAGGATTGCAATAATGGTCTTATTAGATGCCTCATCTTGACCCTTCCCTTGGGGGTTATATGGTGTGGAATTTTTATGTTTGATTTTGAACATGGTGCAAAGAGATTTAACATCTTTGCTCAGAAATGATCTACCATATAATACAGACTAGGATACCATATCGATAAATGATATGGTAATGGATAAATTTTGAAAATTTCTTTTTGATGATGTAAGTGAGAGGAATGACCTCAATCCACTTAGTAAAATACTTGGTAGTTGTGAGAATGTATTTGTGGCCATCATAAGAGGTTGGGTTTATTTTTCCAACTAGAAGACCCCATGTAGAGAATAACCATGGTGTTGTGATCGACTATAATGGTAAGGTACATGTATCAAATTACCATGCTATTGGAAAGAACACACTTCCTAACATAATTACATGCATCCATCTTAGGCCAATAATACCCTAATTTAAGGATATTCTTGGCCAGGACTACACAGATGGTGTAGGTCCCACACATTCCCTCGTAAACCTCCTTAAGCACTAACTTGGATTATTCTAAAGATAAATAATGAAGAAGTGTTCCATCATATCCCTCATGATAAAGTGTGTTTCCAAGGAGGGTATAATGGGCTAAGTGATGAAGGAAGATTTTTTGGTGATTATGTGAAAGGTTAGGGGGAAAAAATTGGTCATGGAAATAATTATAAATGTCTTGTAACCAAGGTAGTTTAGGTGGGGAATTAAGATCAATAATTGTGTGTACCCTCTCTAAATCTAGTAATATATGAGTAGGCTATGGAAGATTATTGATGAGAAACTGATACTCTTTTACACTATCAACAATTTGTACCATGACCCCAATTATAGCTAGTACATTAGCTGATCTATTATTACCCTATGGCACCTATTTAAACTATAAAAACTTGAAGTAAGACTTTAGATTATCCATAATGTGCTTGTAGGGTAAAATATTGTAATCTCAAGTTTGATATTGGGCTGTGATTTGATTAATAATCAATTAAACATCTCCATAGACCACCAAGTGCTATATATCCCACTATATTACAGACAAAGTCATACAATAAGAGTTTCATACTCAACCATATTATTGGTGTAATTGAAGTTGATATGAAAAGCCTTGGGAATTATATACCCTTGTGGTATGATCAAATAAATACAATCCATAGATCCATGAGATGTAAAGGAGCCATCAAAGTATAACTTCCACTATTTAGGTTCATGAGCCACTTCTATTACCATGATAGAATCATTTGGGAAATCAAACATGATTGGTTGAGTATCTACAATAGGAGCATTTTTAAGTTGATCTAAAATGACCTACCCTTTGATAGCATTTTAGTTTTGGTATTCAACATCAAATTCACTTAATAGCATGACCCATTTATCCATGTGACTTGTAAGATTTACTTTCGCTAATAAATACTTTAGAGGGTCCACTTTAGCAATAATAATAGTTTGGTTGTTCAACATGTAGTGTCATAAATTTTGGGAAGCAAACACCATTGCTAAAAAATCCTTATCAACAAGCATATAATTATACTCATATGATACAAGTATTGGGATCAAATAATAGACTGCATGCTCTTTTTCTTATTCATCATGATGGGCCAAGAGTGTCCCTAGTACATACTCTATGGTTGAAATAGAGAGAAGTAATGACTGCCTAGGTTTTGGGGGTCTCAAAATTGGTGGGTTGGCCAAGTATGTTTTAATCTTTGTGAATACTTGTTGACACTCAGTATCCTATTGAAAAATGACCCCCTTCTTCAAGAGGTGCATGAAAGGATGACACTTGTTTACCAATTGTGAAATAAACTTGCGAATGGGCTAAATCTTACCCTGTAAGCTGTAGATCTATTTAAATTTGAAGGTGGAATCATTTTCATGATATACATGAAATTAGAATTATTTAATTCTATCCATATTTATGATATAATGAATCCTATAAATTTTCTTGAAGTGAAACCAAAGATGCACTTCCTAGGATTCAAATGGACATTATATTCACAAAGTCTCACAAAATTCTTTGTAGAACATTGGGATGTCCAGCATGTGTTCTTGATTTGGATAGAATATCATCAACATAGTCCTCAAAAATATTGTGCATCATGTCATGAAAAATGATAGTCATATCATGCTGATAGGTGGTCCTAATGTTATTCAAGTTAAAAGGTATGAGTTGGTAACAAAAATGTTCCCCACAGTGTGGTGAACGTAGTTTTGTGCGTGTCCTTTGAGGCTATCTTAATATGATTGTATCCTTAGAATCCATCCATGAGGGATAAAATCTCATGCTTAGTAGTTAAATAAAAAATCATGCCAATGTTGGGTAGAGTGAAATCATCTTTAGGTCACACTTTATTAATGTCTATAAAATTAGTACATAAGCGAATACCTTATGGTTTCTTGCTAACTGTAACTATGTGTGCATCCATTTAGAATATTCCATTAGTTAGATGAAGAAAACTCCCAATAGTTTCTAAAGCTCCATTTTTATTTAAATAATAATGCGTGGATGTATCTTTATTAATTTTTGCTTGACTAGTTTGGAATTTGGATGCACCACAAGGTGATGCATGACCAAAGTAGGGTCTAGGCCTAGCATGTCTGAATAATCCCATGAAAAAATGTCAATAAAATCCCATAGAATGGTGACAATATAGTCAAAATCTTCATTAGTGAGGGATGCTCCTAGATAGACAATTTTGGGATCATCATAAGTTCCTAGGTTCACTTCAATAGTGTTGTTATCTACAAGTAGTGTAGAATCATCCTCTAAGATAGTGGGTAGTGTTTGATCTTGATCCTCTTCTTTGATTCATCTTCTAGTTGTCAATCCCAAAGCTCAGGATAGTGAGATGAATCTAAGTCTGCCAATTTAGGTAATGGCCAATTTTAAAATACCTATGGAAAGTTTCTAGGAAGATTCTCAAAGGTTTATCCTATTCAATAGTGATACTGGCACTGACTATAGAGCTATGACTTAGTGGACCCTGCACTTCCTTCAGAGATGAGAAAAATTCCCCATCCAAGATCACTTAAAATAGGTTTTCACTCAAGTGTTTATCTTTTTCTTTACTTTTTCCTTGATCAATGAGTGAATCAAAGAGGTTTTCACATGAAGATCTCAATTTTTATCTTTTACGTGACCAAGAAAGTTTGCTTGCTCTCCAAAGTAGGCAACAAAATCGAAGTATAAGTCAAAGCCTTGCTTATGATTTCCAATTGGAAATCCATATCTGAGATCGAATCTTCATTTTGAAATTTGTCCAAGGGTATGATATAGTTTTTATGGTTCCAATCTATGAGGTCAGGATAACAAAGGTTAAATTAGACAATATGTTGTAATGGTCATAATAAAATAGAGTCAAATAGGTTGGTATTGGATAGATCATCATAAGTGCTATAATGGGATGCTATGTTATTATAGGGAGTCTCATCACCAATTAATTTAGAGGAATCACCATTGAAATACATGAGGTCACCCCCAAGTGATATGAATATGAGACCTTAACTCATAGTAGGTTTACCAAATGATAATGGTTCTAAGATTCCTTGCTCTTATGATCCTACTCTTCTCTTATATAATCCAAGTTATCCATAATCTGATTAGGGATGGGGTACTTGGGATTCTAAAAATAATTAACAAGGCCATCAAAATATAACCAATCTTCTTTCATAAAGGGTTCCTTATCTTGATTTGGTGAAGATGTTGGTACCAATACCACTGGTGGTTTCAAATTTTTTTTATTATTTTTCCAAATATTATTGGGCCTGCAAGGGGCTTAAGATGGTTTAAGTCTATCATAATACTTATGAGACTTGGGTAATTTTATAATATGAAAGGCATCTTTGAGTTAGTATATGGAAATGTTTGCGTCCTTAACAATGGCCTGATTTGAAAATGTAATAGGGAATGGATCAATCGAAGTGGAAGCAATCTCACTTGGGTTGATATAATTGGACTTAGGTGGTTGAAAAACTATTTATTTGTACTTATTTATTACAAATTCGAAACCAAGGCAAGAGTTATAATTATAAAATTTAACCTCTAAGTGTTTAAAATATTGGTAGGGATGCAAATCAACATGAATGGTGAACTCAATTCTAGCATGGGAGAACTTGAGGCATTGATGCAAAGTAGACAAGATAACCCATACTTCATGGATCTAAGGATGGCCAAGAAGTATATTATATGGAAATTTAATGTATACAACATGGCATAGTGTATCATAGGGAACATACCCAATAATGATTAACAAATAGATGCTTCTAAAAGATTCCCTTTCGACATTATCATAAGCCTTGATCATGATTGTCTCAAGTTGGATGTAATTGGCACTATAACCCAATCATTATATCAATTTGAGTGACACTATGTTCAACCTTGAATAATTATCTATAAGGACCCGCTTAATCTTATGATTTCTTATAATGACCTTAATGTACAAGGTGTTATTGTGACTTGGACTGAGGGAAGACATATCTCTCTTAGCAAATATAATTTATTAGCTCAGAGATAGATGCCCTAGAAGCATCTGAAACTAGTCTAGGTTGATATCTTTGGGAACAATAGACTACTGAAGGAACTCATTCAATATAGTTCTATGGACTTCTAACTTATGCAAAATATCTAGGATATAAATTTGCATAGGGAATTTACTTAGTTGATCTCAAATGCTATATGGCTTCTCAATAAAAGAATGAGATGGTTTGGCTTTGGCCGGTATAGTGTTTAGCTTAGAATTAGGAGGCTTAGTGTTTTGATCTAGTCTAGAATTAGAATAAATCAAAGGGCCTTGGAGAGTGACTTGCAAGCATCTAGTTGTGATTATGTGATCTAGAGTCAGTAAGGAGTTATTATACTTAGAAGAAGGTAAATGGCATTGGATTTTAACTTATGAGCATTTAGTTATGAATGCATAATTTTGAGTCAAAATAGAGTCATTATAATTAGAAGAAGAGGATGGAGGTCCAAATATAGTAACCATAAAAATTGAGGCATAATGGAATTAATTGAACTTGGTGCAGTATTACTTGAGGAAGAGGGTGTTAACCCTACAATAGGAGGTCTAGTACTTTGAAAAGCATTGGATGGTTCATAGTTTTTAATAGTGATGGTGGCAATGTGATTTTCAAAAACACATCCCATGGTATTATTATAATTGTAGTTATATAAAATGCAAAAATTGGTAACTTGAGCATGGCTAATGACACCCAACCCATAGGTCCCTCTTTCTTGCTCCATGACCCTCATAGAATTGTTTTCACTGATTCCTAGTCTTTCATAGCCTTCTAGAATTGACCCTAACTAATCTATGACCCTCTCTTCATGACCAATCCATCCCCCTAGGTCCTATTTTTCTAGGATAATAGTGTCTAACTAGGATAGGAACATCGGTTCCATTGTTGTTTACTTTTGGAACTATTGTCTAAACTCATTTCTAGCCCTAATGGTTAATTTATTCTAGTTCCCCATCCTTCTCCTTGTCAGCCTAACATGAAAAAATTCAATCCATGACCAATAGATCTCAAGAAAAGCCCATTTAAAGTCCATTTAGAAGGGTTGGAAATCATTTTAAAGAGAGAAGCAAGAACACAAGTAAGACTACTCAAGCATACAACCATCTAATACCATTCCAAGCTTATTCAAATGCTTACACTAGTCCCTAGTCACCTCAAGCACACCTAGTTTTACATTTCTTTGCATCTTCAATACACAATTGCATAAAGCACATCAAGGGGAGAACTACATATGACTTGATCCCTATTTGGATTATTGGTATGTAGGCAACATGCCCACATACAGGGTGTGAAACATGTCTAGTGCATCTTACATACACTAACCCCTTTTTCATAGTTTCTAAAGTTTTATTCAAGTACATTGAAGGCATATAAATGAATAAAATCAGTTCTATAAGGAACACTACTAACAAAAGGATTTGAAACTTTAGAGACAAAGTCACACAGACCTATCAAACAAAACCTAGAAAGCTCAGATCCTTAAGATAATAGCATTAGACAAGGACTATAACACTAGTGCCACTCCTATCCACTTTCAACACTCCTGTCTAATAAAAAAAAAAAAGTTAGAATCTTGTTTATAATAATGTCCTAGGCTTGCATAGTGACTATCAGACACTGTCTCAGTCAAATCAACATAATTTAAGCTAAGTCTTATTTTCTCCCTCTTCTTACTAGTTTTAGAAAAGTTCTAATTACTAATAAATTTCACAAATTAGTAGCTTATTTACCACATATTATTTACTAATTTATCAATCCAGAACCTTTAACTAAATTAGGAATAAAAGACCAATATTCTCAAAATTCTTAAAACATTTGGTGAACCCAACTTACTTCATTTATGCATAAAAACCATAGAACCCTAGGGTAATTTTCCTACTGATTTTTCATATATTTTTCTGATTTTTTACCTGCATAATAAAAAAAATTAGATTAAATTTTAAAATTTCATAGTAATTTTAAAATAATTTTATTTCAAACCCTAGTTATCCATACTAGTTCCAATAAATTTTTAGTAATTTTCCAATTATTTTCTAAATTTTTAATAGCATATTTAAATTAAAAAATCCATTTAAAATTTAAAATTTCATAGTAATTTGTCAAAATTATCATCTTTCAAACCCTAGTTGCATGTATTAGGTCCTATTAAATCACTAATTTTCTAATAATTTTTTTATTTTTTACTTGCATATCTCACTCAAAAATTCACTTTAAATTTTAAAATTTCGTAGTAATTTGTCAAATTATTTATTTTTCCAAAACCTAGTTGCCTATACTAGGTCTTATTGCTTGTGAGATATCACCTTACATTCTAAAATCAGATTTCAAAAATGGATTTAACCTATTTAAAATTATTTCTTGCATTTATTACACAAAATAAGGAGACCATCATTGGTCCTATCATATACATGGATGATGAAGTATACCATATGGTAGTACAAAGCTTCATTCTTTGCATTTCATGCTTTTTATAATAAGGGATGATATTACAAAATTCATTGATAAAAATGCACAAAATTTAAATATTCCTTTTGCATACTCTCTCTCACTTATATGGAAAGATTTTCAAGTTCATAATGCTAAACATGTTATAAATATTATGATTTATGTCAAAATTTTCTATACATTCATGCACAATTTCATATTCTCTATCCCTTGCTTGCTATCTCTCATGTGGAATGTTCTTCATAAAAATATAGCTATATAAATTATAACTCTAATTACATGTATTTCATCCCACCTATATGGATTCTACCTATATGCATACAAGATAACAACCACATGTCAAGTTTTAATGCCATTTCTTATGTACAGGAAAGGATTTCCTTTTCCTCCTCTCCCTCAAGAGGGTGATAGTTACTTCATCTCTAACCAGGTCCATGAAATCATGTCTCCAAATGGTGAAGAAACCTATACTATTCTTCTTAATACATACATTCATCCTATAAATTCTTCAAAACCTCTTTAACATATGTGCTTACATGCTCAATCAAAAGTAACGAGGATTTGCACTTGCGATACTCTAAAGGATCAAGTCACTAGTATTTTAGATTTACAATCTCAAAATCAACTATTACATGAAAAGATCACAACATTTGAAAATCATATTATAATACAAAATCCTCAAAGGCATCCTAGTGTCAATCATGTATATGCACCTTCACCTAGTCAATTGGATGCAAGCAATGTTACATATTAAAATAACAAATTGCGATTAAAAAAATCCACAACTAGTGATTCAAAAATCATTCAAAGATTAAATAAGAGTTAAAGTGAGGTACTAAGGGACATTATGAAATCTAAGTTGATGAAACTACCTCCTCTACATCCAGTTAGAAGATCCAGATATTCTTGTGCATATCATAGAATGCATGGACATCACACAAATTCATGTTTGGTATTGAAAAAACATATACAATAGATAATTTATAAAGAGGACCCTATACAAGGTAAATCAGTTAAGCAATCCATAGTAACATAGGAAAACATTCACAAAGGGTCAAATTTAGAAACAATACAAAAGTGGTTACCAAAGCATAACTTAGAACAACAAAAGGATCAACAAAAAAAAATCAGATCAACAAACAATACCACAAGCACAAGTAAATCACAAAAAAGATGCAAATATACCTCTCCAAAATGAGCATCAAATTTCAAAGTAGTATGGATTTAGTCAAAAATATCTACAATAGTTTAATTTTCAACGTCAAGGGTTGGGCAAGTAGGCTCAAGGCATCGCTACTCCTATTCTAGCAATTGATAATGTTTGTCACCAAGGTTTAGGATTTATTAAACATCCTAAAATAAATCATTCACAAACATAGTTCAGCAAAGGAAAAGATCCATATACAATAAAATTCAACAACAACATTCCATTGGTTCAAAATCAAGATGATAATCACGAGTGGAACAATATAGGGTATTATGATTTCTAAGATACCAGTAATGAATCCAAATATTCACAGTCATATTCATAGTCATTCCCTCATACTTCAAGATCATGTATGATCCCTCTCCATGATATAAGACACCATGATAGGGAGTTTCACATGAGACTCATTAGTTAGTATCATCCTTTCCTCACTTACCTGTACATAGTTTCTTATGATTGATTGTACATAGCTCAAAAATACAAAATTTCAAAATACAAAAACAATTCAATAATTTAAAAACACAAAAACATTTCGATTGTATGCATCATCCGTGCTTTACATTTATACTACTATGCTAGGCTTACATTTATTATGCTATTGTTTGTTGATTTATCTACATTACCATGTTTCACTTGATCTTATTGGAGTGTGTGCAGTGATATCCAACTCTTTGATTACTTCACTCTACCCATTAAGGGGGCATCCTACTTCTACATTGAGACACACATCGATATACATACCCACTTAGTGCATCTTCTACATGACTACACCATCCAAGTTATGCCATTCTTACACCACACACTCTAGTTATCATGTTGATTTATATTATTTACTAGCTTACATAGATTACTCTATCGATGCTCACTAGTATTTAACACTTGTGTATTTTTTGCATATACCTAGTCTTGTACTAACATGTCTTGCATACATTCACTTCTTTCTTTGATTAGTTAGCTGCATTTGTAATTTTGGTTTCTTACATGCTTTCTTTTCTTGCTTAGCATTAGCTTGATATGATTGCATTTCTCCATTATTGTTTGTCTCCTATATGTTCCTTAGGACATTTGCCAATGTTCTTTTATTCTATTCATGTGTGTGACTTAGGACATTCACCAATGTCCTTTGCCTATAATCCTCTATGTGATTATGGCTTCCACACCAACTTGTTTGTTTCAACTGTATATGTATGTAGCATTTGAACATTCCTTGTATGCTTGATTTCTAATTTGAGTGACATGTCCCCATGTCCCTTATTTTCTTGGCCCTTGGACACTCTTGTATGCTTCTTAATTCTTGCCTTGTGTTCTTGTTGCTTGATTACTTTTGATTGTTTACAATTCCATGATTTATATCATGCATTATTTATGTTTTTTTGGATGTCATGATGGACATCATGCTCCATCCCTCCAACTAAAAACTAACTAGACTATCATTTATAGTTCAATACATTGTATATACTTTTAAATTGTTATATCTATCTAGGGATACCCCTATTTATCTAACAATCTCTCAATACAAACCATGCTATATCTTGAGATATCTTGTTAATTATCATTGCTATATCATTAATTTTGTAGTATAACACACTTGTAGGGCTCTTTATTTTGAGGGCAATCATTGCAAGGTCTCCATTCCTACCTTTAGAAGAGGGGGAAACAAACATGGGTTTTGTCACAAAGATTATAGCTCCTATCAACCAAAAAATCTAGTTTTAGAACACTCCAAATAATAACTAGACATCAAACTAGTTAGAACAGACCAAGTAGACAGTCAATAATCTAGAACAGTCATTAGATTTGGCCTAGGACAATAGTGCCAAGACTACAATACAACATCGATGGTGCTACTATCCATTTCCAACACTCCTATCTAAACAAAACAAAACCAAAATTTCTAAAAGCAGGCAAAAAGGTAAGTTTAGTTACAATTTTGTCAGCTACAGTTCAAAGTAGAATAAAAAATTTTAGTACAATTTTCTTAAAGAATTTAGATATAAGCGGCATCATGCATGACATGATGGCTCTTGCTTCTAGTTTTAGATAGGGAAATTATTACAACTTCTAGATCAAAATTCATGTTTCAAATACTAGTGATTGGGGGCAATGTGCATGGCACATTTATTTTATTTCTTTCCTAATTAAACCTTGTCCAGACATTCTTAGCAGTTGCATACCTTATTCTATCTATAGGTGGTTGGTATCATTTTTGGTTTGTCTTTAATACAACCCTAACTTATGAGTTCATGAGTTCTTGAGTTCCCAAGTTCTCTAGTGACTTCCACATAAGCTAGATTCTCAGTTTTGGAGTGGCTTTCATATAAGCCTAATCTCCATATTTTAGAATGGCTAAAAGTGGCCTAGTTTTTAGCATACATTCAACTATCCATACCAAAATTTTCAGATTATACTACATTCATGGGATTCAAGAGCCATCTCATATGACACACATTCTATACTGGTATCAGTTTACAACTTCACTTCATGGGGTAACTATGGAGCCAAAGGTCTAGCTATCCTTTGTATTCTTGAGCCACCTATTCAAAGGGATTAGAAACACATTCCAAACATTGATCAACACACATATGACCACCTAGATTCACTTAGTGGGAGATGATGGATCCAAAGGGCCAACCTTTGCATTCTTGAGCCACTTTTTGAGGAATTAAACACTCAACTCCATTCACAATATTACTTTTGGTAAAACACACATCTAACATTACTTAGCATCACTCAACATCACTCAGCATCACAAGAAGTTTTATATTAGTTTGCATACTTAGTGAGGTCTATTAGTTCCTTTCTCTTCCTCTTTTTTACCCAGATTTATACATTCATATTTTAGATATAGCGTATCTAATGAGAACTGATCTACTCTTTATTTTTTCTTGTAGATTTACACTTCACAACATGCTCTCTCTATGCAAACCCAACATCACACAAGCTTCATGAGCTTCACCCTTACAGGTAAGTTTAGGTATGATTTCCTTTTTTTCCTTTATTCTAGTATTTCACTTTGGTATATCACTAAAATGAAGGGGGGGAAATGTAGTCATATAAAATGCAAAAATTAGTAACTTGAACATGGCTAATGACACCCAACCTATAGGTCCCTCTTATTTTCTCTCATGACCTTTATAGGCTTGTTTTCACTAATTCCCAATGATTCGTAGCCTTCCAGACTTGACCCTAGCTGATCCAAGACCCTCTCTTCATGACCAATCCATCTTCCTAGGTCCTATTTACCTAGGATAATAGCATCCAACTAAGATAGGAACATCGGTGCCATTGTTGTTCACTTTTGATGCTATTTTCCAAGCTCATTTTTGGCCTCAATGGTTAATTTATTCTGGTTTCCCATCCTTTTCCTTGCCAGACTAATGTGAGCAAATTCAATCCATGACCAATAAATATCTATAAAATCCCATTTAAAGTCCATTTAGGAGGGTTAACAATAATTTTCAAGAGAGAAGTAAGAATAAAAGCAAGACTACTCAAGAAATCTTCCCTATTCTCTACATACAACCATTCAATACCATTCCAAGCTTATTCAAATCCTTAAACTAGTCCCTAGTCACCTCAAGCACACCCAATTTCATATTTTTTTACATCTTCAATACATAATTGCACAAAGAACATCAAAGAGAGAACTACATATGGCTTGATCCCTCTTTAGAGTATTTGTATATAGGCAACATGCCCACATATGAGGTGTGAAGCACGTCTAATACATCTTACATACACTAATCCCTTTTACATATTTTCCAAAGTTTTATTCAAGTAAATTAAAGGTATATAAATGAATAAAATAAGATCTATAAGGAGCACTACTAACAATGAGGCTTCAAAACTTTAGAGATAGAGTCACACATACCTACTAAATAAAACCCAAAAAACTCAGATCCTCAAGACAATAATGCTAGACAAGGACTATAGCATCGGTGCCACTCCTGTCCACTTTTGATGCTCTTATCCAATCAAAAAATAAAATTTAGAATCCTATTTGTGAAAGTGTCCCAGGCTTGTGCAGTGAATATCAGACCCTATCTCAGTTAGATCATCACAATTTAAGCTATCTCATTTTCTCCCTCTTATTACTATTTTTAGAAAAGTTCTAATTACCAATAAATTTCACAAATTAGTAGCTTATTTACCAAATGCTATTTACTAATTCATCAATCTAGACCCTTTAACTAAATTAGGAATAAAACACCAATATTCCCAAAATTATTAAAATAATAATCATAAAGCATATTATTATAACCCAGATTGCTAGTTTGGGCATTATGATCTTGATTGTGATTATGTTGATTAGGCTTCTGGCCTTGATTCTATTGATATTGGCCCTACCCTTGACCCTAATTATTTATTTGTTGTACTTGATTGCATTTGGGAAATGGGTTTTTATAGATTCCCATGTCCTAATTTATGTTCTGCATTGTTTGCTTTACTTTAATTTTACCACTTTTGATTAAGTCTTCAATAAGATGTCTTAGTTGTACACATCGATAAATGACATGGCTGATAACATGATGAAAGTTACAAAACTCATCTTATCGATACCAATCAAGTTTGGGTTGATCTTTTGGGAATGGTTTTGGTATAGGCCACATAATCAAATTGGATGCCATGAGATTTTAAAACACTACCTTGATAGGATCTCCAAATTTGTTGAATACTATATATTTATTAAATGCCTTTCATGGAGGAGCTCATTGTAAAGTGTTTGATGGATTGGGTGGGGTTGTTTGTACATTTGGAGTTGGAGGAGCTTGCATTATTTGCACATTCTTGGATTCTGTTACTCTATTTCCCATCACGTTCTTGTTCTTGTTAAAAACTTTTGGTTTCTCAGTAGTAGTAGTCTAAACATGTGGTTGGGTCTGATTAGATGTTTGACCATGTTGATAAATCTTTACAAGGTCTTTGATAATGATCATCTTCTCAATTTTCACACATTTATCAATGATCTCCTTAAATGTGTTGTCACAAGTGAGTCACAAATTATGAGCCACCTTAGGGTATGGGGTTTTTGTAAAGCTATCAACCAACTATTTATCTGGCAAGTTGTGTTAAAAATGTCTAGCTAATGCTCTCCACTGCTATAAGTATGATACTAATCTTTCCCCATTCCTTTACTATGCATTGCATAAGTCAATCACTATTAACTAATGCTCAATGTTTTAATAGAAATGGTTGACAAAATTCTTTGATAAATCATTCTAGTTTGTTATTGATCCCTTAGTCAATTTAAAGAGCCAATTTAGAGCTTGTCTAGCCAAACTACGTAGAAACAAGTGAAGTTGATAAACACTAATATAAGCTATCTCTTTGAAAAGCACACAAAATTATTGGATAGGCTCTTGAAAGTCACCCTTCCCTTTGTATTTATCAAATTTGGGAGCCTCAAAATGAGGTGGAAAATGGACTTGGAGAATGCTTAAGTCAAATGGATATGGGCATATCTCATAAAAATTATACTTCTTGATTCATTTTCCCATCTCAAGCCTTGAAACTATTTCCTTCATCAAATTCCACTCTTGCATGTTTGGTATAATGGTTGGTTGAATATATATTTTTTTGGGGTGGAATGTGTTGGGAAAAATATAACGGAAGCACACAATTGATTACCAAGCAACTTAATATGCAAAAATTAACCAGAATACACAAGTAACTAGAATTCAAAAATAACACATGATATGAGAGACAATACACAACTTGTATTAAAACTCTTTCAGAAGGAAATACAACAAAGAAGGCTGCCATAGTTCTTCTTCCTTACACACCTCTAGGGCTCCCACACCTCTAGGGCATAAACAGTAAATCTTCCCTCAAAGCTCTCTCCCTTAGGTCCCAACACACAACTCAAACACAGAGTTGGTGTTCACCTTTAGTGCTCCATGCACACCACAAGTACTCCACGCACTCCACAAGTACTCACCGTACTCCAAGTAGATCTCCCTTGAACTGCAACAACCTACAACCCAATTTGATCTTACTTATGGAAGGAACTACCTTGCCTTCCTCTTGCTCTGAGTACACACCTGTACTCCCAGTAGATCCTACCTGATACTGCTCCCTGTTGTGTTGCTATCCTATCTGATCTTGCACACCTGTAAATCAATCTGGGTCTGCACACCTGTGAACCTTGACCTTGCACACACATACACCTGTAGATCAATGATCTTACTTACCATGTAGATCTCCTAAAGTAGCCATGCTCACCTGATGACCAAGATCATACATACATGAAGAACCCTGCTGATTCTCCAATCCAGCACCCACCTTGGTACTGCTGTGGAACTAGGAGGAACACCCTTGCTCACCTCACACACAAAAGAAGCAAACTTTGCTCAACTCAAACTAGAACACCTTACAATACAATTCATGAGTCTATTATATAGATCTCATCCAAACAATAATTAGACATCCAATTATAATAATTAGATCCACAGCTCTCAGTCTAAAATTGGCTCTTAACATGCAAACACTTGGTTCATTAGCTAAATTCTCATAAAACACTCGTAGCCAAACCACACAGGTGACCGACGTTGGTCCTTGTCTTCCTGGGGGGTGTTGACACCGACCGACTTCTGATCGACATCAGTTGCCTTCCTGTCTCCTCCCTGCCGATGTCAGTTGGCTTGACCAACGTCGGTGACAGTAAAACTTAGCAACCTTCCTGAAACCTCCTCCTCTATTTGCATCAGTGAAGCTTTTAGCTCCATAACCTAACAATCTCCCACTTGGAGATAAATAGGTGCATTGTACCTGTACCTGTATTCCATCTAATCTGTTTCCTAGCTTGTATCCCTCTTCAAGATCAATCCTGAAGACAACCCACCACACAACCTGTGGTGCACCTCCTGTCATCCAAGTACCCTACCACATTCGAACTTAAAATCCCATGTAGTGAAGTCCTGACCTTGAATAGCATGAATCCCTATTGCTGGTCCCTGTCACATCCCTGAGAACCCACTTCTCTGAATTAGCTCCTAACTCTCTGACAACACCCACTGCTTGGGCAAACTCAAGTCTATACCAGACCTCATGTGATTTCAGACACTGAACTGTCTAGCCCTTAGTGTGCTCCAGCTCTGCATCCTGAACCTCACCAATACCTAATTCACATCAGCTCCCACTGGAGACAAAATCAACCTGTGATCTCCATGTCTCCCATGCCAAATAATTTTGTTGCTCTAAATTCTTCATGACATGCCACTAAACTAATCTTACCTTTAGCTCAGCAAAAAACTATATGTATGAACCTGCACCAATCTCATCCTCCACATACAACAATAGGATAATGTTGTGACCATCATCCACCTGGTAAGACAAACACAATGGTTATACCGACATTGACTAAAGCCTTGCTTTGTCATCCACCTGGTACCACTTGTCAGTCCTGTCCCACTATCTTGCAGCTCCCTCAAGACCATATGCCTGGCCTTCCATCTCATGTGTTCATTCTCTCTATTTTTCAACTAAGGAATCCATTCGTCTCTATGTTTTCATATCTGCTGGCAACCCTACCAAGTCTCTGCTTGGTTCTGCATCATATTTCTACCACCCTCCCACTATTTCTTGGATCTTTCCTACTATGTAGTCAGCAACTAGTATAAATAAGAGGAACAACAAATTTGAGGCTTACTTACCACTTTAGTCCTCCATATAGGCATTTGAGACTCCTTGATAGCTTGTTGTCTGCCCAAAATCCATTACAGTGACCGACCTTGGTCACTACACAGTCTGCATCCGACCGACGTCGGTTCCATGCGCCTATCTTGACTACCAACCCTACCGATGTCGGTGTCCTCTTGCTACTGACGTTGGTCCTCTTGACCGACGTCGGTCTTACATACTACCAATGCCAATTTTCCTGCCAACGTCAGTACCTATGTTTTCTTGTGAGTGATGACTTTTTACCTGCGAGCTTCTTTGAATCAAAACCCATGTCCAAACTGCCCTACTCAGAAGTATCCAGACCCATCCACTGGTCTCTGTCCGCCGTCTCCTCCAAGAACACCAAGGCTTTCCAATTCTTAAGCTTGTCAAATATATTTGTCTTCTGCTTAAGAACATGCATCTCCTTCCTGCTCATGTGACCAAGCCTACAAAGCCATGTCTCCACAATAAAAGAAGAATCAGTAATATAAGCAAGTAGATAAAGAGTACCTACTTTCTTACCACCAGCTAATTCAAGTGCATCCACTATGAGAGTTCTTGTGCATCTCTCATCACCCAACCTTTCTGAAGAAATTAGCCACATCTTCAAACTTGGGACTTGCATGACCTTCTTCAACACCCATGTGTTGGCCGCCTGCAATTTTAGCTTCACTTCCCCTTTGCCAATTCTTTGGCAAGGCTCACCAGCTCCTCTACCTGGGGCTGCATGGAAAGAGGCAATAGAATCTATAAAACAAGATTCTACTTTATCCAAGAAACCTCCCAGAGCATCTTGTGCCACATCACATGCAACATCTGCTTCTTTAGTTCCTTCTTGCTGATCTTTCACAAACCAACAATATCTTTTTACCTGCTCTTTCTTTCCATAGGACCGTAAGTGACTATCTGTGCTTTTTAACTCCTCCATTCTTAGCTTACTTTGATCTGCCATTGCTCTACTCCCACTAATCAAAAACCCCTGAGAGTGACCTGTAACCAAACACAAAACCTGCTCCTTACAACCTTAGCTCTGATACCACTTGTTGGTATCAGCTCTTGAACCTACAACCAGGCTCTGATACCACTTGTTGGGAAAAATATAATGGAAGCACATAATTGATTACCAAGCAACTTAATATGTGGAAATTAACTAGAATACACAAGTAACTAGAATTCAAAAATAACACATGATATGAGAGACAATACACAACTTGTATTAAAACTCTTTTAGAAGGAAATACAACAAAGAAGGCTGCCACAGTTCTTCTTCCTTACACACCTCTAGGGCTCCCACACCTCTAGGGCATAAATAGTAAATCTTCCCTCAAAGCTCTCTCCCTTAGGTCCCAACACACAACTCAAACACAGAGTTGGTGTTCACCTCCAATGCTCCACACACACCACAAGTACTCCACGCACTCCACAAGTACTCACCATACTCTAAGTAGATCTCCCCTAAACTGCAACAACCTGCAACCCAATCTGATCTTACTTATGGAAAGAACTACCTTGCCTTCCTCTTGCTCTGAGTACACATTTGTACTCCAAGTAGATCCTACCTGATACTACTCCCTATTGTGTTGCTGTCCTATCTGATCTTGCACACCTACAAATCAATCTAGGTCTGCACACCTGTGAACCTTGACCTTGCACACACATACACCTGTAGATCAATGATCTTACTTACCATGTAGATCTCCTAAAGTAGCCATGCTCACCTGATGACCAAGATCATACATACATGAAGAACCATGTTGATTCTCCAATCCAACACCCACCTTGGTACTGCTGTGGAACTAGGAGGAACACCCTTGCTCACCTCACACACAGAAGAAACAAACTTTGCTCAACTCAAACTAGAACACCTTAAAATACAATCCATGAGTCTATTATATAGATCTCATCTAAACTATAATTAGACATCCAATTACAATAATTAGATCCGCAGATCTCAGTTTAAAATTAGCTCTTGACATGCAAACACTTGGTTCGTTAGCTAACTGCCCATAAAACACTCACAACCAAACCACATAGGTGACTGACGTCGGTCCCTATCTGCCTGAGGGGTGCTGATGCCGGCTGACTTTTGACCAATGTTGGTTGCCTTCCTGTCTCCTCCCTGTCGACGTCGATTGGCCTGACTGATGCCGGTGATAGTATCACTCATCAACCTTCTTGAAACCTCCTCCTCTGTTTACATCAGTGAAGCTTTTAGCTCCATAACCTAATAGAATGTGCCCCTAGGTGGTCCTAGTGGGGATATAAACTTTATGTCTAGTAGTTTGGTTCAGTTTACTATTTGATTTGAGTAAGTTTGCCATTGATTCCTAGGTGGTTGATACAAAGTCCTTAGAATTTATCATTGTGCATTATATGAATACTATAGGTTTTGGTGTATCATTTGTCAGTTCACCCAAGTACATTTTGGTAGAGATGAACTTTCTAAAGTTTTTTTTACAATACCCCCAATCTATGATGAGTCTTTCATTCCTTGTGGTTGTGAAGGGGTGAGAGTCCCCTAATGGTTAAAATAAGTATACTCCATGTTAGGTGAAATGTGTTGCTAAGCATCTAAAGGTTTGTTCTATTTAGGAGTAACTCCAAGATCTACCATAGATGTAGGATCAACTTGGGTATGCTGCATTTGGTTGATCATATGTTCTTGCTCTTTAGAAGTGGTATTATCAATTGAAGTTGCAATAAAAGTTGTAGATAATGAGGCTATTAGGTTTGTGTCAGATTAGACTCTACAAAATGTTCCTTTCCCTTACTAGAGGAAGAAATGTTAGATTTTATGACACGAGTGAGAGGTTTCTCTTGCTATTGCTCTTCTACTCAAATAGGTGTCTGCAATTTATCTATTGGGAAATTTGATGATAATATTGCACCTAATTCTATCAACCTTAAAAGGGATTCATCTTTGTCTTCTAAAGGTTGGTGTTCATAATATCCTTGTTCAGATCTTACCATTTTTGGGATATCATCAAACACAATGGAGTGTTCTTCCCCATCATAAAAGTTATCTTCCTCATAACTAGGACCATAAGAGACTCCATTACATATATACCTTTACGTCATGCTTGATCTTTTTTTTTACGTTTGTTAAGATGTGGAATATGGTCTACAAACATTTAAAAAGGTGTTTTAGACTCTTCAATCAAACCAAGACAAGGTAAAAATGAGACTATAATAAAAGGAAATGGTGAAGTACCACATAAGTAGAAGAAATAGGTTATAAAATACTCAAGTTTGGTTGGTTGAAAGTTTCAATTAAAATAAGGCAAATAAATCTTTGAAACCTAGAGTGCAAGTTAGCACACAAAAATCTAAGTTGAAAGTATGTTAATACCATAAAAATCTAGGACAAAATGTGGTGAGTTGTGGCTAGAGGATCTAGAAGATGAATTTTTAGATCAAGAAGAATAAAATGTGGGCTAAGAAGCTCAAGATGTGAACTAATGCAAGAACTACTAAGCATAAATCCAAAACTAAATAGGTAGCACAATGGCCCCATATGGAAAAGAAGGTATAATGGTCCAAGAAATTAAAGTGTGTTAATGCAAGATAATCTAAGTCCACAATAAGAATGGAACAAGATAAGAGTATAGATAAAATAACCTTCAATCCAAATGGAAAATCTCATCCAAGTTACTCAAACCAAGCGTGAAAGGTAAAACCAATAGAATTTGGACTAAAACTTAGAAAGACAACATTTCAAATTTGGATTAAAAAAAGACATAAACACAATTATGTGATTTGAATTTTGAGCAAGGCAAAAAGTGGTTTGGATTTGACCAGTGTAATGCTTCTTTGTTCAAAATAAATAGCTGTACAATAGGTGTTTGTATTTTGATACATTTTTAATTCAAAATTAGTTTTTAGACTCAAATTACTATGTAAAATAATAACAAAAAACACTTAAGTACACGTCATATCCTAACAAACTGACAAATTGGCTTCATAATCTTGGATTTTATCTATATACTCCTTGAGAGGAAACAAATTGTAAATGTAATAAAATTAGATGAACATGAAAATTAGATTTTTTAGCCCCCTTTTCTCTCAAAAGATCATACAATGACCTAGAACTTTGGCCTACTCACCTTGCACTAAAATTACTCCGTGATAAGTGGGGTTGTTCTAAAAACTATCAATTTTTTTGTACATTATAGATGGTCCCATATGTGTGATTAATATTAGGGTGAAACACATCATTTAAATATGCATTAACTAGCATGTTATGAAAATGTCTTATCCTTTTCATAGCTACTACATACATTAATTGCTTAGTGTAATGCGATGTCTGAGTTAAACCTACATTTTGAGGTATTCTATTACTAATAGAACTTATTTAACCAATCAAACAAACATCCCATCAAGTCAACTTTAATTTATATGCTCCTAACATGGAATGGGGTTGAAAAGATTATAGGAGATGAATTCTTGAGACAACATTTCCCTAGAGAACCCGTGAGAAGGCTATGAACTCATGTCCACAAGCCAAGATGCAAGAAATAAAAATTGTAGAATAACTTTAGGGTTTTTTTGGGATCACCTAAATCACTCAGATTTTTGGGAGGACCTTAACAACTTTCCTTCCATGCTTTGACAAAGTGACAAAAAGTAGAAGGTGAAGAATTTTTGTATCACCCAAGTTCCCTAAAGGAGATGGGGGAGAGCATACATATTATACTTATTTTACAAAACAAACACACAATAATAATAAAAAATCAAAAGCTCTTATGAGCACCGAACTAAAATTTGAGTTCATTTTACAACACCAAAATGAGATATGAATTGAAATTTGGTTTTGATTGCTTATAAAATTGAAACTAAGTGTCTTAACACCTACAAAATAAAGTTTTAGAAGTCAAAACAGGGGTGTATGATTGTCTAATAAGTTTGCACCTTATTGTTTTTACTCTTTATTTTTTGACATAGATCAATTTCGTCATTATTCAGAGCCTTTTCACCATTCCATAGTGTGATTCTATTATTTATCAAGATGCTTCTACTAAAAGATAGAGATAGAGAAGACTTTGGTTTGTAATTTTATTGATGATAAGGTAATATCATTGATTAGCAGGGCATTTCTATAGAATATCATTTAGATTGATAATTTCAGAACAATAGTGATAGGAATTGGATGTCTACACTTTCAAAGTAGAAAATTTGAATTTATAGGAAAATATCCACTATTTCTAAAAAGAAAGATAGTTTTTTGTAGAAAAATGAGAAATAAACAGAACCCAAAAATTAATTACATATTAGGTTTTCTAATTTTCAATTCTAGGTGTATGTACTAAAAATAGTAAATTTCTATTTATGTTAAAAATATGCAATAAGTTTTTGAGAAAAAAAGTTTTTAAAAATATTTATTTCTGAAAAATAAAAATTCATTTTATTTTTTCAAATAGATCTAATTTTAACCCCAAAAATTTGAAAAAAACCTTAGTGAGGAGTTGGGGTTTGGATAATGTTCAATGGTATGCAAGTTCACCAAAATGTTTCCTCTATTTGAATTCAATTAATCAATTTGAATATAAATAAACTATATAAAATTAATGTACAAAAAAATATAATAGATTACAATATAATATAATTCAATGCTAAAATGTTAGAGTGAGCTAATAATAGTATTTAACAAAATCAAGTGAGTAGTTATCTTATTGTGGTTAATTCAATTAATAAATAGGTTGTTTCTAGATTAAAAATTGAATAAAGTAATCATTTGATTGCATTGTTGTCAAAAAACAAACTATCAAAGTATATAGGAACAAGTGCATAGTAGGTGGACAAGGCTGTAATGCATCATTATCCTCTCTTGTGTTATTGTCTATATTGATTGTGTGTCTATTTTAAAAGTTTAAGTTGGCTCACCTTTATATTTACTTGTCCTATTTCCATACAAAGCTTGGTTGGGTATGCAGAAGGCTTGTAAAATTAACACCTTAATTCCTACACATACATCAAATAGACATTAAATGTAAAAGGGAGGATGTAAGGGAATGGAAATAGATGATCTAGCCTCAGAAACCCCTATGTAATTGAGTGTTGCCTACATAGTCCAGGTGGACCTTAGGCTGATGCAATTCTCCCTCCTAGTTGTGAGTGTGTGTAATCATGGATGCAAGACTATATGCTATTTTTCCTATGAATAACTTTAGCATAATTAATGAAAATGGTATATTAAACCTTAGAATGCATAGATAAATCAATTATTCCATGTATATAACTTTTGTATAGCTTTTGAACATTGAGAGCAAGTAATTTTTCCATTTTCAAAACATTTGTTTATATATAAACCTCTGTATTAGACTTTAGGGGCTCACTAACACACGAAGGGTCGAACTCAAAATACCATCAATTATAAAAATGACTGTTAATGACATATAAACTCAGAAGACCTCTACAAGTTATGCTAGAACAAGTCTACACTATAGGATAAGTCCATAGTGCATCCTTATCTAGGTATTATGGACTTGCCAAAAAGACACAAAATGAAGATACAAAGATATAGACAAAAAATATGGATCCCTAAGATAGACAAAAATAATACCAAACTATGACATACTTATACTTTGAGATGAAAATAAGAGAAAGAAGAACATATGCATTAAAAAGTTATTCATTCATCAATAATGATCTAGATAAACATAGTTATGTAAAAGTGTGTATTTAGTTTAGTATTGTGCCAAATTTGGGTGTATACAACCTCCAAAACACTACAATAATACCAAAATTCACAATATGATGATCAAATACCAACCCCTACCTTATACATATACCCTAACTATGTTATGTAAACACCCTAGGCAAACCCTATCACCAATATTAAGATCAATATATTATCATATGACTTAATTAAAGTTTATGTTAGATACAAGTTGGCTATACATATCCCAATACATGTTATATGCTAAGGATGTAGTACAATAGGATCAAAAATGGGTACATATACACCTACAATGTAGTCTACTCTCCCAATCAGCCCATTTCCAACTATATCAAATAGAATGTCCCATGTCAAAGTGTGAACATATTCATCTATCATATTTGCCTATTACTAATCTCCTATACCACAAACATGAAAAATATATGAGATACTAGCAACTTATAAGATCAAAACCACAATTTGATTAGAAATTCAAAACCATTATTGTAGTTTTTGGAGAGTGATTGATAACACTCTGCATTGATGAGCCTCCATGTTTTTGCCAACCTAATGCCACACTGTCAAACTATCACGTATCTAGGTAGCATATAGATTTATTGAATATTTATTTCTGATTTTGATTGATGATTCACCCTCTAGGTAATAGGGTATACGCCTATTTTTAAATGTTCATTGTTACTATCTCTACATCTTTAAATGTAGGGACAACTAGTGTGAGCATGAGTGATCATGGCATAAAAATAAGTGAAGAAGTTCATTTCGAAGGTTTTTCATGAGGTACTAGTGTTAACCTAGACACTCCCTTACCTAACGTGGTTCTTGATGTGCCTAAATTTGATAAAGTTTGTATTTTTTTGAGAATTACACTTTGATTGCTTATTTTGTGGGAAGAGTCCCCCGAGAGTCTCTTGAAACAATGGATTCATAACCATTGGTAAGGTCATGGTGTGAAACTAAGAGTCCAAAACCTTACCAAGGGTTTCTTATTAATTTATTTCACCAACCCAGAGCACTATAAACTATTTTTAATCATGGTCCTTGGTTCATACACAACATGTTGGTGGTATTTCCTCACTAGACTTGAGACTTTCAAGTTTTAGAGCATGAAAAACTGAAAATCACAATCTAGTTTGAATTTCTTGGCTTAACTCTCCCCCTTTAGGGTTTTATCAACAAAATCATAAAACCAATAGGGTGTTTTTTTAAGATAAGGGTAAAGGTTGTTTTTTTTAATATTGATAGGGTGTTTCATATGCCATGAACAAGCAAAAAAAATAGCATCACATCCCCAAAAAAGGGTTTGTGTGAAAATGGATCTTACTCGAGATCTCAAAGAGTCTATTGACATTAAAATAAGAAATAATAAATTTACTTAGCAGGTGCTTTGCATCATTTACAATTTTAATTGATAATTTAAAAACAATAAGATTCAAGCAATATAACACATCCTCATCAATTATTGATCTTATGACTTAAGAAGAATTATTTTACAAGTGATACAAAATGTAATCCCTATACACATGAAGGTGTTGAATGGGTTGGAATAATGACCTAATTATTTGCATAAACCTTATTCCAAATTTTAAAATTGACCCAAGAAATATATTTTCTAAACGAGTCTCCAAATTTTTTATTGCCTCCTTTAGTTCATCGATTAGGCAGATTATTACTATTAATAAATAAGGCTATTAAATTATTTGTTTGTTCACAAGGCTTTCTAAAAAATGGGGAGTTCATAAGTACTTTCAACATGAAGTAATTAATAATAATATAAGTACTTTTATCATAACATAATTAATAATAATATATTTTTAAAGTTATAACTAACATACCAATCAAGATTTAATTGAATTAATTTTGTAACTATTGGATAAGAATATGTATTTAATTTTAAGATAATTTTGGTTTGATGAATAAATTCAAGAGAGGTCAAAGATTAAGTAATTTTTTTCCTTTTCCTTGGAAAGAAAGATGAATTCATTTCTCATGTTATTCCAATATAAGTCATCACTTTTTTTTTAATGTAAAGAAGCTATCACAAAGATTCTTATTCCTCAAATATATTCACCTCCTGGTAATCATTATCCTACACCATGAACCACACAAATTTTATCAGAGAACATGTTGGAAATGCTATCTCATCCACAATAATCAATCATAAGAGATAAAATTCATTCAATGTATCCTTATGATTAGTTTAAACATGCATAATTAATTATAGAAAATGATAACCAATACCTACAGGAATAGTTACAAATAATTAGGTAAAAATATATATTGATGACTAGCGTAATTTATTCTTTAAGGCCAATTTAACTAATCAGAATACTAATTAGGCCAAATAAGATTCTGTTGACCAAACTATTTTCTAATACACAAAATCACCTCCTTCATTTCACCCAAATGCCATTAATCCAAAGGTCGTTTAGGGAACAATTTTCATCATGAAGTTCATAAGTATTTATTTTATTCCCATCCCACAAAAGATTTCACTGCATGTAAATGGTTTTAAGCGGAAGGGAGAGGAAGGGGTGAAAAGGCATAAGGGTGGTACATGAATTATATGATACAGGTGTGAATTACAATTCTTATTGATATCATTAAAAATTTACATTGATTAGAATCTCTCATAAGTTTTTAACTACCCATGTAATAATATAATTATAAATTATATGATCCCTTTAATATTTTTTTCACATAAATCATCCACATTATTGTATAAATAGACAAGGAGATATTACAAATACTACAACATCAAGACATTGGACCCTCAAAACTCCAATGTACATGACTTCTGGAAAAAAAAAGCCTAAGATAATAGTAGATAATTTAATTGATAATAGTTTAATAGTCAAGTCCATGCATTAAATAGTTTACTAGTGGGGTACATTATCTACAATTTTTTTTGAAGACCCATTATATTTTATTTTCTATTCTAACTAATGAAGAAAGAGCTTACAAAAGAAAATTCACAAGCAATTCTATGAATGCTGATATTTCCTGATAATGCTGATAATTCTACAACAAACTACACTTTCATTTAGAGGAGTCATAAATAATAATAGTCAAATTGAATCCAATCTCTATAAGTTCATTTTGTATTATAGAATGAAAAAATCAAATAGAATATATGTGTATTTTTTAAGTCTAATAAAGAACCTTTTCAATCATGATTCCAAGGGCATCATACACACATAACTATGATAATTGTATTTAGAACAATACATTAAAATATTCATCACTAGCAGGTTACTCATATATCTTTTTTTTTGCTACCTCAGACGAAAATAGAATTGACAGAGAGAGATTAACATGCCTCTTCGAAGATATATATCACTCCTTAAATTCTTCCATTTTATTTGAGCATCATGTCCCTCATGTTGTACCTCTTTTTTCTTTGTTTTCTAATATCTTTAATTGCATAGGCCAACTTATAATGATAATGAAGTATTCAAAATGGTTAATGCCTTACTACATCCTATTATATTGTGTAGTTTTAAATAGTAAGGGAGTTCCTTCTTTTAAAGCACCAGATGGAAGGAATTAACACCTAGATATAGGTCCATATGCCACACTAACCTACATAAGTTCTGATCCATTCTCACAATGTCAATCACTTTTAGTTTATTTTATTTTTTTAATTTTAAATGTTCATTCAAACTCTTAAAGAGGTATTTAATTTCTCCCTGCCCAACACATTAGGCCATGTTTTTTTTTTAATTACAAAAGGTATGAGATCTTCTATTTTATGAATTGAATCTCCATTTTAACATGTTGATCTTCTTTAATTTTGAAGGTATTCACTTCCCAAGGTACATAAATACTACACCTAACCCAAGGTATCCATCCCTTCCTCTTTCTTAATCATCATTTAATAAGGTACACCCCTAGTAGGGCCTTTTAATATTTATTTAATAAATTAATAGTCTACTCTTTAGTTTAAATAAAAAAGAGCTTTAGTCCAAACTCAATAAATAATGAAAATATTTAAAACAATATTTCATAATTTTTCCATTACAAGGTGATGGTTCTAAACGCATGCCCAAGACATGATTTTCAAAGCATTCTTACACTAAGGTCAAGATGTAAATCTATATGAAAAACAATATTAATATTGGTATACTATATATAATACTATTACAACATATGGTTATTACTTTGTTAATTACATAACTATGATGGAAACTACTACTTCTTCAAAATCTACTAGTTATCCCTCTCACCAATGATCATCCTTAAATTGCTAGCCTTATAAGACCACAATAACCCCTCTTACTATATTCATTGTACTTGATGGTAGTGACACGATATACAACTATAGTGGTGTACCTAGAATTAGTTGGTATTAACCACCTCTCAATCTTCCAATATCCAAGAATATGAATTCTTTAAAATATAGAAAAATTGGACTTTATTTCAGATTCATCATATTAGGAAGGTGTCTTCTCTACAAAGTGTCTTTGCCTATAATAAAATACAATTCACTACTGGCTGATATAAAATACACCTCTTTCAAGGCTTGGAATGTAAGAGGAAGATAACATAACATACTTCATCTAGTGTGAAGTGAACTATATGGAAAGATAACAACATCATATAACCATACCATTAATTCCCTATAAGGGCTCTTACAAATAACACTAGCTAGTAAAAATAAATTACACGCCTCCCATTTATTGATCATTATAGGGATCGATGGGAGAGAGAGAGAGAGTAATAAGGTCAATATGACCAACCACCACCAAAAACTTTTCTCCCCTCACACCAATAACCACTAGTGGAGCTCATCCAAGCATAGTAAACTCTAAGTTTGTAGTATAACACCATGAAATCCACAAGTGGATAAACATTGTGATCGAATATCAACCACTCTAACCTTTTTTTTTTGATATAGTTAAGACCATAGGGTAGATGATAACTCACATATTCACATGAAGGTAAGAAGATGAGGATGAGGTTAAAATCCAAAAATAACCTTGGGTCAAAGAGTGGGGCATGATATCCCCATTCCTTTTTAAAAGCATCATCCTCAATGCAACCAACATCATCTTAAAACAATTATTTCCTTTCTTAAAATTAAAAAAATAGAAATTATAATCATTAATTCATAGAATAACATCAAATTATTCAACAGGTTTAAAAATGTCTTTTATAAAAAGGCAACATTTCCCATTATGAGGTAACTATACTTGATTTTGTCTTAGTTTTGGTTATCCCTTTCAAACCAACTCAAAGATTTTAGAAAAAAGTTAGTTATTCTAAGATGGTTCCTCATAATACTCATTTATCATTTATCAAGAGATTTAATTTTTTCAACATAACCATAGTATAAATGCTCACAAGAAAACCACTCAAGTCTATTATCAGTTTTGTATGTCCCATAAGACAATACAGTTTAAACAAAATCCTCTTAGGATATAATAATAAAACCTAAACATTAATATGGAGAGGATGAAATATATTAGGTCACAAGGGAACACACCACCCCTTAGAGGTAGGTTTAGACCTCAATAATAGGTACAATAATAGGGTTAATAATAGGGACAAGAATAGAGGTAGGGGTAATGACACCTTCCTCAAGGCTATAAGAGAGACAAAGAGAGAGTAAAACAAGGTTAGGGCCCTACATAGGGGTAAGGATAAGGACCTAATCAACAAAGGCAAAGTCAATCCCCTACTTAGACTTAGCAGTCTAGGTAAGGAGGGACATTTAGATAGTAACCTAATTTTAGGGATCCTTTAGGGCAAGTGCCATGAGGTAGATGTTTCATATGTGGGGGATCTCATTTTGCTAGGGAGTGTCCTCAGAGGGGTTCAACTTTAGGGTAGAGGGTGGAAAGATCTGAGTAGATAGTGGGAGTTATTGGTCAAGCTCACAGATTATATGCAATAGTCAATGACTACCAAGCTGAGCACTAGGCCATAGTGGTGTAGACAATAGGTAGGATTGGTAGGATGCCAATTTTAGTTCTCTTTGACCCTAGTGTATCTGATTCTTTTATTTTACCACTAGTAGTTGATTATTATAGGCTAGTAGCATTTAGGTAGTTAAACCTTTCATTAGTTGAGATGGATACTATGGATAAGAAGCACATGAGCTCATTAATCCCTAGTTATGTGTTATATCTAGATGTTTTTCCCACTACCCTAGAAAGCATATTTTGCCCTTGGGATCTTATGATGTAGTTTTGGGCATGGATTAGTTAGAGAACCATAGAGCTCATATTGATTTATATGATAAAACATTACATTGCCATGATGATTTGGGGATAGATATGGTGATTTTTTGACTTCATAGACCCATTTCTCTATGCATGATTTCTATTATGAAACTCAAGAAAAATATGCATAAGGGATGTTAGTTGTATGTTATTCAGGTAAGTGACAGGTCTAAGGATGAGACTATAGTGACTACTATTGATTCCCACCCTATATTCCAAGATTTTTTTGATGTTTTTACTAAGGATTTACCTAGTATGAATCCTCATCAAGACATTGATTTTATAATTAATCTTATACCTAGAGTAGAGTTGGTCTTTAAGGCTCCTTATAAGATGACTAAACGTGACCTCAATGAGCTTAGGATTTAGATTCAAGAACTCTTGTAAAAGGGTCATATTTTCCCTAGTGTGTCCCCTTGGAGTGCATTGGTGTTTTTTGTTAAGAAAAATGATGGTTCACTTCATCTTTGTATTGATTATAGGCAACTCAATAAAGTGACCATCAAGAACTATTACCCTTTACTGAGGATAGATGAATTATTTGATCAAGTTAAGGGGCAAAGGTGTTTTCTAAGATTGACCTTAAGTTAGGGTATCATAAGTTGAGGATAGTAGAGGTAGACATCCATAAGAAAACTTTCAAGACTCGATATGGCCATTACAAGTTCATAGTGGTACCTTTTGGGCTAACCAATGCCCCAACATTTTTCATGAGTCCCATGAATGGCATGTTTCACCATTATCTAGATCATTTTATTTTGATCTTCTTAGAAGACATACTAATTTACTCTTGTATTGTATAGGAGCATGAGGAACACCTATGAAAGTTTCTTCAGTGCTTTCAGAAGCATCAACTATATGGAAGTTTGGCCAAATGTTCATTTTCTAGATAGAGATCTAATATTTGGGACATGTCATTTTAGGTGAGGGAATCTTAGTAGATCCATCAAATATTTGAGCAATTGTAAAGTGGTTTACACCTACTTTAGTCACTGAGGTTCATATCTTTAAGGGATTAGCAGGGTATTATATGAGATTTGTATAGGACTTTTCAAGGATTTCTCATCCCATTACTTCCATTCAATGAAAAGGGAAAAAGTTCATTTGGACAAAAGAGTGCAAGAGATAATTTTAGACCTTGAAAGAGCATCTCACTAGCACACCTATTTTGGTAGTTCCAGATCCCATGTAGGACTTTTTGGTCTATATGGATGCTTCAAAGGAGGGCATCAGGGCCGTACTTATGCAAAGTGGTAGGGTGGTGGCATATGAGTCTAGGAAGCTCAAAGACTATGAGCTTCACTATCCTACACATGATTTAGAGTTTATTGCTATCATTCATGCTCTAATGTGGTGGTGACACTTTTTGTTAGGGAAGCATTCATTATGAGGATAAATCATTTGAGCATGAATGATGGCAACAAACTCTAAATCATGTGTATAATGAATGATAGTTTATGTTAATATTGTTCACCCTATTTGGTGTGCCCACCTAATATGTATTTATTATAAGTTTTTTATGTTGAAATATTCCTATAGAATGGATAACTAAAAGGGTGGTAACCACATGTGTGGGACTAATCTATAAAGGCAAGTCAATCTCACCAATAACCTTCTAGGATGTCCCATCAAATACTCTAACTGATCTAGTAGATAAGTGTAAATCATGATGAGTATAACCTAAATGTGTAAGTAATGCCATGGTACAAATGTTCTCGCTTGCACCATTATTAATCATAATACTATGTATGGGGTGTTTATCATAGTATGCTCTAATAAATAGAGAATGAAGATCAAATTCATCATCCTTAATTTCACTATCATCAAAATTAATAGGTATCTGAACCATATGAGGTATATGTCATGTGTAAGTACCAATAAACCCATCAAGTGGGTGTCCATAATGTGATGGATGAGGATGTGCATTATATGCCATTTGGACTTTTTATTCCTTCTTAGAATGGTCTTGCAAAGGATTATTAAATATTTTTTGTTTATGGTGATCACCGGGTTGTGAACTTGATTCCTTTGGAGGGTCCTCAAATATAAGTTTTTGGTCATTAATAAGATCTTGGATTTTATGTTTTAAGGTAAAGCATTTATTTTTAGGATGTCCTAGTCCTTGATGAAAATCATAATAAGCATTTTCATCTTATCATTTGAATAGAGTTCAACTCATATCAAGCTCGATAAAATGGAGAGATATAAGCTAACACTCTAGTAACAATAGGAGTAATGAAGCTAGGGACTCAGGTAAATGTGTAAATTGTCTCCTTGGTGCATTAGATAAGACAATCCAATTACGCTGTTGTGAAACTATGTTAACCATGGTGGTTATTTATTTTTTAAGCTCAATAGATTTTACCTTATAACTTGGCTTAATTGTGTATTTGGTACTAGATGTAGATGTAATTGGTGTGTTTTCTTATTTAATGACATAAGATTCATTTCAATCTCTCATACAACATGGCGTAAGTCATCAAAATATTTGAACTTCTTAAAAACAATGGACTCATGTAAAGGAACAAGCAAAATTTACTTGAATATATCTTGTATTCTTTATATACCATAAGATTGGTCATTTTGGCTAGCATTATCTTATATCTCAAGACATAATCATTGATAGGTTCATTGGTTCCTTGTTTGATTTTTTTAATTTGGGTATAGGAAACCTTTTTAGAAATGTTGATGGAAAATTGTGTTTAGAACTAGTCTACAAGAAGTTTAAATTCTTTGATGGATTATAGAGGTAAATCATAGAACCACCTCAAAGCATAGTCCTTGAGACTTCTTAGAAATAATTTGGTCAAAATTTTATCATTAGAAGCATAGTCAAGGCATGACGCATAAAATGTTTGAAGGAGTTGTTCAGGATCACCCTTACCATCATTAAATGTGAACTTAGGTGTAACACATCTAGTTGGAAAGGGGTGCAAAGATATTTCATGTTCAAGAGGGTTATGCAACACATCTTGTGAATTTATGGCATGAGGTTATTTTAATGGATTTTATTCAATGTTTGTAATCTTGTCTTCCAAGGTCTTTATAACTTGAGGGAGTGATTGAACTATAGGCCCAGTGGGATTTAGATTAGCAATTTAGGTAGTCACCAAAGGAGATGAAAACATGTTTTGAGTAGTAATATCCATTGAAACTATTATTTGTGTTGAAACAAAGGTTTAAACACATAATTCATGCCCCCACTAGATGTATTTGATTATAATGAGTTCAAGGGGAGGGATGTCTCCACTATAGTAATGGAATTTGTTGCTTTGAGTATAGTTTTTAAGATCTCATTAATATCTTTAGGGTTTTATTGAATGCATCATGAAACAATGTAATTTCATGTACTTGATCATGGTATATTTGCTCATTTCCATTTGTTTCATGGTTTTCATTATCAAAATATTTTGTATAATAACCCTAACATTTTTTTCATTATCAATGTGGGTATCATCATGATCCAAGGTATGAGATTCCTCATTGGTTTGAGACATCTTGGATGGATGGAAGAGAAGCTCAATATGTTTAATAAACACACCTCCCAATCTGGGGCTACACCTAAGTTACATGCAAAATAGTAAAAGTAGGAAATTAAAAAGTATATTAATCTAAAATCCTAGTTAGCTTAAAACACTAAGAATAAAAAATAATAATATTTAAATGAATCATATTCACCAAATGTTTAACCCTAAAATGGATAATCTAGGTTGGTGTTATCTAGATTGTATTAAAGGGGTATATATAAATGAAATGGCACAAGGGTGATAATTGGATCTATAACAAGCCAATTAGATGTTAAACTCATATATAAGAATACAATGTATTTATTATGTTGAGATAGTCTAAATATGGAAAGCATAACTATGCTAAATATATAAATGATAAATAAGTGAAGTACTTAGCTTGTTCTGATGCTAATGCAATTTTGTATTGGAACATGTGAAAAGTAGGTAGGAAGGAGATTCTAGAACAATTGTCAAATTATGGATTTGACATCTTTGGCTCTTTAGAGAGTAACATTAGCCTGAGATGGTTGTGTTGATACTACTATCTATGTTCGATGCTAGTGTCCTATATAGAATAACTCCTAAAACAAGATGAAACCACCTTGATGCTTTTGAGTTTTGCTTCAAATTCACTCTAGTGTATTCAAATATGGGTAATGGATAGTTGTTTCTTATGAAATAATAAAACCCTAAATTTCCATCTTTAATGTGACCTTGGAGAAAAATGGGTTATTGGGAACACAGTGTCGAGCTAACTCTAATGTCCTTGTTGTCAAAGGATATTGCCTATATATCCAATACTCCATAGAGGGCCTCAACTTCATGTAGTTCTTCCCTATGTGTTGGCTTGTGTGCGAATCATATAATGTGTGCAAAGTGAGTATAATAGTGACCTAACTTGTAACTTACCAAATCAAGCTCTTGGGATACTCCTTTAGTAATTTATGCCTATAGATGTGTTATGACTATAACTGGTATGAAATTAGGAATGATTTGTTCAATTGAATGTTTGATATAGTGCTTTTGATAAGTTCCTTGGTTTCTTTTGTCTTTTTCTAGGTGAGGAATGAAGGAGGGTTGATCTTATTTTTATATCAATCCTTTCAGAGTAATAAATCATATTAAAACACTTAGGTCAACCATTATGATACATTTCATTTATAAATTGGATAAATTTAGGGCATTAGAAACTTGCATTTGGATAGGACAATAACATTGATACTACTGTCTAACATAAACATTAGTGTCTAGGGAGCAAGAGAATAGGTATAGGTTTTAAACTTTTATAGATGGAAGATAAGTACATTTTAAGCATTCTTGGTAAGATAGAAAACTTGGGTCATCAAAATAAGATTGGTCAAACTAAGAGATATAGTCAAGGTGGCATAAAGATAGAGTATATGCAAGACTTGTAGAAGCATGAGAGGTAGAAAATTGAGAAGAACAACCAAGGTCTAAGTTTTCCAAGTGTACAAGATCGAGGTGATAAATAATCACAAAATATCATCTACACCCCTATTCCTATTAAAATTCATGGTACTTTTATCATTTAGATCATCTAGAAAACTTAGGATAAATTCAAACTCCATTTCATTTGGGTAGGGGAAGGTTTTAGGAATGGTATTTATCTTAATTCTCACTCCCTTTGGTGGTCTCCCTTCCTAAATTTTCATAATGTTCCCTTTGATTTGGTCTGTTGGATCAAAGGCTTAAGGTTATTCAAAAAAGGTGAAAAAAATATCAAGGATATTTTATGTAAAGTAAGTTTATCTTGGTTTCCTTGTCAACAGGTTTGAAATAAATTTAAACTAAAAATTACAAATGTTGAGTCTATTACATAGTTTCAAGGCTCCATACTTGATGAGTATCTTCATAAGATTTGAGTGACCTCCCTTACTTCCTAGTGGAAGTATTGGCATTGGACTATGACCACTCTTTTTACTCATTATTCTCCTCTTTGATGTATAGTCTTTTAACTGCCCAACATATTTAAGATGATACTCTCAATCATTGATAGAATCTTTGGTCCAACCATGTGGTCTAGTCCAGAAGGTTTAACACCATGTGGTCTGCACCCATTAATCCTAAGAAGGCTAATTTTATTTGGTGTATTCTCTATTAAGGTTTTCTAGTGGGTGAGTGACTTAACCACATGGGGGTTTTAAATCTCACTTGACCAACATGCCATCAACTTGAGAGAGTTACAAATATTTTTTGGTTATGTTTCCATGCTTAGTCTGCATGGTAATGGATTCATACCCTCTTTCATCCATTTATACCTGATTTATTTACATAGAAGATGGATCTCTTGGGGGACTACACCCTTATTATTATAAGATAAAATATATTTTGGTAGATCTTTCATGTCAATATTATTTTTTAAATTTAGAAAGCTAAAAATTATTCTTGGTTTAATCATGAGGAAATAAAACATAGTTTTTTTGTTACTAAAAAAGCTATTTTCATTTCTAATGTTATTCTCCACATTCAAAGTTAGACTAAAAAAGTTTACCTATAACTTAACTACCTCCAATATTTACTTGATCACTAGAGGAATGCCCCATGTATGGTTAGTCAAGAGCCTCTAAAACTTCTATGTCTATATACACCTCCTCATGGACAAGGGCATGGTATGCACTAGTAGTATTCTAAGAATAGGTGCATGATCCTCTCTCCTTATTGATCACCCCATCATTGGTTATTTCCAAGGTGTGATTAGCCTCATGGATCAACCAGAGGTGGAGGTGACAACTGGGAATGGGGCCTTCCCTTGCAGGACAAATATCCTTAGTTAGATCTTGTTATTTCTCCTGATAGACATAATGAAGAAAATAATAAGATTTATCATAATGATGGTTGGGATCCCTTACCTATGGATGAAGACCCCCGTACTCAAGGGTGATAGGGTGATAAGTCATAGGATCCATCTCCTCCACCACTTTCTCTATCCCCCATGTTTGTTGTTGAAGAATAATTGTTCTCTTTAGTTGTATGTGCTTTTATGTGTGTATTTTTGGTTATTATGTACCTTTGACATATTGTTGATGTTTTTTTGAGTGGATAATTTTGAACCTATATTGGACTTGATATTTACCAAGGGTTTTTAACCTCGGTTTGACTATGCTTATTGGGTGTGACTTTTTCCACCATTTTTTGTAAGACTAGCGTTGTAATTTTACTTGTTTATATTAATATAGATATACTTTTCAATTAAAAAACCAAAATTTAAATCCAAATAAAAATGTATAAGTATATATTTATGCATAGTTATATTAAAAAATATAGCATTATTTGGAGTATGTTGTAATGCATCCTGACTTGCTCCTCCTCCTACTACATCTCCTCCCACACTTCCATATCCTCCACCTCCTTGAACTAGAGGCATAATACCTAGATCTACTACAATAGGAAAAATGATGGGCCATCTCGTTTCCATCCAATAATGAGTGTACAGTGTGATGCATCATATATCATCCACATCAACAACTAAAAGAGGTGGATCTACATTGCCAACATGTAGAGGTGTTAGATCTATAGTAATAGGCCATGTCTAATTGCTAGGATGATGAGCATACCTCATAGTGTGAGTGTAAGGGTACACTACTAAGGTACATCATGTATAATTCCAAACTAAAATGTGTTCCTCTCAAATTAGAATCTCTCTATCACACTAGGAAACCAATCATAAATCCACACATTGATATGAATGTGGTGTAACTCTACAACATCCATAGCCCAACTAAACAATCCTCTAAACTACCTCCAAACAATCCCAATAGGTGTGAGATTATATAAAATCACATGGTACTCCATAGTGCTCAAACCCTATTATCTCTTTAGTATCCAAAACATTTCAAAAATATTTATGTGGGCCAAACCATAACGAGGTCCTCCAACTAGATGATTAATAATGATATGTTCATATGCTCAAACATGCAACAAGGCCATAGTATTAAGGACCTCTACCATGGTCCTCAAAAGTAAATTTGTATAAATGGGCCACCATAGTATGCCTCCAAAAATACATAGTACAACTCTCCTTAATGGCATGAATAAATTCATGCATACAATAAGATATGATAACAATCCCATCATCCATATCAATAAAAGAAGCAAATAAACAACAAATGAACTTATACAAATGTGGAACATCTGATGTGATCATCTCTCTAATTAGCACTATAGAATCATGCCCTATATACTGATCACCTTGAGCATGACCAATCATATATTTATGAGCACAATGCATATACCCCAACCCCACTGTGGCTTATATTATGGCCCACTCTATAACTATCAACAATCTCAATGTATCCCACACATCCTCAAGGGTCAGTGTCATCTCCCCTCCTTGGCTACAATTTGTCCACTTCAAATCAAATTAATTGCATTACTGGTCTTGTAGAAATGAAATCATTATTTTAATAGTGTACAAGAAATCACAATAGTTCTCAGATTGTTCTTAATTTCTCTCTTTCTTTTCAACTTGTCCTACTACTAGCCTACTACCTATAACTCTGCTACTTATATAGGGTAGGAAAACATTTATTACTATCTCTCTAAATCTAATAGGTTACAACCACAATTCCTAATAAAATAAAAAAAATAAAATAGTAAAAGTGGTTGAAACTGAATATGTTATTCAAACATAAGAAAGAACCACTTCATCCAAATGGAGTGCCCTTGTGAATACAACAACATCTCATCATGTTTCATGATTCATTAATTTGTTTATATGAGCTAGAAATGGTTTGGAGAAGATAAATAATGACTTTTTTGTGGTGTTCTAGAATAATGCTCACCTATAATAGTTATTACAAGTGATCCTATCTAGTTGTTATGAGTGGTTCTATTTATTATAGGTGGTTTATCTCCAATGTCCAACCAACTAAGGGTTGTGGGTGGTTGTGTCTTTAATGTCTAGCTAACTGGTGGTTATAGGTGATCTATGTTATGGATACAAATAATTTTCTAGAGTTCTAACATGTGCATCTACTATAATGGCTACATGTGCATAAAATAAAAAACAAAACATCTTTCCCATTCCTTTTTAGTCATCAGAATATTAAACCACGAAATAATTAAACTATATTAGAAAACTTAGTGTTTAACCTTAAAAATATAGATTAGGGAATCTAGGGTTAAAGGGGATAGAGATAGCATGGGGTACAAGGGTGATAAATCTATCTATAGTAGGCCAATTAAATGTTAAACTCAAATATAACATATACCAAATTTATTAAATTGAGATAGGATAAAAATAAGAAGTAAAATTATGCTACATATGAAACTGATAAAGAAATAATGTACTTAGTTGGTTTTGATATTAAAATAGTTCTAGATATAGAGCAAGTAATAAGCAAATTAGAAGATGATTTTAGAATAGTTGCTAAATTCTAGATTGAGTGCATCTGGAGTCACAGACACTAGCATCAACCTTAGATGGTTGTGTTGATGCTACTTTTTAAGCTACATGTAAGCATCCTATATGTAATACCTATTAGAAAAGGATGCAAATACTTGGATGCTTCTAGATTTATCTTTACCTTCACTTTGGTGCATTCGGATCTAGTTTATGGATTGTCACTCTTTATGAAATTGTAAAACCCTAGTTATTCATCTTCATAGCGACCTTTAAAAAAATGGGTTAGAGGGCTCACAGTGTTGAGCTTAACCCAAAATACACTTCTATTGATGAGAGTTGCCTACATAACTAATAGTATGAAGATGGACACTAATGTAGTTTTCCCCTATGTGTTGGCTTGTATGTGAATAATACAATATGTGGAAAGTAAGTACAACAATGAATTAGCTTGTAACTTAGAAAATATATCTCTTTGGATACTCCTTCAATACTTTATAATTGTAAATGTGATGTACCTATGACTGATATGAAAATAAAATAAAATAGGGAAGTTTTGCTTAATTGAATGTTTGATAGAATGCCTTTGATAAGGATCCTGATGAGTAAGTAAGAAGTTTCTAGGTGAGGAATGAATGAAGAGTGATTGTGAATATATATCACTACTATCAATAAATACCTTGCATTAAAACACTTAGGCCAACCATTAGGATACATTTCATTTGAAAATAAGATGACTTTAGGTCACTGGACACCTATATTAGGGTAGGACACTAACATCAATGCATGGGTCTAGGACTAACACTATTCCTAGTAGTTATAAGATAGGTATGGGTTTAGAGCTTGTAAGGGCATAAGATAAGCATATTTCAAGCATTTTGGGAAAGATAAAAGGTTTGGTTCATAAACATAAGATTAGTTAGACCAAGAGATTGGCCAAGGGGCATAAGATAGATTAAATGTAAGACTTTTGAAAGTGGAAAAGGTATAAAACTGAGAGGAATATCCAAGGTCTAATTTTGTTAAGTATACAAAGATTGAGGTGATATATAATCCATAAATATCATATACATTCACCCACCCTTAATCTAGTAATGAATTTGCTAGTTTAAAGGAGTATAAATGCATACTTGGGTGTGTATAACACACCTCACCTTTTCATGAGCCCAAATTGAGTGCTTTGATGGTGACTAAACTAAAACCAAGAGCATGTTACAATATATAATCCATGGATATAATCTGAAATTGAAAGCATTTTAAACTATTTTAAATTGAAAGAGCAAAGTTTATGAGTACACCTATGTATCGATGTAACTGCCTTGCCTATTAACAAGTTGATTTGAAAATATGTATCATTATGAATCAATGAAACTAAGATTAGGAAAAATATATAAATCTATAAAGTGCATATGTAAAGATTGATAGAGAGATATTAGAAGGTACATGCCCCCAACCTTGGAGAAAAGGTGAGTTGCCACCTAAAAATTTGAGATTAGCTCAACCATGTAACCCGATCATACTTATAACTTGGTGAGCATGAGTGAACAAAGAAAAAGACAAAACATAACATATATTTAGTGAGGTTTGATGATGTAATCAAGTCCAAACTATAAATTTGGTAAGATTAAGTGATTTAATCACCTCAACCATACCAAAAGTAATCCATCTAGTGCTGTAGATTGGCTCAATACATTCCATAATAGTCTAACCTGGTGGGTGATGATAGTCCATAGAAAAGTTTTTAAATATAAAAATAATTTGGATTTTAAAATATCAGATGCATATTACATAGCATATGCACCTTATATATGTCTCATGCTGAAACTATGTGCAATAATGGTACCAATGTATATAATTCTGTCACAACTATGAATCTAAATTATATAATTGTGTGCTTTGGCCAATTTAGAATTTTGTACAAGTGTGGGAAGCATGTTACCATAACATGACCCCACTATATATGGAGAAATATGAAACTAATATAAGTACCCATATGGAGGACATGTTTCCAAAACATGCTCTCACTAAATCTGGGTGTGCTGAATACTGAACAAGTGTGGAGAACATGCTTCCAAAGCATGCTCTCACTAAATATAAAAAATGTTCCAAGTGTGGAGAACATGCCTCTATGACATGAACCCACTTATATACCCCAACTTTAAGGTGAGTAAAGATAGGAACTGGTAGTTATCTCACTTCAAAAGGAGAAGATAATTAAATAATCTATGAATGGAACCATGTAGCATATAGAAGAACATGTCTAGGTAAATGTAGCATTGAAGTGCATTAAAAAATGTGATCACATGAAGGCATAATATGCATGTTAAAGATCATAGTAATGTCTAGATATTAATAAGACAAGCTTAGAAAGAAAAAAATCACACACACAAGTGTAGACACTATAATTTTGTACCCTATATATGATTAATTAAGTGTCATAGGCCTTTATTTTCATTTAATCTCCTAAATAAGTCCTATCTCAAGGTTTAATATATTTACCATTGATAACTCAGTAACTTGCCTTTATTATTACCTTTCTAGCCTCCCTAACCTCCCAAATCCACTAATAACCTAGGGAATCTACCTCTTAAACAAATTACCCTTGTATAATTTTGTTACTAACAACTTCACACTCACAAAATCCTATTTTTACCCATAGTTTAAATAAACTTGCCAATTCAAGTGAATCAGTGCTGATTCACCCATGATCGGTGCTGATTCTTTGGATTGGTGTTGATCCATAAATACCCAGCCAACTTTTAACTTCATGACTAAATCTAAACCTCAAATTATTGTTAGATTTTTTAGATAAATAAGGACTTCTTTAATGACACTTTGTTAGAATTTTGCTGCATCCAATCTATATCCATTGTCATGAGCCTGAAAGCCTGCCTACATTTATGAAGAAGGATTTCATTTTGTTTGCAAATGGATTGAAGGTAAGTAATCATGTTTATTTATTTTATTTTTTATCAGGTTTTATACTTTTATTTGTTTATTTAATCTTTAGAATATTATCCATATCCCTTAGCATTCATATTTTAACCTTTGTCATCCAATCTATCTAATCTATTCTCTATTTTTATTAAGCTCAGATACAAAGAGAATTGATGTTGATTTATTTTGAATCAACATCAATCCTTAAAATCAACACTGATCCTATCAAGATCAACATTAACCCACTATATTTAATTTTTAGAGCTTGAGATCTTAATCTTAGATCCTTGTCTGCAACCCTTATCACATTTTTATCATTTTGAATATGGCCTTTGTATGTAGATGACTCTAGTAGGTATAATGCATGATGTAATCAATTCACTGATCTTCTTATAGTATCCCAACCCCAATTTGTTGATTAGAGTGACATAGATTTTGAGCTAGCCCTATGCACTATTATTTATTCTCCCTCTTTTGAAGCCAATACTGACCAATTAGATGTCATATAGGATGATGTAAATGTACCCATGACTTATTGGGATGAATATTATGCTTAAATTGATAGCTTAAATGAGGATTGAATTTTGATTATCATTGTTATCACATAGTTTATCTATTGTAATTTCATATGTTGTTTATCCACTTGATTATGTAAACAAGTGAGTTGACATCCATTTGAGGAAGCTCACAACTTCCTAGGACTAGTTTCTAAACAGGAAACTCAACTAAGTATCTATTAATCTATTTTTATCCAAGTTTTTTACATATGTATAGGTTATTCTTCCCAGCCGAAAAGAAGCTTCCTTAGTTACTAGATCCAAAGTGGTGCACAACATCTTCTAATCTCCAAACATTCATCATAAACCCTAATTTTCATTTGAGTTTTTAGTAAGTAATTTTAATAAAAAATGAAAAACTAATATAATAATCTGGCATGCCCATTAGGAGCCTTAAGGTCTCACTTTTATTATTAAAATTCATTTTTGAATTTTTCCATCTTTCTCTCCCTTTCTCTTGTTTGGTTGTTTTCATTCAAAGAAAATACAAAATTGTTTGTGTTTGCCTTTCTAAAAGGTTTGAATGAACTACATCCATTTTGATTGATTAGGTAATTCATATAGAATAATCTAGGTAGTTAATTTATCATAGCTATCACTTCTCTTACACATAGACCAAATCACTTATATAATAACCTCATTAAACATTGACATAAGGGAACCAACTGGGATTTCATCACCTAAAAGTAATCTTCTCCCTGACTATCCCACTTAGATTTCACCACTAAGGGGAGAACCAACTCAATATGCTGACTGAGTATAAATCCCAGTTTTTAGATATATTCTGGTTAAGCACCTGATACCCTTATATTATGGTGTTTGAAGTGAGGGGGTAGGCCCTAATCCTAGCCTAAGTATTAATTCTAGTACAAAAATCTCTTTGAGCCTAAACAAACCTAAAACCATCCTAAGATTACCACTTCTTAGGACCCTCGATAACCTTTTCTTTTCTTTTATCACACTTTAAAGTTAAAAAGTAAAATCTTTTAAGTACATCTTTAGCACATGTGTATTTTCCTCTTATCTAAATATGAGATAATAAAAAAGAACTTGTGCACTCTTTATTTTTATATGTTACTTTTTCCTTTATCACCACATGGTTTTGATGTGATAGCAGTTTCAAAAAGAAAACTAAACCTCCAAATTCATCCTCATCCATGGAGAACTATCCTACTCCTCCTACTTCCCCTAAGTCTATAGGGGAAGGTATTCCTCAGTATTATACATAGGGCGATCTTGAATTCACCATTATATTGGATAACAACCTTGTCACACTTAACCATTACCTCAGTTCTTGAGTTATATGCATCCTACTTTCTCCCTTATGTAGTTTTTTAGGAATCCCTATGACATGCCTTTAGAGGAAGGTAAAGGGTTTACCACTTCTATGGTGTCTTCCAATAATAATCCTCCCCTAATTAGTTCTGACACTAATACCATGTAACCTTGGGCAATCCACCTTTAGTGACATCTAGTGTTCCATCCCTAACTACTACCCAAACTTAGAATGTCATCGCACCTCAGCCTATTACCATGATACTTTAGAATCTAGTTATCTCAATCCCAACAACTTTTCCATGTATCCAAACTAGTGTACCCTTAAGTACCCAAACTCAACCTTTACAAAAAGCCCCTATAAGTCAACTACCTCAAAAATATATACCCTTGACTACCCAATACATAACACCTATGTAAGCTATTAGGTCTACATATATCCCCTTACAAGCCCCATAATATGTGGTGGCCTCTCAACCAATCATAACCACATTAGTTGGTTATCCTTTATCCCAATCCTTTTCCACTTATATTCTTATGTATCAACTCACACAATATAATTTTTTGGGAGATATCCCTCAATACAACACCCAACTAGACTTTATGAGCATCTTTATGAACATGATGGCCAATTTGGAAACCTCTATCTCTAGCCTAAAGAACATGCTCACTTATGAGAAAATTTTTATCGAACCTATTAACCCAATAGTCCCCATTAGATCTTATCCTCCATAGTGTGAACTTCCAAAGTTTATGAAGTTTTAAAATAAGGAGGATCTAGAGTAGCACTTTTGAGTGTTCTAACATGTTTGTTACCTTATAACACACAATGATGCACTTCTTCTTAGGACATTTCATAAATTGTTATTTGAACCTGATCTAGATTGGTACATATCAATTCCTTAGCATTCCTTGTTCACCTTTGGGAAACTAGCCCAAATTTTCTTGTAGAACTTTTCTATCAATATCATAATAAAAGTCACTATCATTAACCTCTATGCCATTCGATAGTTTGATGATAAATATAGTTTTAAATTTGTGGTTAGATGGAGGAGTATCATAAATAAACTCCTATAACCCAAACTGATTGAATTATTCATGAGGCCATGTGCTAAACATATCTTGTTGATGTTATGGGTATAACATTTTAAAACCTTTGATGAGGCCTTTTTGATGACCCATAAACTAGAACTTAGAGCCCTAAAAGAATGAAAAGTTAAATTATGAAATAAAAAATTTAATCCTAATCCATCTAAAGGGACTGACAATAATAATAAAAGGAAAGGAGCTGCTAATGCCATAGTTATAAAATCAGCACCACCACAAACCAAAAGCCAATCTAATCCCTCCACCTCTTAGGCACAATCTCAAAATTCATTGACATGTTTTCCTCCACAATAATATACACCTTTACGAGAGTCTTACATGTATATTTTAGATAAACTCTTAAAGGCATCTCTCATGAACTTCCTTCAGTAAGACCTCTTGATGATTTTTGCCCTAAGCCTAGCTAGTTTAGGGAAAATGACTTCTGTAACTTTGACTGTGTAATAGGTCACGATGTCAGTAGATGTCACTATTTCAAGGGCCTAGTATATAATATTATAGATCAAGGGGAATTACAACTAGATAACCTTAACATACCCCTTAATTAGTCTATAGACATATTTAGGTAGTCATTCCCTAATCACGCTTCTACATCAAATTCTTTGCAAACTAATTCAAGATCCACCTTAGACCACAAAACTCATGTAATTAACATAATCCATGACTATTTTCTACCTAAAGAAGTAGATAGTACTCATATCCCTGATCTCCTTACAAGAGATATCTTTGAACCATCCCAACTGAGCAAATATATCCCAAAAACTTTTTCAAGCTTTCTAGATCTCATTATTTGGAATCCAATTGAGGAAACCATATCTGAAATCATTCAAGATGATCAATTAGAAATAAAAGAGGAAAGGACTATCAAAGAAAAGACTTGCTTAGACATTATGCAAGATACACTCATGATTCCTCACATCATTTCAAAACCTACATCTAGCATACCTATTCCCTCTAGCTTATTACCCACTGAGGAAACTGTCACGTTACCTCAAACTAACTCAAGACTAGTTCCCCTCATTACTCAAGAGGAAATAAATCCTAGAGAAATCAAGGGAAAAGCCAGAGATACTAAAAATAAAAACACTAGGTCCTCAAGATAAAAATTATTTCATCATCTTCCTATTAGGATTGAATTTCCTAAAGAGGATATACCCACTACCCTTGATCAAATTTGAAAAGGAAAAGTGTCATTGCCACCTATTTGGATAAAAGCATCTATACTAGGACCCCATCCTTTAGCAAGACTAAAATCCACTATCATATAATCCTTTACTAAATCACATATACCATCACAAAATGATCTTCCCATCATGATAATTCCAATAAATAACCCTTTAAACCCCCACTATCCACAAGGTTTAGGTGTAGGGGCTTATCCTAAGCATAAAGTACCTGATATAGGCAACATTCAAATAACTAGTTCAAAAGGTCAAGGTTCGAAGTCATATACCTCTTCCATACCAATGCCTCAGAGGATTGAAAAACCTAGTCAATATTCATTAGAGGGTCTTATTCTAAGATCCTCAGTCAACTTTTCTAGACCTCCCTTATCACTTTACCACCCTTAAAAACCATCAACCCTTATTTTTAGAAACCAATGTGGTATCGAGAAAATAGGACATGCATGTATCATTGAATAGCAATTCATGATAAAAAAAGTTGTAACATATTAAAGGTTATGGTCTGAAATCTATTATAAGAAGACAATCTCTTTATGGAATATATAGATCATGACCATCCCCATAGTTAAACTACTAGGGTCAAAACCACCTCAAGAAGTAGTGTACTAACAACAATATTATAATGAGTTGTAAAAAAGATAAAACCTCTGATAGAGTTTAGTATCAACCTCTCTTGAACCCTCTAGATGTGGACGAGTCTAAAAATACAATAAATCCCCCTTTGTTTAAGATAGATATAGTTCACATAGCCATGTGATCCTAAGTCCAGGGCGATAAGACCCATAATCATGAAAAAGCCAAAGTGACTATTGCCAAAGCACTAGCACCTACCATAAATAGTATAATAATGCCCACTCCTAAACCTAAAGTTTCTATTTTAGGAAAAGTGCAAAACAACAATGCTTTAGAACTCATACATATATATATTCTAAATTAGCTTCATCAAATTCTAATCAAAATGTCCCTATATGAACTTATCCAAAATTCTCCACAACATCACGAGGCTATGATAGAAGCCTTGTGAGCCATCGAGATACAAGCTGATAAACCCTAGCCTTTATCAGATTTCATTACATCACTTCAAAAGCCCTTATCCATAACATTTCATGATTCAAAAATACCACAATTATAACTTGATGACCAGGGTCCTGTACTATTTATCACTACCAAGATTGATCAAACTTGAATACAATGAGTAATGATTGATAATGGTGCTTGTATAAATATCATATCCTCTCATGCGTTTAAACAACTATAACTACTTGAAATGATTGTAGCCTAATCCCCCACCATTTTATGATATTTTAATGATACCATTTCCCTTATAATAGGAATGGTAGTCCTTAACATTCAAGTAGGTACATGTGTTCTACCTGAATTATTTTATGTAATCAAAAGGGAGTTTCAATATAACATCTTGTTAGGATATCCATGGATACACACTATGTGTTACATCTCCTATACCTTGCATTAATGTATTAAATTTGAACATGAAGGTAGAATCCACAATGTTCTGGATGATTCCCATCCATTCAAAATTTGCAACCTCACCTTCAAACCAAATGATGTCCTAATTCCATTACAAAGCACTACCTCATCATCATCCAATAAGGTGTCAACTAGTATGACAATCCCTACATCAAGGATTGGTAAGGATTCCATTGATTCCACATTTTAGTAGCTTTAAATTGGAGAGTATTAGTTATTAAAACTCAATACTCTCCCCACTCCCTAGGAATATGAATGTCTAGACAAATAATAGGCTTATTATTCAAATTTAAGAGAAATTATTCCCTTTGGTCCACCTTTCCTCTACGCCAATTTGATCTATGGGGGGATTGAACATCCTTCTTCAGGACTTTCTACTTAAACCCATGATAAACCATTTACATCAAGCTTTTCATTCCTCAATAAACCCCACTTTCCAAAGAAATACATACAATGGTGTGCTTGGAAGGGTTTCAACATAGGATGCTATGAACAAGGCCCACATGAGGTTGCATTGTGAGATTTTAGGAAACCCCACAGCTTCAGTTTTAACAAAAATCCCAAATCTACTCCAAAGGTTACTCTCCTTCCTATCCTTGAAGAGGACATTCCATCCTCACCATCCAACACCCCTTATTCTACAAATGATGTCATATCCAATCCCCCAAACATTTTTTTAGTCAATGCCATTACTATAGAACCTCTCATCTATAATCATGATGGGGAGATCCAAACCATTCCTCTATCTGACCTAGACATGATAAATCATGATTTTCCCACCATACCTATTATCTAGTACTAGGATGATGAGTTGATCTTAACTCATTTAGGTGTCAAGAAATTTCATCTACATAAAGCCCTTCCATCTAAAACCTCTAGTCTATTAAATGAGGCCATCATTGATGTTAACATAGGATCTCATGAGACTCCAAAAATAGTTAAGGTCATCAAATCTTTAGATTCTTAGGAGTATCAAGATTTCAATGCATTTATAATAAATCATAGTGAATCATTTGCTATGGTCCTATAATGATATGCCTAGAATCTATCATGCTATTATCATCCATAACATTGCCACATTATTTGACACCAAGCCTATAAAGTAAAAGATCTAAAAGATGCATCCTCATGTTATGCTCTTGGTCAAAGAAGAGCTATAGTACCTCTTATCTATTAAATTTATCTAGCCTATTGATTACCCTAAATGGGTATCTAACATCATCCCTATCACCAAGCCTATAGGGGGACTATACCTTTGTACTAACTTTTAAGACCTTAATATCACTTATCCTAAGGATGATTTCCCTCTCCCTAATATTGACTAGTTAGTGGATTTAACTATGGGACATGAAATTTTGTCACTTATAGATGGTTTCTATAGATATAATCAAATGCTTATCACACCAGAAGACCAACATAAGACTTCATTTATTACTCCCTAGGGGACCTTCTACTTTCGAGTTATGCCTTTCAACCTAAAGATTGTAGGAGCCACTTATCAAAGAGACACAACTTATATCTTCCATGATATTATCCATAATTTTTTTGAGGATTATGTGGATGATCTCCTTGGTAAATCAAAATTATGAAAATACCACCAGTCCTAAAGGTAATCTTTGCTTGCTTAATCCAATTTTATGTCCATCTAAATTCTAAGAAATGCATTTTTTGAGTATTGATGGGTAAGCTTCTAGGATTTATTATCTCCATCCGTGGGATAGAATTTAACCTTACCAAAATAAAATCCATTTTAGAAATGCTAGCCCCATCTAATCTTAAGCAACTACATAGTTTATAGGGTAAATTATAATCTATCTATCATTTTATCTTCTAGTTATCTGATTGATGTCAACCATTCTGTCACCTTCTAAGGAAAGATATCCATTTTAATTGGGAGTCTAGTTATTAGGAGGCCTTTGAAGCTCTTAAGAGCTACCTTGTTTCACAACCAATTTTCACTCCTCTAAAAGAAGGATAAATATTCTTCCTATATATTTCCACTAAGGTTCATGCCCTTAGAGTCCTGCTGGCCCATCATGATGAAAAACATAAGGAGAAGGTAATTTACTATATAATTCATACACATGGTGAATATGAGATGCATTATTATCATACAAAGAAGCTATGCTTAGTTATGGTCTTTGTAGCTTCTAAGTTTCACCATTATTTGCTTAGTCATCAAAATTATGTCATCACAAAAATTAATCCCCTAAAGTTTATGCATTGTAAGCCTTATCAAAATTAGTAAATGGCCAAATGGATTATGCTTTTGGTAGAATTTGATCTCGAGTTTATCTATAAAAAATCAATTAAAGATCAAATCATTACTGATTAGCTTGCTAAGGTGCCTCTTTTTGATAATCACCTAGTTAATTATGAATTCCCAGATGAATCCATAGTCTTCACATCTCAGACAGATCCAAAATATCAAATGAATCTATTATTTTATGGATCCAAATGCGAGCATGGTAGGGGAATGAGAATTATCCTAATCCCTCTTTGGGGGAAACCTATACCTCTATCCTTTAAGATTGATTTTTATTATGCTAATAACATGATAGAATTTGAGGCTTTGATCATAGGTCTCTAAACCACTTTAGCCTTGGGTATTAAGACACTTAACATCTATGGTGACTCCCAACTTATGGTCAATAAAATCAAGGGCATCTATTAATGTAAGAATGACACCCTTCAAAAATAGAAGACCTTCATTGATTAGTTACTATTTATATTTTTGCCCCAAAAATCTCATTTGCATTCATAACTCTAAAGAGGACCCCTTTGTTTTTTGAGAAAACCCTTAATCCCTCTAAGAATCCATTTTTTCCTTACATCATAGAATCCAAAAATTTGGATGTAAATTACACCATTTCAAATTGCTTCATAGGTTCTAGGTCCCATGAGGCACCAAAATCCAAAGATTATGAAATCTAGATCTCCCCATGCACTTTTCACATTTTCACAACATGAAAAATGCATGGTGGGTTCTAAATCCTACCATGCACCCATCCAATGGAATCCAGAGCTCAATATGCACATTATAAGTTTTCACAATATGCAAAGTGCATGGTAGGCTCTAAATCTTACCAATCACTAAGTCTAACATCCACTGGGCCACCTTAACCTTTCCTATGGGTAGGGGGCCTAGAGTACACATTGCATGTTTTTATAACATGTAAAGTGCATGTTGAGCTCTATTCCCTACTAATTCATTAAAAACCATCCATGGAGGGTGGACCTACCTCAAGTAGGTCCAACCTTCACCAAACCAATTTCAAAATCTTCCATAGGAAGCAAAAGTCAAAATGCACATTGCACATTTTTCATGAACATGCAAAGTGCATTATGATCTCTACCTCCCGTTGACCCTTTTCAAGCCATAGAGGGTAGACCTGCCTTGAGCACGTCCAACCTCCACCACCTACCACCATTAACCACATTAATTATAAGGTTTTACTATAAAATCTAAGGACTTTTATAAAGGATTATCATTATTTAAATTTTCTAAGCATGTTTTAAGCTCTGGTTGCTTTCACCCTCATTGTTGATCCTTAAATTCACACGTACAAATTGTACCCCAAACTAAAGTGACTCCAATTTTAGGACACATCACTTGCATGAGTAAAATGGTACCTCTTTGTGTTATCTTTGCTTTAGACTTCCATTTTCATGGATTTTTCAAGCTCTATAGTTTTCTTGTTTCATTTTGGGAGTCTTCATTTCAAAAGTCTAGTTTAAGGTTTGTGGAAAAACAATTTGCATGGCTAGGGTAGTCCTGAACAAACTAGGGTTTCATAAGTTTCACCTTGAGCTATTTTCATTTCAAATTTCTCATTTTCCCTCTTGATATTCTTATATAAACCTCAAACTTTTGCCTGGCCATCCCAAAGTTTTTTTAGCTATACCTTATATTAAAAAAACTAGAGAATATTCCTTATTAGATTCCTTTCCCTCCCATTACACTGTGGAGGTGGATGTGCTCCAAACACCTCTCACTTCCACTAGGAATTTGATACCCTTGAAGCAATATAGAAGGTAGACCTACCTTAAGCATGTCCCACCTCTGCTAGAGATTCTTTAATTCTCACACACCACAAATACTAGACGTGTTCTAAACACCTCTACATTTTGCTGAAAGAAATACATGCTCCAAGCACCTTCAGGTTCTACCAACTTCTATAGTTTACTATTTAGAGATTTTTCTATGATCCCCATGCCTCCCAAAGAGATGAAGTTCAAATCAAAGGGCCCTAAATTAGTTTCTTGCTTGGAATCCAACCTCATGGAGATTAGTGATACAAACTTAGGTCATATTGAACTAGGAGACTTTTGGGCTAGGATCAAGGTAGATTTCAAGAATGAATGGATATAGAGTATATATGACTCTAAAATCCCACAAACTATAGCTTTTCCCCTAACTATTCAAAGTCCTAAATTGATCTTGATAATAACTCAACATTATGACCTTGATAAGAGATAGGTATATAATGATAAAGGGGAAAAAATATTATACCTTGACCCTGATTACATCAACATAGTATTTTTCATTCCTGAGTTCAAGATTTATTTGGATATAACTCCCCAAACATCTACAAAATTCTATGAGGAGAAGAGAGATGGATGTCAAAAAATAATCAATAAGTAGTAGCTTAAGACCCCTAATCACTCTTCCTCAATATTGCCCAAGATAATGTATAAGTCTAATTTCATAGAAGAGGTGGGAGATGTTATATTATTGATGCATAAAGTCATTGGTAGTCTTGATGCCCAGTGTTATGAATAATGGATGTATCAATACATTTGGACTATACAAGAGAATAAGTAGTATATACATTGGGCATAACTAATTAGTGATTCTATCCATCAATAATTGTTTGAGGTTCAAACCTACAATAAGTTTCACATGACATCATATGTCATTTACGTCTTGGCTAAGGGGAGATTGTTCCCAAGCCTAAATACAGTACCTAAAGAAATAACAAGAGTGTACAACTACTACCCTGACTCACCCTTCAGGCTAGTAAGTAATAATTCAGAAGAGTTAACAATGCTTTCATCTACAACATCATCACTATGTTTGATTCAAAGCTTAAGAAGGAAAGGTTTTATAGAGAAGTAAAAGAGGAAATTACTAAGTGGGGATCATTCTTTATAAAATTCCCCACATATTCATACATTAGGGTAGTAGGCTTTAGTGGTTGTCCCTACAACCTTCCCTATTATGTAAGTGATAGGTGGGCATTGTTGGATTTGGTGAGGCAACTAGTGCAGACCCATAAGATCCACTTAGATAGACATAAGGTGGGGATCCACTTCCCTATTTATATCAACCATTATACATGCCAAACTCTTTTGAAGGCCAAATGTGTAAAAGAAAAAATAAGCCAAGTAACATTAAAGACCCTAGAGTCTAGGCCATACTTTGACCTTATGGTAAAATCACCCATGTATTAGATTTGGAATCATATGAACATGTGCCATAATATGAATATTATTGGGAGGATTGTGATGATGAAGAAATGGTCAATATGAGGGAATATTCAAGAATGTCCCTATAATAGATAAAAGATTATGACTTGGCACTGATTCCTGATAACTTGGAAGATGATACTTTGAGAATGGATCCATTATACCTCACTCAAGTTATTGTAAAACCCCTACCACTATTCAAGTGGTTAGTTCCCAAATCATTTTATTGATTTGATAGAATAACCCATGTCATTAACATGACTATTAATTGGCTAAAGGGGTACAAATCACAAGAGAGACCATAAGAGTCAAGGAAAAGCTCCTAAATTTAAAAACTAAGGGTATAAAACCAATAGTGAAGGGTCTTGGTGAGTCATCAATAGGAGTTGAATAGAAGAAGAAGAGAAAAACTAAGACTAAGGCTAGGAAATGAGAGTCAAGTAGGGAATGGGAAGCTATAGATGAACCCATAGATGTTTCATCAGAGGAGATAGCACTAGTAACACAAGGATCTAATACTTTAGATCCTATAACACTAGCCCCTATAGCCATTATTCCTCCTTCTCCTACCCCTATAGTTCAAGAGGCTTCAAGAATTCCACCAGCTACCTCTCCTCCTTAATCACCCTAGATCCCTATTGTATCAAAAGTTTCATCTCTTCTCCCTCCATTCATTCCCACTTCATCTACCACTCCACCCACCTCAATTATCCAAGTACAAACAACACCAATAAGTCCAGGGAGCACTTAAGCCCCCTGCATAATAGGATTCCAAATTCATACTCCATATTACCTTCCTACTACCTCTCTTTCCCCATTTGATTCACTCTCACTATCTTTTCCATTCATAATTCCTTTTGTTTCATCACCATTGATTCCCAACACCACCCAACAATACATTGCCTTAGAGTCAGTTATCTTGACTACCATCCCATAGGCTACTCTAACCTTTAGAGTGAGTATCATTCCCTCTTCCTCTCAATCCACCATTTTCAACTCACCAACCATAAGTGGCCCTACATACCTGATCAACACATTTAGTGACTTGGCTTCCACCCTTCCCTTAGTTCAAAAATTCATGAGTCTTGCTTCTATTGCACCACTCTCCCTTGTTTCCACTATTCCATATGTGTCATCAGTTGAGCTTCGAGCAACCCAAAAACTTGGTGTAACAATGGTTTTATAAGATATTGGTAAAGAGAACCCTACACAAACACTTCTTGAACAACCTATAGTGTCATCTTCCCAAGAGTCTTCTTTGGTCACAGTGTTAGTTAGTGTAGTTACATCAACTACAAATTATTTGGTGACCATGTCAGATACATAGAAGGCTACCCCTAGTTGGTTAGCCTAATCAATAGGAAAAAAGAGGAAGATAATGATTGACCCTAAAACCTTGGACTTCGATATGTTATAATTCAAAAGGATGACAAAATCTACTCCTAAGACCCTCTCAAGAACATTCAATGATAACAATGGGGAGAGATATGTGGAGATTTTGGTTCCCCTAATAGACAAACCAAAAGAAGATCTTGTGGTGGAAAATTATCAGGTCTCTTAGATACACCTTGGTTGGAAAATGAGAGAGGGACTCAAATGTGATGTGCAGTCGGATATTGACTCTCTCTTTCAAAAAATGGACCACAACAAAACCACCAAGGATGAACTAAAAAATAAGGTGGATCAATTTTCTGAAGCACTCAACCAATTCGTAAATCCTAGTGAAGCATTACAACAACAATAGGAAATATAACTAATCAGTCTAGATCAAGCTACAATTGATTACATATGAGATATTATTCACATGGGAAGGGATACTAAAGAATGGTCTAAAGAACTAGTCACAAGTGGCAACAAGGCCCTCACAATAATGCTAGAGCATTATAGTATCATAATGGAGAGGAAGGAAATTCTAAACACACAGATCAATAGCTACAAAGAAGAAATTCAAACTCTAAATATGTATTATCCCAAGTTGATAGCCATAAAGTCAATTGATATGAATACCCTCATTACTTAGAATATATTGAAGAATTCTACTGAGCATGAGGAATTACATAGGGCTACCCAATTTTGAATAAGAATATTGATTGAGTCCACTGAACGAGCCAAAGAGGCTCATGATAAATCTATTGATGTGTTATATAAAATTGATGGCATGATGAATTTAATGTCGTGTCAACTATTGGATGATATTGACAGTCTCTACTAGGCAAAATATATATAGGGACATTTTAAATCAATAGTTGAAAAGGAGTCTAGAAAGGACATAATTTTTGTTTTGAGTTCAAGTAATAGGTTCATAAAATATGAGAAGGTAATTGATCAAATGAGAATTGAGATGCAGGGCATAACAACCTTCTAAAAAGAGTTATTTGATGTATAGGCAGATTATGTAGCTTCTAATATTTACTCTTATGGGCCAGATGAATAATAAATACATGAAATATTCAAGGCCTTTGATGCCTACTCAGAGAAGCAACAAATAGAAAGTGATAAGAAATTTGAAGCTACCCTGAAGGTTGATTAATTTTCCTTCTCTTTCTCAGATATTTTAAAATCTTTTTTTCATGCGTAGTTTCATTTTCAAGACATTTTAATTGAAATTTATAATTATGAAGTATAACTATGCATTTTTTATAACTCTTTTAAAGAAAGAAAAAACATGTATTTTGTCACTTTATATCTTTTAAATATGGAAGTTGCAAAAAGCAAGTTAAAAATTGCACTTTCTATTTTGATTAATGGGAAATGAAAAGTGCAAAGTCATACAAGTAAAATGCACACCCCGCTTTTTTGAAAAAAGTGATAAAGTCTTAGCTTTTGAAAAGTCTCACTTAGTTTTGCATGCTAGGGTTTGCATGTAAAAGAGATTTGAAAATTTATTTTCAATATTATCTTTTCCTCTTGAAGACCAAGTTATTTTTTATCACCACTTCTTGCATGGAGAGTTATTTTTAGCCATCATCCAAGGAACTCACATGAAAATCTCTAGCTATGCCAAGACCACTGCCAGATCAACACAAAACTTGTGCATGCTATTTTCTAGCGATTTCACAAGTTTAGAAGTGCTAGACAAAGAGGAACTCACCCACTTTGCATGTTCTCCTTCAATTGGGTATTCAAGTTATATTAACTACATCTCATCTATGAAAGTTTTTTTATAAAAAGGGGCAAACCCCGTGGCCCAATTTATATTTTTTCTGTTAGTAATATTTTCTACATTTCAAATGTATTTGCTACAAGTTGTAGCCTTTAGAGAGAAATAAAGTTGAGTATTTTCCTTTCTTGTCTTTGAAATCTTTATGTCATTCAAGTTATTTAATTCTTTATGGAAGTCTTTTATCTTTTATTTGAGTTCAAGATAAATCATTTGTGGTATTTTGACCTCTTGATAATATTGTTTTAAATAGAGATCTTTTCCCTTCATTAAAAATAGCTAAAATACTACCTCTAATTTCAAATTTGCATAAGTATGTGCTTGACATAAACTCAATCTATTTCCTACCCTATTGTGCTCTCCAAACAAGCATCTAGATCCACTAAATAGACTTGGTGCAATCACCTTATTTCTAGTTTTTTTTCAAATTTTAATTCTTCAACCCTTTTCCTGTGAGAACCTTAGTTTAGGATCCAAAAAGCACTAAAGAGTGAGATTTTCACAATATTGATATCTTATTAGTTTGCATCAGATTTTAGTGAAAGGAAGCTGACCTTTTCTAGAGATAAACCTCAAAATTGCCAAGGTCCTACAGCTTTGGAGGTTTTTCCATTATTTCATTAGGCACTTACACAACAAGTTACATAATCAAGATAGGTGTAATCCTATGTGATAATAGTTTTTGGCATGATCGATGGGATTAATAAATTACACAAAGATTGGTGCTAGTGTCATAAACTATTGTATGAGTTTTGTGCAAATATCAAAGCACTTGGTGACTCCACTAGCTTACAGACTCACGAACACAAGGTGACATATGCCAAACAAACAACCAAGATCATCTACCAAAGGTAAGAGGGCTGATTTTTTAGAATTATCATTCCATTAAAGAATATAAAAAAGCAGTCACCCCTCAGCCTAATAAATACCCTAAAATTTTATTCCCATCCCATTTGGTCACTCTGATCAGCTCTATATCTGCCACAATCACTAGAAATCAAAATTTCATAGCTTTTAATACATGTAGTCCACACATTTTGGCCCAATATGATGATATAATAGTCTCAACCTTAAAAAGCTTTCCATATTTTATTGGTGAAACTTATTGTTAGGGTGTGGAGCTAAAAGCTACACCTTAAGGCAAACAGGAGGGTTTCCAGCATATGCAATCGCTGGGGTCGGCAGGCCACATCGACGACAGTCAGGGGATGCAAAAGGGAAACCGACATCGGTAGAAGATCGGCCGGCATTGGTCACCTCCAGGAAGGCAGGGACCGATGTCAGTCGCCTGTGGCGATCTGAACTGCTGTTGACGAACAGTCAGTTAAGTGAACGTGGAGTTTGCATGTTAAGGGCTTGTTTGAAGCCTTAAGCGGCAAGTCTAATTTGTGTATGCATGAGATCTATATAATAGACTCATGAGCTGTATTGTTGAGTGGAGAATTTGGAGAAGAGCTATGTGAAGCTTGGAGAGTTCTTCCCATGGTGGAATCAAGTAGGATTCCCCATGTATGTTTAAGTAAGATCAGGTTTGATATGCAGGTTGTGTGTATGTGAGGGTCAGACAGAGATCGGCGGTTGGCCAGGGTCCAAGGTGACAGCAATACATCAACAGGATCATGGTGAGATCTACTTGGAGTACGGTTGTGTGCTCGATTGTACAAATGTGCAATGAGGTGAACAACAACTTGTGTTAGCTATGTGTTGTGACCTATGAGAGAAGATTACTCTGGAGGGAAGTTTACTGTAAGCCCATGAAGTGGAAGAAAGAGTCCCACCTCTTTGTTGTAGATTCCTTTGTAATGAGTTGAATATAATTGTATATTGCCTCTCATGTTCTGTGTGTTATCTCATTGATAGTTATTTGTTCTTTTGGTTATTCTGCTTGTTTAATTGCTTATACAATGGTAATCATGTGTTCTCTTAAATCTGACAAGTTGTGTCAGAGCTTTGGGGTGTTTCGGTCTTATCAATTGGTATCAGAGCGAGGTTGGATGTTCTCAGAGTGAGTTTGACTAATAGATGTCCCAGATCTGTTAAGTGTTTGTTGATTACAGGTTACTCATAGGGGTTGCTGTTTGAGTGGGAGTATAGCAAGGCAGAAGATGGTACGATGAGAATGAAGAAAATCAGGCACAGGTTTAACACCATAAGGAGTGTGGTGGGTTATCTTCAGGATTAAGCTTGAAGAGGAATACAAGCCAGGATGTAGATTGGACAGAGTACTAGTTTTGGTACAGGTGCAGCTCTTTATCTCCAAGTGGGAGATTGTTAGGGTGTGGAGCTAAAAGCTACACCTTAAGGCAAACAAGAGGGTTTCTAGCGTATGCAATCACCAGCATCGGCAGGCCACACCGATGACGGTCAGGGGACGTAGAAGGGAAACCGACATCGGCAGAAGATCGGCCGGCGTTGGTCACCTCCAAGAAGGCAGGGACCGATGTCGATCGCCTGTGGTGGTCTGAACTGCTATTGACGAACAGTTAGTTAAGTGAACGCGGAGTTTGCATGTTAAGGGCTTGTTCAAAGCCTTGAGCAGCAAGTCTAATTTGTGTATGCATGAGATCTATATAATAGACTCATGGGCTGTATTGTTGAGTGGAGAATTTGGAGAAGAGCTATGTGAAGCTTGGATAGTTCTTCCCATGGTGGAATCAAGTAGGATTCCCCATGTATGTTTAAGTAAGATCAGGTTTGATATGCAGGTTGTGTGTATGCGAGGGTCAGACAGAGATCAGCGGTTGGCCAGGGTCCAAGGTGACAACAAAACATCAACAAGATCATGGTGAGATCTACTTGGAGTACGGTTGTGTGCTCGATTGTACAGATGTGCAATGAGGTGAACAACAACTTGTGTTAGCTGTGTGTTGTGACCTATGAGAGAAGATTACTCTGGAGGGAAGTTTACTGTAAGCCCACGAAGTGGAAGAAAGAGTCCCACCTCTGTGTTGTAGATTCCTTTGTAATGAGTTGAATATAATTGTATATTGCCTCTCATGTTCTGTGTGTTATCTCATTGATAGTTATTTGTTCTTTTGGTTATTTCGCATGTTTAATTGCTTATACAATGGTAATCATGTGTTCTCTTAAATCTGACAAGTTGTGTCAGAGCTTTGGGGTGTTTTGGTCCTATCAATTATACCACTTCTTCAAAACATATACAAGACATTGCTAATCTCTACTCAATTCATAACATAATCAAATACAATAGTGCAATTAGACTCCTAATATCCTCTTTTAAGGGAAAGGATTTATAATGGTATAGGGGTTTCAGTCCTACCTCAATCAGATTTTTGGATGAGTTGGGTGGAATAATGTGCTCCCACTTTGGGGATAAATGTGACCATCTTTATTTGGTTAAATAGTTGACCACTATTCAATGAGCCCCTCATGAAAAATGATTGAATTCAATTACCACTTCCAATATACCTGGAACAAAATTCTAATTTTTATTAAGCCCAATATAAATAACACATTCTTATATTACTTGAAATCCATTAATAGTGATATAGCTATGATGATTCAGTCAATGGGTGGTAACACACTTCTTACAGCTTATGATATTGCAATAAGGGACGAGAATTATTTAATTTAAATTGGGAAAATTGTACAACAACCCCCAATGCCCCTATTTCTATAAATAGCCCCTATTCCCCCACCTACACTTACTCTGATCCCTATTACAAGTAAGGCACATGCTTTAGCTCCCACACATATGGATGAACTACATGAGGTCAAGTCATTACTCAAGAGTTTTGGAAATGAGTTAGTGGTAATGAAAAGGTAACAAGTACAAAACCATAAACCTTTTCATCCATCTAACCCTACATACCAAGGGAATAGGCAACCCTACCAAGGGGATAGTGAGCCTTATCAAGGTAATAATAAACAACAAAGATAGAATGCACAATCAAGACCTTCAAACACTCATCCATTATCGACACCCAGAGCTTCCAAAGCTATTATCTTGGTGAAAAATAATTTAGATCAAGAATACAAGTGGTGCTATCCATGTAGTCTACCCCATAATCATAATACTTATCCTAATGGTGTTATCAATCATGACCTAATGGTGCAAGGTGTAGTGAATATGTAAGAGCAACAGGAAGGGTCTACTTCAAAACAAAGACACAAGAACTTGCTCAAAGTGAAGCAACTCTCCTAAATTGGCAAGAGGATGATTTAAATGGAACAAACCAAGATGAAACATTTTTTAACAATGTAGGTCTGGTAGCAGCTGATACATATTCCAAGAAAAGAGAAAAAGAAGATAATCAACTCCCTAGAGTGGACTAGGCTTCAACTTCTAAAACAACAATGAAACTAATAAAGAGTAGTGTAGTGCAAAGACCACCCTTCATACCTACCAATCAATTCAAGGTAAAGGTTTCAAATCCAAACCTTGTAAAGGAAGAGTAGCCCCTAAAAAAGTACTGATAAAGGTTAGTAATGTCACTTTTATCATTTTTGATCAAATGAAGAAGAATAATTTGAATGCCACTATGTGGGAAGCCCTATCTATACTAGCACAAAGGGAATTACTTTAGGAGGCCTTGAAGAATTTCTAGATATCAAAAAAGGCTCCAACCAAAGGGCCTACCCCTACAATAAATTTATGCCAGCCTCAAACTAACAATAAAATAAGCAAAAATGGTAAACCTCCCCCCTTTTACCTTTCACTTATAATAGGAAGGCATATGGTACACAATTAAATGGTAGACTTAGGGGCCAGTAGTTCCATGATGCCTAAGAAAATAGTTGATGCTCTGGGAATAAAATGTATGCCTATTGATAAGGGGTGGTTTAACTAGATGAAACTGTTATTAAAATATTAGGAATTATAAAAGCACTAGACCTCACTATTCATGTTTTTCCTAGTCTTTTAATTACTCAAGACATTTCAGTCATAGGCATTCCCCCATATTTTTCCATTTGTCTATCAAGAGATTTCACTACAAAAATGGGGGGATATCTATCTATTGATTAGTCTCAGATGCTACTTAGAATGAGATATGGGACTAGAGTAAAAACAAGCGCTGAGCTAATTATAAAGGACCATATCAAACCTTCTAATCATACTCATCTCATAGAGATGAACTATACCTTCCAAGACCAAGAAGAGGAAGAGGCAGATCAAGAAAATACAACATCTAAAGAGAAAATCGCAAACAATAATTTGGATGACAGGGGATTAGTCCTACAATTTGATCCCTATGACTATGTGCAAGAAATAAGATTAGGGATGTATTGTATTCATGAGTAAGATGTAATCATCCCAAATTTGGTCAAACCAATTGAAGACATACAAGGTACATGGTAGTTATATTTTGATGGTTATGAAGTAGAAATGATGTAGATGCATGAGTTTTATTGATATATCCACACAAGGAAAGTTATTTCTATTTATTTAGACTCTAATTCAGCTACACTAACAATGTAGCTGAATATGAAGCTTTGATCTGTGGCTTTTAGTTAGCCAATGATAGAGGAATCATGTTCTTATAGGTATTTGGGGATAATGAACTTATTGTTCACTAGGTTAGATTGAGAAGTGTGACCAAAAAAACTTTCTAAGGCCATATAAACATAGGTTTTGGGACCTAATGGAGGATTTCACTACCTTAAATATCCAAGTAGTACTAAAAGCATAAAATAAGGATGCTGACCACATGGCTTCTATCATGTCTCAATATAATCTACTATTTGAGATAGTAAATGAAAGAATCCAACATTTGAGGCTGGTTCTAAGGCCTTCTATCCTTGATAACATGATTAATTAGTAGGTCTTTGATAATGAGAATTAGATCATGATTTTTTTAAGAAAAGAGGCTGAGTTTTTAGAACAAAATCAACCAAGGCTACAAGATCAATATGGTGATCAGATCATACATATGAAAATGAACAAGTTTACCATGGGTCTTTTTATGCTAGAAAATATATTCAACTTTGATGGCCAACTAAAAACCAAAAATAAGAATATCACCATTAATGAAGAAGATTGTGAACCCATCATTGTATCAAAAGGCAAATCACTCAAAATAGGCAAGGTGCATAATATTTAAGAAAATCATGATTTTGTTCAATTATGTCAAGAGTTTGATGTTAATTTCACTTGGATTTATCATGATTTGAGAGGGTTTGACCCAAGTTTAACACAACATATTATTGAACTGGATTCAAATACTAAACATGTCAGGCAAAAATAGAGACCCATCAATCTGAATATTAAACCCTTGATGAAGAATGAGCTCTTTAAGTTGATATAAGATAATATAATATTTCTAATCAAACAGTTATCTTGGGTGGTGAATCTAGTTCCTATCAGTAAAAATAATGGTGAAATCCATATATGCATGGATTTTAGAGACTTGAACAAAGCATCATTGAAAGATCACTATCTTCTTCCTCCTATGAAACAAATCTTGTAAATAGTGTCAATATCTAAGAGATTTACTCTTATGGATGATTACTTAGGTTATAATCAAGTCCTAGTATAAGAATCAGACCAATTTAAGACTACCTTCACCACTAAATGGGGCACATATGCCTAAAAGAAGATGCCATTCAGTCTAAAAAATATAGCGACAACTTTTCAAAGAGTTATGGATATGGAATTCAAAGGTTTGATAAATGATATAATTTTAGTATATCTAGATGATATCATAGTTTATTCAAAGCACACTAGTGTATATCTCGATCACCTGAGAAATATTTTTGAAAGATGTAGAGACTTTGGCATGTCTCTTAATCCAAAAAAATGCATGTTCATGGTACATGAAGGCAAGTTACTAGGATATATAGTGTCCAAAGCAGGTTTTGCAATAGATCTTGAATGAGTTATAGCCATATCTACATTAGCATTATCGAGTCATAAAAAGGGATTACAAAGCTTCATATAGAAGACTCACTTTTTTAGGAGATTTGTACCAAAATTTGCATCCTTGACCAAACCCCTTACTACAATGTTAAAAAAGGGAAATCTTTTTAGCTAGACATAAGAAGGAAAATAGAGCTTCGAAGCTATCAAGAAAGCCATCTCTCAAGCTCCCACCTTGGTTAACCCAAAATATGAGAAGAATTTTATCTTCTATGCATTTGGAGGGGAAGGAAGTATCTCAGTGATCTTGACTTAGCATAATAATAAAGGATTGGAATAACTAATATCTTTCTTCAGCCAATCTTTGAAGGGTTATGAAGAAAATTATAGTTTCATAGAAAAATAAGTGTATGTGGTAGTCAAAGCACTAAATAAATTTAGACATATGCTCTCTAACAGCAAAATACATCTAATGGTTAGTCACCAGAGTGTCAAATAATTTTTTCCTAAGTAAGGATATAAATGAAAAGTGAGTAGGATGGATCACTAAAGTCATGGAGTATGACGTAGATATCATTATCATAAAATTGGTAAGAGAAAAAGGATGTGCGAGTAACTAGCTAACGAAATCAAAATTGTTGAACCCATTTTTGACATAGTGTATGCCCAAAATATACCTTGCCCAAATGATTTACACTCATTTAATAGTTGGATTCAAGACATGACCCATTTCCTGTAAACTATCAAATATCCCTATAACTTGTAGCAGTCAAAGAAGAGGTATTTTTGACTCCAATCAATCCCTTATGTCCTTTTGAATGGAATTTTATTCCAAAAAAAATTGAATGGAGTCTTTTTAAGATGTATTGAGCACCAACAAGTTGCCAAAGTACTCAAGCAATTTCATGATGGACCGTCAAGAGGACACTTTTTATTAAGAACTATGGCCATCAAAGTTATGAGAGGAGGCTAATATTAGCTTGAGTTATTTAAGGGTGCCCATTAGTGGGTCAGAAATTGTGATAAATGTGAATACTTCACTGGTAAGTAAAGGCTAGTTGTATTTCCTCTCAAACCAATTCAATTAGATTAGATATTTACCTAATGGGGCTTAGACTTCATTGACATGATCGATCCACCATTAAGCATAGGTCACAAGTGGGTTATTATAGAAATGGATTATTTCACATGATGGACTAAGGGAATTGCTCTAAAAGATGCCATAGAAATATCCATTTTGGATTTTATGGAAAATATAGTTTCAAGGTTTGGTGTTCATCACACCATCATATCTGATAATGCTAAGGCTTTTGTGAGCACTCAAGTCAGTTAATGGGCCATAAATCATAATGTGTACCTGAGTATGTATTAAAATTATTACCCTCATGGCAATGGCCTAGTTGAGTCCACCAACAAGAATTTAATTCAAATCATTAAACAAACTATGGAAGATAACTAAAGGTTGTGGCATATGAAGCTGTGATCAATACTATGGGTTGACAAAATTACACTAAAAAGAGCCATCAGTAATTCTCTTTTTATGTTGGTGTATGATAGAGAAGCTTGAGTGCCATTGTTAATCAAGTTATTGTCCCTAGAGCTCAATCACCAGTTGGACCTAATTGATAATGATGGTAAGATTAGCTAAACTCATGGAACTCAAAGAAATCAGATGCCAATCAATGAAAGTCCTAGAGGCAAATCAAGCACAAGTCAAGAAGACTTTTGATAAAAAGGTAACAACAAGAAGTTTTTATGAGGGAGATATGGTCCTAAAGTGGGATGTAGATAAATCAAAATTAGGTAGGCACACCAAATTTGATGCAATATGGAATGGTCCATACGTCATCACTCAGTGTAAAAGGCCAAATGTATTCCAACTTGCCAAGCTTGATGGTGAGGAATTATCAATCCCAGTTAATGGGATATACCTCAAAGCTTGATTTTGAGGAAAGGATTGGTTCCAAAATTCCTAATTTTTTTTGTAAATAATAGGGTTGGTTTTTGTTTTCAATAAGTGCTTCTACACATGTCTTAGTCTTTAGGAGTTGTTCTTTGGTTTGTTTCCCTATTTGGTTGTTTGTTTTGTTTCCATGTATTGGTGAGATCATCTCTTTTCCTCTTAGGTTATAGTTTTGTTAGAGTAGGGTTGAATTCATGCCTAGTATCATGAATGGTTACTAGATTTTAATGATTATCAGGTAATCATCTTGTAGAGGTCACTAAAAATGTTGAGATTTTTGCCATAAAAATCTCATTCATATTCATAACTCTAAAGAGGACCCCTTTGTTTTTTGAGAAAACCCTTATTCCCTCCAAGGATCTATTTTTTATTTTCATCATAGAATCCAAAACTTTGGATGCAATTTTTACCATTACAAATGACTTCGTAGGTTTTGGGTCCCATAAGTCACCAAAATCTTAAGTCTATGGAATCTGGAACTCCCCATGCACTTTGTACATTTTCACAACATGCAAAATGCATGGTGGGTTCTGAATCCTACCACACACCCATCCAGTATAATTTGGAGCTTAGTAAGCACATTGCACATTTTCACAATGTGCAAGTGCATTGTAGGCTCTGAATCCCACCAATCACTAAGTTTAACCTCCACCAACCCACTTTAACCTTTACCATAGGAAATGACGCTCAGAGTGCACATTGCACATTTTTATAAAGTGCAAAGTGCATATCAAGATTTTCTCCCTACCAATTCATTAAAAACCATTCATGAAGGGTGGACTTACCTCAAGCATGTCTAAACTCTACCAAACCAATTTTGAACTCTTCCATAGGAAGTAGAGGTTAAAATGCACATTGCACATTTTTCATGAATGTGCAAAGTGAATTATGATTTCTACCTCATGCTGACCCTTTTCAAGCTGTAAAGGGTGGACTTTCCTTGAGAACATCTAACCTCTACCACCTACTACCATTAGCCACATTAATTGTAGGATTTTGCTATAAAAGCTAAGGGATTTTACAAAGGATTATCATTTTTAAAATTCACTAAGCATGTTTTGAGCTATGGTTGCTTTCACCCTTATTGTTGATCCTTGAGATTCACACAAATAGATCATTCCCAAAGCTAAAGTGACTATGAATTTTAGGACACATAACTTGCATGAGTAAAATGGTACCTCTTTGTGTTATCTTTGCTTTAGACTTCCATTTTTGTGGATTTTTCAAGCTCTCTAGTTTTTTCATTTCATTTTGGGAGTTTTCTTTTATTTTGGAAGTATTTATTTAAAAGTCTAGTTTAAGGTTTGTGGAAAACTAATTTACATGTCTAGGGTAGTCTTGATAAAATTACGGTTTCATAAGTTTCACCTTGAGGTATCTTCATTTCAAATTTCTCATTTTTCATCTTGATTTTCTTATAAAAACCTTGAACTTTTTCCCAATGATCTCAAATTTTCCTTAGTTATACCTTCTATTAAAAAAACTAGAGAATATTCCTTGTCAAATTCCTTTCCCTCCCATTGCACTACAGAAAGTGGATGTGATCTAAACACCTCCCACTTCCATCAAGAATTTGATACCTTTGAAGCACTGTGGAAGGTGGACCTATCTTAAATACGTCTTACCTCTGTCAGAGATTATTTAACTCTCGCACATCATAGACATTGGACATGTTCCAAACACCTTCAAATTTTTCTAAAAGAAATATATGCTCTAAACATCTTTAGGTTCCATTAGCTTCTATAGTTGGTTATTTAGAGGATTTTTTTGTGATCCCCATGCCTCTCAAAGAGATGAAGTTAAAATCAAAGGGCCCTAAAGCAATTTCTTGCTTGGAATCCAACCTCATAGAAATTAGTGATATAGACTTAGGTCATATTGACCTAGGAGAATTTTGGGCTAAGATCGAGGTAGATTTCAAGAATGACTAGATACAAAGTATTTATGACTCTAGACTCCCATAAGCTACAACTTTTTGCCTGACTATTCAAAGTCTTGAATTGATCTTGATAATAGCTTAGGATTATAACCCTGATAGGAGATATGTACATAATGATAAAGGGGAAAAAATCCTAGACCTTGACCTAATTACATCAACATAGTATTTTCCATTATTGAATTTGAGAGTTATTTAGGTATAACTCCCCAAAAATCTATACAATTTTATGAGAAGAGAGATGAATGTCAGAAAATAATCAATAAGCAATGGCTTAAGACTCGTAAGCACTCTTCCACCAGATTACCCAAGATATTGTATAGGTCTGATTTCATAGAAGATAGAGATGTTATAATGTTACTACATAGAGTCACTAGTAATATTGATGCCCAGTGCTATGAATAATGGATGTATAAATACATTTGGGCTATATGAGAGAATAAGCAATATATACATTGGACGTAGCTAATTAGTGATTCTCTCCATCAACAATTGTTTGAGGTTCAAACCTACAATTAGTTTCACATGACATCATATGTCATTTACATCTTGGCTAATGGGAGATTGTTCCTAAGCCTAAATGTAGTACCTAAAGAAATAACAAGAGTGTACAACTACTACCCTGACCTCACCCTTTAGGCTAGTAAGCAATAATTTATAAGAGTTAATGATGGTTTCATATAAAACATCATCACTATGTTTGATTTAGAGCTTAACAAGGAAATGCTTTCCAGAGAAGTAAAAGAGGAAATTACTAAGTGGGGATAATTCTTTATAAAATTCCACACATATTCCTACATTAGGGTAGTAGGCTTTAGTGGTTGTCCCTACACCCTTCCCTGTTATGTAAGTGATAGGTGGGCATTGTTAGATTTGGTGAGGTAGATGGTGGAGGCCCATAAGCTCCTATTAGATAGCGATAAGGTGGGGATCCACTTCTCTATTTCTATCAGCCATTATACATGCCAAACTATTTTGAAGGCCAAATGTGTAGAAGTGGAAATGAGCCAAGTAACATTAAAGACCCTGGAGTCTAGGACATATTTTGACCCTTATGGTAAAATCACCCATGCATTAAATTTAGCATCATATGAACATGTGCCATACTATGAAGATTATTGGGAGGATTGTGACGATGAAGATATAGTCAGGATAAGGGACTATTCAAGAATGTCCCTATAATAGATAAAAGATTATGACCTAGCACTAATTCCTGATAACTTGGAAGATAAAAAGTCTAGAGTAGATCCATTATACCTCACTCAAGTTATCATAAAACCCCTACCACTGATCAAGTGGTTAGTTCCTAAATTATTTTATCTATTTGATAGAACAACCCATGTCATTAGTAGGACTATTAATTGGCTAAAGGGTAAAGGGGTGAAAATCATAAGAGTGACCATAAGATTTAAGGAAAAAATCCTAAAGTTAAAAACTAAGGGTATAACACCAATAGTGGAGGGTCCTGGTGAGTCATCAATCAGACCTAAATAGAAGAAGAAAAGAAAAACTAAGACTAAGGATAGGAAAGGAGAGTCAAGTAGGGAAGGGGAAGATGTAGATGAACCCATAGATCTTTCATTAGAGGAAACACCACCAACAACACAAGGATCTACTGCTTCAGATCCTATAACATTGGCCCCTATAGCCATTGTTCCTCCTCCTATCCCTATAATTTAGGAGGCTCAAACACTTCCAACAACTACTTCTCCTCCTTAAGCACCTTAGATCTCCATTGTATCACAAGTTTTAACTTATCTCCATCTACTCATTCTCACTTCATCTACCACTCTACCTACCTTAATTAGCTAAGTGTAGACAACACTAATAAGTCCAGGAAGCACTCAAGGTCCCCCCATAATAGGAGTCCAAATTCTTCCCACCTCTCCTTACCCATTTGATTCACTCCCATTATCTATTCCATTCACAATTATTTATATTTCATCACCATTTATTTGCAACACCACCCAATAGTATATTGCCTCACATTCAGTTATCTTGACTATCATCTTATAGGCCACTCCAACCTCTGGAGTGAGTACTATTCCCTCTTCCTCTTAATCCACCATTTTCACCTCACCAACCCTAAGTGGCCCTACACACCTAATTGACACATTTAGTGCCTTGGCTTCCACCTTTCCCCTAGTTCCTAAATTCATGAACCTTGATTCTATTGTACCACTCTCTCGTATTTCCACTATTCCATCTATGCCATCAATTGAGCTTGAAGCAACCCAAACACTTAGTGCAGTAGTGAGTTTATAAGATATTGGTATAGGGAAGCCTACATAGACACCTTATGAATAGCCTAAAGTGTCATCTTCCTAGGAGTCTTCTTTGGTCATAGTGTTAATCTAGTTACATCAGCTATAGAATCTTTGGTGACCATGCTAGATACACAGAAGGCTACCCTTAGTTGGCTAGTCCAATCATTAGGAAAAAAGAGGAAGATAATGATTAACCCCAACACCTTGGAATTTGATATGTTAGAAGTCAAAAATAAGACAAAATATACTCCCAAGAGCCTCTTGAGAACATTCAATGATAACAAGGGGGAGAGATATGTGGAGATTATAGTTCCCCCACTAGACAAACCAAAAGGAGACCTTGTGGTGGTAGATTATAAGGTCTCTTAGATACACCTTGGTCAATAAATGAGAGAGGGATTGAAACAATGATGTGCAGTCAGGTATTGACTCTCTCTTTCAAAAAATGGACCATGAAAAATCCACCAAGGATGAACTCAAAAATAAGGTGGATCAATTTTTTGAAGCACTCAACCAATTTGTAAAGCCTAGTGAAACATCACAACAACCACATGTACTATAGCCAATCAGTCTGGATCAGCCTATAATTTATTCCATATGAGAGATTTCTCACATAAGAAGGGCCACTAAAGAATGGTCTGAGGAACTGATCACAAGTGGCAATAGGTCCCTCACATAATTGCTAAAGCATTATGGTATCATCATGGAGAGAAAGCAAATTCTAAAAGCATAGATCAATAGCTATGAAGAAGAAATTTAAAATTTAAACATGTATTATCCCAAGTTGATAGGCATAAAGTCAATTGATATGAATACCCTTATTACTGAGAATATACTAAAGAATTTTATCAAGCATGAGGAATTACACATGGCTACCCAATTCTAGATAAAAATATTGATTGAGTCTACTGAATGAGCCAAAGAGGCTCATGATAAATCCATTGATGTGCCATATGAAATTTATGGCATGATGAATTTAATGTCATGCTAACCACTGGATGATACTGATAGTCTCTACTAGGTAGAATAGATACAAGGACATTTTAAATCAATAGTTGAAAAGGAGTCTAGAAAGGAAACAATTTTTATTTTGAGTTTAATTCATAGGTTCATAAAATATGAGAAGGCAATTGATCAAATGATAACATAGATGTAGGGCATTAGAACCCTCCAAAAAGAGTTATTCAACATATAGGAAGATTGCATAACTTCTAATATTTACTCTTAAAGGCCAGATGAAGAATGAATATAGGAAATATTCAAGGCCTTTGATGCCTACTCAGAGAAGCAATGAGTAGAAAGTGATAAGAAAGCTGAAGCTATCCTAAAGAATAATTAATTTTTCCTCTCTTTCTTAGATATTTCAAAATCTTTCTATCATGTGTATTTTCATTTTGAATACATTTTAATCTTAATTTGTAATTACGAAGTACAAGTATGTATTTTTTATAAATCTTTTAAAGAAAGAGAAAACATGTATTTTTTCACTTTATATCTTTTAAATATGGAGGTTGCTAAAAGCAAGTTGAAAATTGCACTTTCTATTTTTGATTAATGTGAAATGAAAAGTGCAAAGTCATAAAAGTAAAATGCATGCCCCACTTTTTTGCAAAAAGTGATAAAGGCTTAGATTTTGAAAAGTCTCACTTAGTCTTGCACCTAAGCATGTGAAAGAGATTTGAAAATTTATTTTCAATATTATATTTTCCTCTTGGACACTAAGTTGTTTTTTAGTTCTACTTCTTGTAAGGAAAGTTATTTCTAGCCATCATCCAAGAAACTTGCATGAAGAACTCTAGCTATGCCAAGACCACTACCAGATCAATACAAAACTCGTGCATGATATTTTCCAGCCATTCCACAAGTTTAGAAGTGCTAGAAAAAGAGGAAGTCACTCCCTTTACATGAGGGTTTCAGATTTTCATGATTTCCTTCAATTGGGTATTTAAGTTTTGTTAACTGCATATCATCTATGAAAGATTTTGTATAAAAATGGGCAGACCCCATAGACCCCATAGAAATATTTTTATTCATTTTGAATGTATTTTCTACAAGCTGTAGCCTTTAGAGAGAAATAAAGTTGAGTTTTTGCCTTTCTTGTTTTTGAAATCTTTGTGTCATTCAAGTTATTTAATTCTTTGTGGAAGTATTTTATCTTTTATTTTATTTCAAAAAAAATCATCTGTGGTATTTTTCCCTCTTGATAATATTGTTTTAAATAGGGATCTTTTCCCTTCATTGAAAAATATCTAAAATACTACCTCTGATTTCAAATTTGCATAAGTCTATGCTTGACATAAACTCGATCTATTTACTACCCTATTGTGCTCTTCAAACAAGCATTTGGATCCTCTATATAGATTTGGTGCAATCACCTTATTTCTAGTTTTCTACAAATTTCAATTCTTCAACCCTTTTCCCATGAGAACCCTAGTTTAGGATCCAAAAAGCACTAAAGAGCGAGATTTCCACAAGACTGATACCTTATCGATTTACATCAGAATTTAGTGAAAGGAAGTTAGCCTTCTCTAGAGATAAACCTCAAAATTGCCAAGGTCCCACAACTTTGGAGGTTTTTCCATTGTTTCATTAGTCACTTGCATAACAAGCTACAAAATCAAGACATGTGCAATCCTATGTGATAATAGTTACTAGCCACTTTTGAACATTATGCTATCCAAGCCACTCCTTGGTTAACTAATAAGTTTGTGGATACTATAGATTCCCTAGCCTCATTTATCCCATCATCATCTTAGGAATCTATGTTTTTTGTCCTCATCCATAAGATTAATCAACCTTGTTTTACCAAAATGACCTTCCCTACATCTACAGTGTGGAGGAAAATCCATCAGATCTTTGGTACACACATATATTTGATTACCTATCTAGGGGGATTATTCCTCTATATCTATCTAAAAATGGCAAGCGAGCTTTCTAGCATCATGTCACACATTTTTTCATACTAAGGGGTGTTTTTTATAAGCGTGGTTTCGATGGTATCCTTCTTCGATATCTCTAGGGTCATGAAGCTACCCTCGTTATCAAAGAAGCTCATGATGGGTTGTGTGGTAGAAATTTTAGTTGCCACACCATTACTAAGAGAATCTTATAGTTGGGATATTATTGGTCCACCTTAAATTAGGATTATTGTGAATATGTTAAGAAATGCATCAAATTTTAGTAGCATCCAAACCTATCCAATGTCCTTAGTTAAGCATTTTAGGTAGCACATAACTTTTGGCATTTTTCCTAGTGGGGGCTCAATCTTAAAGGTCAAATCAATCCTAAATCTTCTCAATATCATAGATTTATCATTACTATCATTGATTATTTTACTAAGTGGGTGGAGGATATCCCCTTATCTCAACCAAAGCAGACAAAATTATTGAATTCATTAGTCAACATATTATTTGTCACTTGGTGTTCCTTATAAGATCATCACAGATAATGGAAAATATTTTAAGAACAAAAAGATTCAAGATCTCTATGATTATTTTAGCATTAAGCTGAAATTCTCCTCACCTTACTATCCTTAAACCAATAGACAAGCTGAGGCATCCAATAAAACTCTTGTTAAAATACTAACTAAAGTCATTAATGTAAAAGGAAAGAACTGGCATCTTCATATTCCTTTACCTTATGGGCTTATCAAACTAGTATTCTAATCCCTATAGGTGCTACTCCTTTCTCCCTAGTCTATGGTACTGAAGTTGTACTTCCTCTCAAGGTTTAGATTCCTTCCCTTTGCATATCCCTAAAAGATATCATTTCTGAGGATGACCTCCATCAAGAACAAGTAGCCCAAATCTAGTTCTTGGATGAGCATAGATCAACTACCCTTGACCATCTCCATGTATATTAGGAACAAATAAAGTGTACCTATATTAAACATCTAAAATAATGTGAATTTACTATTGGTGACCTTGTCTTAAAGGAAAATCAACATGTCACTAATATGGAAAAAACAAAGGGGGGAAATTTGATCCAAATTGGTTCAGACCATATATTATCACCCATAAGTATAGATCTGGGGCATATCGCTTGGCCTCTATTGATAGAAAATTAGAATGAGAACCTCTTATTGCATTGCATCTACATCTTTTTTACTATTAATAAATCTTAATCACTTTGGTCTTCATAATTTAGTTTCTTGGTTTCATATCCCTATTATTCTTATACCAAATAATGATATATAGAGACGTGGTTATCCACAATCACTACCCATTTTTAACCTTGAATATGAATAACCTAGATCTATTCATAACATGTTATAAGTGGATAAACTTTGCCTATAATGGGAAAGAGCTCCAAATCATTATTCCCTAAAATTCCTCCCTATCACTAATTCATTTTGAGAATAAGTGTATTATCTTGTGAATAAAGCTCTAGAAAATTATAATAGGATACGTGAAGCCAATCCATAAAATAATATTAATGTTGGGATAAACAAAAAAAGCATCTGCAAGATAAATAAAAATAAATAGAATGCTTCGTCAAAAGACATCTATGAAATCTATAAAATCTATAAAATATCAAAAGCATAGACTGCTCCTTCGAAGGACAGCTGCTTTGAAAATCATATCTAAAAATATAGACCACTCCCTTGAAGGATGGATATCATGTATAAAATATCCCAAGAAAGCTTTCTGTATTGATCAAATTTATTTAATTTAGTAGACTTCCCACATTGATTAGTTTACATGGATTAGCATGAAAGGATTTTAGGTTTGAACTTAGTTTTGGGTATGTAAGATGAAAATATCTTTTTCTTAAGAATCCACTTTCTATAAAATCTTAAAAATAAAATCCTTAGAATTGTCTATCTTAAAATCAATAAGATCTTGAATTTAGTTGACCTAAAGTTGTTAGGATACTTATTAATAGTTGGTTAAGGATGCACATGCATTCTTTTCAAGCAATTATATTTGGTCATGGTACGAGCGAATAATGAGCAATAAATCCTTTTGTAAATTAAAAATGTGCTAAATTAATTACAAATTATGCTCATATCCTAAATCGTATAAATCAATAATTAATAATAACCATAATCCATAAACATTTTTCTAAAATCCATAATATAATCTACGATCATAATTTAAGACATTTTAAAGTTTTAAATCCATAATCATATCGCATGCAATATATGATCGATAATCAATTAATAAAATATACAATCATAATCCATAAATAATTTTACATGAAGGCCCATAATCCATAATCTAATCAACTCATTAAAATATGCAATCACATAATCAAAGTCACTTCCATATTAATTTAATAATGAACATTTTAAACATTAATCTATACATAAAAATCACATCCACCATAAATAATTATCACGATCCATAAGTATTCAATCACATAAAAACCTATAATCCATAAACAATCCATAATGCTAATAGTCCATAAAAAAATTAAATATAAATCCATCACATGTAACAACCATAATAAATCACGTCATCTAATAAGCTAAAATCCATATTCTAAATGTAAGCATAATCCATGAACATCCATAATGCATAGACATAATCCATAACATCATAAATCATAATCATGAATCGTATATATATATATATATATATATATATATATATATATATATATATATATATATACGATTCATGATTATGATTTATGATGTTACGGATTATGTCTATGCATTATGGATGTTCATGGATTATGCTTACATTTAGAATATGGATTTTAGCTTATTAGATGACGTGATTTATTATGGTTGTTACATGTGATGGATAAGCATAATCCATGAACATCCATGATACATAGACATAATCCATAACATCATAAATCATAATCATGAATAATATTATAATAATAATAATAATAATAATAATAATAATAATAATAATAATAATAATAATAATAATAATAATAATAATAATAATAATAATAATAATAATAATAATAATAATCAAGGTACATCACACACACACACACACACACACACACACACACACACACACACACACACACACACACACACACACACACACACACACACATATGTGGCTCTTTGTCCAGTATAATGAATATAAATAAATCAATAAATGGGATATTATGTAAACTATAGCCTACTCAAATGGATGCTCTCAAGGGCTCCACCCTTATCTCTACTCCCATCTCCACCTATGTCCCTATATCTATCTCTCTTCCAGGATACACTCCTCATGCTCATCCACCCTATATGAGTGCACCTAAAAGACCTACCCTATATTTCTTAATGCTCAGGTCCCTACTTGTCCAGTGCTCAACCTAGCCACCTCTCTAACTATCTACACTGATGGATCTCCCTCTCCCCTCTTTAGACTATCTCGATTTTCCTAATATTGATCATAATCCTCCACTACCATATCATGACTCAACTTCAATGAGTTGAACCCCACCTGTAGTGTATCTAATTAGGTCTAAAGTGTGTCTCACTCAATCTACACTATGGTCAGAGCCCCCTATGGTATAACTATCTATCCCTATAAGGCAATACACAAAGCCCTCAATGTATCCAACTCTGTGATAAACTCTACCATGTATATCTCCTTCTCTCACCCATCCTCCTCATCTTCCATCTCATCCTCTCCTCTATCCTCCTTATCCTCCTCCATCTCCTCATCCTCTCCCTCCTAGCATGGATGCACCGCCCTATCCTACCTTGCTACCCACTATCTTGCCAATCATGTTATAAATTTTGGAGTATACCCCATATCCTTCATATCATCTCCTATTGGCTCACGTTCCTCCTCTATAGGAACATCTCTAGTGAATGGTCATGGAAGCTCTTACTCTGTCTCATCTCACCTATACATAATCGAGGCCTATGGAATGTCTTATACCATCCTAAACTACCACTACACTTACCCAAATTGGAGATACTCTAGCTACCATAGCTTCCTCCCCATTACCCACCTCTCTCTCTATATGCTTATCATCTCTACCTCCACCTAGGCCACATAAGAAATTTGAGATAAGGGTGCCAAATTATGTCTACATCTCTCAACCCCTCTAGGATCCCTCGATAGTAATTGAGGTCTTGGGTAATGCCATCTATAAAACCTTATGCTAGATCGACCTTCCATCATAGGAAGGCCACAGTATAATTAATATCATATCATTATATCCATGGGATACCAATAGGCTGCACTAGACTAATGTGCTCATAGGCCCAATGTATACACATAATATTTTCAAATTTTTATTGATTACTGACACTTTGTATCTTGCAAAAACTCATCGAGTCTCAATCTCTCTGAGTGCATGCCTTAAGGGGTAAATCAAGAAAGGGGTGAGTAGACCATCGATGCTTCATAAGATTATTGTTCCTTTTTCCACTTGCCATCTACATACTTGTCTCCTAAAAACATTTACCCTAAGCTTATTCTTATTAGTCCTACCTCCTCTAGTATTTTTCCTCTTTCTATCCTCATTTTCTTGCCTTAACACTCTTTTGGATAGTCAATTGTACTAGGTTGACTAGGTCAACCCAGTACAATTTAGGGGTATTTTTCACTTTCTTGGCTTGTTAGCCTTTCGATCAACCTAGTTTAGATCTAGTGATTTATCCCTAAAAACACATTGGGTCAATTGGGTCGACCCTATATGATCGATGTTCTTAATAGGATTTAAGGCAAGATTCACCTATATATATATATATATATATATATATATATATATATATATATATATATATATATATATATATATATATATATATAAGTTCATTTCCCACTATTTCACAAGAGATTAATTATTAGTGAAGAATTATGAATGAACATTTGCTAATTGACCATTAAACTTGAGGAATAAAGCTTAGGGTTATATACTTTATTTGGAGATACATATCTTATCTTGTGGAGAAGTATTTAGGATGCTTAGATAGGTTGTGTAGCCTAGAGCTGATTTATCTTGGTTATCCTTACATAACACAACAATCTCTTGTGAAGCACCTTGGCCAAGGGAGAGATTGAGGCTTGATGGGTTCATCTTCAAAGGTAAGTATTCCTAATTTTATTTCCCCTTTGTAAGAGTAGATAGATAATGCATTTGTATTATTCTCCCATGTATTAGAATTCCATATACATTGATGTGAGTATATTTATTCTAATACATGTTTAATTTAGTTTGTTTTATTATTTATGACCCCACTTTATGCCACAAGCTTTGGTGTGCACTAGATTAGATTTAATTTCTTGCTATTAGAATAGAGTGAATATTTTAAAACCTTAGGATGCCATTAGGGTGTTTGTGCAATTGTGTTAGATTATAGGATTTAGAACCCTTCATGGCATGATGTGTTGTGACAAATGATCCCTTAATTAGGTCTAGTGGATCCCCATATTGGTCATGCTCTTACTTAACAAGTGTATCCCCAATCAGAAGTGTAAGTATGCTCTATCTTCTTCGAGCCATGATTGATTTATAGACATGATGCATTTTTATTACATACATTCTGGTGAAACTGATGTGAAACTAACCCTTGCAAGATTTCTTTCACTTTTTAATTCTTTTAGTCATTCTTTTGATCATATATTTTAATAAATGGGATCAATTATGTCGACCCAACTATTTTTATTTGTGCATAGGTTTTTAGGAACAAGAAACTAGATTGACCTAGTCAACCTAATATAGGTTTCCAACCTTTCAAACACCTATCTTAGCTTACTATGTCAACCCAATTGACCCCTTATAGTTTTAAGACTTTTTCAATAGGTTCTTGTATAGCTTGATTGATCATGTCGACCTAGTTTATAGGTTTCTCAAACATCCTTCAAGGATATTCATCAACAATCTTCCTTCATTACATCTTTGATGCACCAAGGTTCCTTTCTACATCTTTGTTTCTTTCTTTTCTATCTTTGCTTTCATGGTTTGTAGTCTTCAAAATTGCTCTTGCATACTCAATTAGATAGACACTGTTGACCTAATTCTATGTTTTGTGTGCTATTTAAAATAATTGGATCGACACTACCGACCTAATTCATTTTTAGACATTTCTTTCATAGTACATGTTCGACACTATCAACCCTATTATGTATTTTGTGCATATAGTATCAACACTATACCTTGTTTCAAGTTAGAATTAACTTTATATTTATTAGTAATTAGTTCATAATTTCTTTTCATGTTGCTTGCATGCTTATAATAGTTCACATAGTCTAATTAGGGGATTTTTAATTAATCACTTAGTTTCACTATTTATATTTTATGCACACATGACCAAATCATAAAAACATAAATAAGCACTTTACTATTTTGTCTACCCTAGTCCAACCTACTTGGATTTCATCACCAAGGGGGAAGCCAACTTGATGCTCTAGTCAAGTATAAAGTGTGGTTAATGGTATATTCTGGTTAAGCACCCAACACCCTTATCACTATGGTGTGTGAAGTGAGGGGGTAGGCCCCAAAACCAAGCTTGTATCATTGCCACTATAGTCTCTTTCATCCAAACTACATGAAATCATCCTTATATTGATATCTATCACCTTACTTATAGCCAACTTCCAATCATATTTAAAATCATTTTTAATAATATAATTAACAATCAGGTTAACCAATTAGTTAGATTTACTTTTCAAGTTGTTTTCTTTCTCTTTGTTTAATTGTGTGTGAAAAATCTTGCATTGGCCAACATTAGGGAAAGATGTTGCTTTGTGTGTTTCAATTAGATTGGATAGAATTAATCCAATTAACTATCTATTTCTCTTCAGTACTTACTACTTTTCATTACTTGAAAGTTATCTTGTTTCATCTTGAAATTTATCTTTAAGCTTCTTAAATTCCTTTTTTGTTATACTAGATCGACCCCATCAACCCGGTAGCTTTTTTGCCTTCTATACATTGTGTTGGATTGACCCAGTTAACCATGTATAGTTTTATAGTCCCTATTTTCATACTAGATCGACCCAATTGACCCTATATAGTTTCATTCACCTCTTTGATAGTTGATTTATCATCTCTTGTTTTCCCTTCATCATGTACTTTCTATTGGATAATGACACTAAGTTATAGTCAACAGTCTCCCATAAATAGAGTGGGGATCCTCTTTTGGATGCTATTAATGTTCATATTGCCACTTGCACAATGAACTATGGGACACCTCCTCATACCTCTTCACAACATAATCCTCTTTTCTCATTAGAAGACCAACCTGAGTTAGAGTATACTCCTGAAATGCTTTTCTTTATTTCTAAATTTCCTCAACATAGAGGAAAGGATCCTTCTACCATTATAAACTCGTGATTAGTGGTCAAACTGAAGAGCCTCATTCACCTACTCCTACATTCAATATGGGATTTGGAGGTACCACTTTCTTTGGTTTTCAACCTCTTCCTTCAATCTTGAATCTTTCTTATGCCATGATATCTTCTTCTCTAACCTCTTCTACCTCTATGCCTAGTATCTCAACTAACATGGTAGGTTCTATATCTAGTGGGCCTATCATAAGGTCCACCATCCCTAATCCTTCCACTAGTTCATTGTTTTTTACCCAAGGCAATCATGCTTCTAGTGCTTCTTCCTCTCAACCATTCACTAGTCCATCTTTTACTTCACAATAAATTTTTTTCACTAGTGCCTCAAATTCTCACAATTCTTCTCAAGCTCATACCAACACTAATAATGGTACCCAATCTACTAATACCAACACAAACACCAATTATAATGCTTCTAATGTTAATCAAACACATCAAATTTTATTGCAAACTCTCAATGATGAGAATGAAAAACCACCTTCTTAATCTTCAATCTCATCTGAAACTAATGGTTTGTGGCACACAACCAAAATGTTCCCCCTCATCTTCAAGATTCTCAAAGCAATCTTATTCCTCAACCTCCTTTAGTAAATAAAACCATCAAGCATCTACAAAATAAACCTCTCACTACTAAAATAACCAACATTGATATAAGAGGTATAACACCTACAATTTATTATAATGGGTCAACTGAGCCTACCCTTCACCTTAAAATATTTGGAAATCTTTACAAATATTGGTTCAAACTAAACACCTTTGCCTCTATGAAGATCCTAGCCAAAACCCTCACGGGTGTTGCCTTGGATTGGTAAAATCAACTTAGAGCTCATTTCATTTCTAGTTTGGAGGACTTAGTAAATGATTTAGTTCAAGAATTCTAAACTAATGATCTTCTTGAAAACACTTTGGCCCATTTCATTAATTGCAAACAACATGAGAATGAAATTTCCCAAGCCTTTGTCAATAGATGAAAGACTTTTTCAAACAAATGTGAACATAATATGGTGGATGACAATATTTTTCATCTCTTTAAAAATGTTCTCTTTCCTAAACTTGAATATCGAGTTTGAACTCTCTCTCCATGTAACTTAGAAGAGATTATTGACCAAGCTAAATGACAAGATTTCCTAATGCATCAATTCAAACCACCCCAACCTTCTATGGGTCCTTGTTTATTACTTGATAATAAAAACCATAATATCACCAATGAAGGTGTTACCAATTCTTATGACACCATTCACAATGTTCAATTTGTCGTTCCTAACCCTTCTTTGGAACTAGCTACTTGTTCTCAATAATATACTAATTCTAATTTCTCTTCACCTAATAATATCAATGTTCATAAACCTCTATCCTCAGTTGAATTGCTTAAGCATCTACCTAGGCCTCTTCCATGATAACTTGACCCTAGAAATCCTATGAAATCTTGGTATGATCCTAACAAGTTTTGTTGGTTTCATGCTAGTTGGCATCATTCTCATGAGATCTATAGACAACTGTGTAATTTAGCTATGGATTTTCTTCTTGGACCTAATTTTGATCATGATTCCATTATCCATAAGTGTCAATAAGCCTATGAAATTTATTTCAAGGACTATAAGTCAAATGGAAAAACTCAAGCCTTGAATCAAGCAAATGCTCATCTAGCTATCTATAAGGATATTTTACCTAATCATCAACCTATCCAATAAAATCAAGACAAGCCCACCCCTTCCACCAACAATGTAGAAAGTCTTGTTGAACCAACTTCTAAAGAGAATGTGGTTAGCATGAATAATATGTGAAGGGTGGTGGCTTTCATTGATTCCTAACCTATCTACACTCTTCCTTCACATAAGACATATTGTGCTATCTAGGATTCTTCTCCAAATCATTTAAATGAGTTAGGGCAAGAAGATCTTATCACATTTGATGATCCAATTTTCAATTTTCCCTTGGATAACACATCCCATTATATTTCTACCTCTCTTCCATCATATTCCTATGCTAATGATAATCAAGATTCTACTAACACTTCTTCTTCCAATTCTCAAAATCAACTTAAACCAACTAGTTCATCATCTCAACATGATTTACAACCTTGTTCCAAACCTTCTTCTTATTCTTACCAACAACAATTCTAGTTTACTTTGGCTCCTCCTTTCAAGGACCTCCTTGGACCTCCTTAACCATTATGCATGTATATCTAATAAATTTCTTATGGGATATGATGAGTGGGATCCCATTGCCCAAAAAAGAAGTATTTGCCTAATATTCATTAAATATTGATGAAACTTTAGCAGTAGTGCATATCCAGATTCATAAAGACTTATTTGATGTATTGGATAATATGCGTTGATAGATTTACTAGTATTTATAAGCTCATACATGGTAATTTAAAATTTATATTGGATTACATTTGTGATCCAATCTTATTTCTATCTATTATATCATTTGACACTGTGTCAAAATTTTACTTCTCTTATATCATGATTTCTTACTTGTTGTAATATATCTTGCTTATCTTATCATTTATGGTTCACATATGGTTGTATTTTATTTATAATTGTTTTCATTTATTTTCCATGGTGTTTTTCTCAAAACTCTCTTTCTTATATATTTATGATTGTTTTACTTTCTTATCCTTATTTTTCATAGATAATTTGTCATGGTGATTTTGTTATACCTACCCTATTTTCTTTGGTTATTATCTCCCTTTACCATGTGATTAGTTAGTAAATAATCTATCTCATTACTATCTCCTTTCACTAGTCCACTTTGGATCTCATTTTTACCTTATTCCTTTATCTACAAACTAAGCATAACATGGTTGAGACTTGAGATCACATGCTAGTTCATTGTCAAGCCTAAGTGTCCTGGTTAGTCTTTGTCTTTGGTTAATTTAGATTCCTCTAGCCTTAGCCTAAAACTCATTCATGTGTATCACTATCTCTCTCATGATTGGTCATTACAAATATATATGGATGAGGAATCTTAAAAAGCCTTTAAAATAAAGTTAAAATCAAAATCATTTAAACAAAAGGCAATGATATCAAAAAGCAAAACTATTCTTAAAAGTCTAATCACATTAAAAGATGTGATTCAAAGCACATCTCTTTATTCTATTCAAAGATCGAACTCTAAAGTTGGCCTCATGGTAGAGTTGAGGTCATTTGGGGTGCGGTGGGCCAGTATATTAGAAGAGGAGAATAAAAAAATATTTTAGTGCTACCTACTTTCTCACATAAGTACCCAATATTCACAATAGACTGATGGGTCTATAAGGGATCCTGAAGAGTGGGGAACACATCATGGGAAGGTAGGTCCATTTTATTTTCTTGTACCAATCTACCTTCATGATTTGACCTTATTATCATGCTTATTTTCCTACAAATCTTTTTGTCTATAGCGAACATGTTTCCTTTGTACATAGATGACCACTAGTCACTTACTGTCTTCTCATGTCCCTAGTATGCCTCTTCCCTCCTAAGGTCTTATCATAAGATGCCTAAGTATTGATTTTTACATTCCATTTTTCACTCCTTATATCCCTTATATTTCTTCTTACTAAATATTGTTTTATCTACTTATCACTCCCCTTGGGATTTCATTTGTGAGTTGTTTTGTAAGACCACGGATAGGACCCAACCATCCTCACAAATTACCATATTTTATTTCCTATTACCCATATCATCGATTACCCAATTTCCATATTTATGCCACCCCAGTGGTGTTCTCTTTATCGAGTTGTAGTGTAAGACCATGGATAGGACCCATCCCTCCCCACAAAATTTTCCAATACCCAAGTCACCATCCAAATTACATGTGTCAAATTTTCAATAAGATTCGATCGATTATGAAGTTACACGTCATATTACATGCTTTCTAGATTGATTTAGTATGTTTTATGCTTAATTAATTTGTCTTTCACCTTATTATTTTCTTATTTTTTGGGTGTGTGTAAGATTTCAACCATTTATTGAATTTTTCATTCTTCCCAGCTTGAATTAGTATGACCAATTTTTTTGCAATTTTGTTTTTCATTCATACTTGCTAGCATGGATTAGTATGATTGATTAACTTAATTAATTTGTTTTTATACCATTTGTGCCCTTTTGCATACCTTTCATTTTTATTACTTTGTTTTTCATACTTCCCAATGTGATATTAGTAGTATGATTTTACTTATTTTAATTTAGTGCAGATATCTTTCACATTGGTTTAAAAATAAATTCATTTTTACCATTTTGTTTTGCCTTTTCTTGGTTATTTATACTTATTCATTTCTTGTTATTACACATTTACCATATTGAAATAGTGTGTAGTACATTTTCTTGATTGATTATATTTTTCCAAGTCCTTTTTGCCTACTTATTTTTAACCATGCATGTGTCTTTCATAATGCTATAAAAGAAACCACATCTCATATATTTATTATAGCATATACAAAAAAGCTAAATACATGTGCTAGAAAGAAATTATCCTAAATTTACACAACTTCAATCATAATAAAAAACCAAAATCAACCATGATGATAACATACACATCCAATAGAAATATACCAAAATTATCCACACACAAACATACACACACACACACACACACACACACACACACACACACACACACACACACACACACACACACACACACACACACACACACACACACACACACACCTCATGAGTTTAATACAATAATGCAACCATTTACAATGTTCTATCTCTATGATTATGTCCCATCCTATCTATCTCATGGCTTAGTGATGTTTCTTACTAAGGCCTTGGTCTGACTCCTTTGAATGGTATGCTATAAGGAGGCCATTTGAGATCTCAATCTCTCTACCTATCCATATACGTGTGTTACCTTCATCTGTGACTCCACTAGCTGAGTTTGGATCTTTTTCATTTATGCTACTATAGCCAAATACATAGATCTCTCATCTACTATGGCCTGTCATGCCTATAGATCCCCTTCACCCATTACTACTGGTGGTTACATCCTCTATCTACACTCGTATCTACCTCACCACCTCTTTAGTTAATCTAAACTAGCTCATCTGAGTTCGGGTAGATGGTACACTCAGATCCTTTAGTATCATGGGGTCATACGGCTATAGATCCTCATCTACGACATCATGGAGTGATCCCCTCACCAAGGACACCCATATCTCCTCCTTATCTTCACCTACACCTAGAACATCACACAAAATGGATATTAGATCACTATTATATCTCATAATATATATCTTTTTTCTAAACAAAATATAAGCAACAATTTAAACATCTATTTTTCCTATCTGTGTCTTGGCTACTATGGTCTCACCATCCACATGACTGCCTAACATAGTCTCCCCATCTGTGTGGCCTCCTAACACTTCCTCCATAGGCCACCTCCTCAACTCAAACCTAGATATCATAGCTCACATTAATCTTATCCTGTATTTGAGTGGTCTCTCTATCATATCCTCTGGCTCACCTATGGGGTTATATAGGATGGTAGTAGTCTCCACTCTCTCTTCTACCTCCTAACTCCATCGATGCCATATACTTGATGACCACTACTCATCTTGATGTGGAGTTGGTAGTGGTACATTTGGTATCTCTGCTTCTATATCCCTATCTTCCTACTCAACTCCTCATCATGCTTGACTAGTCCATGGTCACTCTCAATGTGGCCTCGGTGTTGGCTTCAATACTAGTGGCCTTAGTCCTCTCCTCCCCTATGTCTCCCTCACATGCTGAGCCCAATTCTTGAGCATTAATATCAATGTTATTGAATGAGGTAGGCCCATCTACCGTATCACCAGTGCCACTAGATGTGGCTTTCTCCATAAAAAATAGTGTCCAACTACCTTTATCCTCTTTATCACTAGTGTAACTATGTCCTAGCTCACCCATGTAGCTACTATGTGCTCGTATGGCTACCACATGATGTTCGTACATCTCATTAAATGTAACACTGACATGTGGGGCATGAGTCATACTACTTGGTCCTCCCTCCATCTCTACACCTGAGGTAACCTATCATAGACCACATGGGGCAACCCAGCTAATTGGTACATAGGAAACCTCTCATATATCCAAGATATCAATAATATGATTAGTCCCATGGTCCTCTACCCTTTGAATAATATCTTGTACATATCATGTACCATCTAGACCTAGATTATAGATCATGGGTCATATATAACTCACTCCTCCAAGGTCATCCTACTCAAAGCTACCATGAATAATGGTACCTTACCATTTGACTTGTGACATATCACCTATTATATCACAAGGCCTATCACAGCCTTATGGATGTCCAAAATCTATGATGTATAGACATCAAACATACTCACTTTCCTACCTAGTAATATCATTTTTAAGCTACAGCTCATATGGCTAAAGTTCTCCTCTCTTCTAGACTATTTGGTATCCCTATGGTCACCTGCACTCATACTATAAGTAGCCCCAAGATGGCATGGACATCCTCTAGCATGACAGCCACTTCTATTGTATCCCCATACACCTACACCTCCCATCTAAAGGTGTTAGTCAATAATTCCCAACAACTGAGGAACATTACTAATAGGTCAACACTTAAGGGGATCTAGCATATCTCCACTATCCTGCCTAGACCTATGGATCGTAGTCTAACCCTATCTTCATCTGACAACCTATCTAACAAGTTTAATAACCATGCCATGTCTACAAGTCTCCAAAATCTCCATCATCCCTACACCCAAGAAATAATAAAAGATGTATCAGTTCTTCCATGTCATGTATAGTCAAAATACATTCTTTTTACATTTTAAATCAAAAACAAGCCTAAAATTACTTTATTTTATCATCTTTAGCTTACTTTTAGCCTTCTTGGTCCTTCTTGATCTTACTTGGTCATTTTTTGACCATTATATCCCTCTTTCAACCTTTTACATACTTTTTTGTATCATTCTAACCCTTTGGTTAAACTAGTTTGACCAAAATTTTCCTATCTTTTCACTTGGTTGACTCAAAAATCTAAATCAACACCCTTATTTTCCCCTCCCTAGTGTTGAGTTTCCATTCTAGACTTTTCAGACCACCTAGAAACCCCAAACTAGGCCTTTAGCCTACAAGCTATAATTGGCCAACCCATACCTACTAGGTTGGCAAAATGGATTATACTTATTTTTTAGCCTACTAGGTCAACAGGGTTGACCCAGTGCTTTTAACCGACTGACCCCTTGCATTTTTTGAAAAAAGTACATTTTTTTAAATTTTTGCCTAAACCCTCCAAACCCATTTCCTGTCTTCCTATTTTATACCCTTATAATCTAATTTTGCCTCATTTTTACATCTATAAATGCTTAAAATTCAAAAATTAATAAAAATTCACTTAATTCAAAACAAATTTCAAACACTGATTTGAGATTCTTAGCTGCATACCCATAGTGCACTTGATGCTATCTCTGGAGCCTATCCTTGTTTGGCATGCCATCTCCTCACCATCTTAGCTTATTTTCTCTCTAGATCTCTTTTTCCTTTTCTCACAAGTCAAAATAATAAATTACTCATCTTTTCCCCTATTTTAAAACACTTTTCAAAATACAAATCTTTCAATTAGTGTCCTGCAGATTCTTTGTTTTGCTTCTATCTTTGTTTCTACTCATCCATTTTAAAAACCATAAAATACATTGGATTCATGATGACACAGAGAATAATTTCCAATATCATATGCCTATATTCCAAAAATTTCAATTTTTGGTTATTTTTTATACTAACTTCTATGGGTTCATCTAGTGTTCTCTACATTGGACACCTTCACATCTCTTGCAGTCTCCTTCTTTAACTAAAACATTAAGGTAAGTTAAATGTATGTGTTTTTAAATTCAATCCTTTTATTTATCTTATTTTATACTTATTTCACTTTACATAGCATCAACATTGTGTGTTATCATGTTATATCTTGAAGTACCATCCCATGTTACACTTACGTGAAATGTGATGAGCTTCAAGTGGGGCATATGTATACATGTAATAGTTTCAAAATTTTATTGATTATTGACACTTTGTATCTTTCAATAACTTTTCAATTCTCAATCTCTCTGAGTGCATGCCTTAAGGGGTATATTCCAAAAGGGGTGGGTAGACCATCGATGCTTCGTAAGATTGTTGTCCCTTTTGCCACTTGTCATCTACACACTTGTCTACTAAAACCATTTACCCTAAGATTATTCTTCTAAGTCCTACCCCCTCTAGTATTTTTCCTCTTTCCATCCTTCTTTTCTTACCTTAACACCTTTTTAGATAGTCAACTATACTAGGTCAACTGGGTCAACCCAGTATAGTTTAGGGGTATTTTTCACTTTCTTGGCTTGTTAGCCTTTCAACTGACCTAGTTTAAACCTAGTGATTTGTCCTTGAAAACACACTGGGTTGATTGAGTCAACCTTGTAAAGTCAATATTCTTTGGAGGATTTAGGGTAAGATCTGCCTATATATACAAGTTCATTTCCCACCATTTCATAAGAGAAGAATTATTAGTGAAGAAGTGTGAATGAACATCTATTTATTGACCATTCTAATTGAAGAATAAAGCTTAGGGTTCCATACTTTATTTGGAGATACAAATATTATCTTATGGAGAAGTCATTTGGATGTTTAGATAGATTGTGTATCCTAGAGCTGATTTATCTTGGTTATCCTTACATACCACACCAATCTCTTGTGAAGCACCTTGGCCAAGGGAGAGATTAAGGATCGATGAGTTTGTATTCAAAGGTAAGTATTCCTAACTTTATTTATCCTATGTAAGAGTGGATAGATAATGCATTTATATTCTTATCCCATGTATTAGGATTCCATATACATTGATGTGAGTATATATGTTCTAATACATGTTTAGTTTAGTTTATTTTATTATTTCTAACCCTTAATTTGTGTCACAAGCTTTGGTATGCACTAGATTAAATTTACTTTCTTGCTATTAGAATAGAGTGAATATTTTAAAACCTTAGGGATCTATTAGGGTTGTTCAATTGTGTTAGATTTTAAGCTTTGAAACCCTTCCTAGCATGATGTGTTGTGACAAGTGGTCCCCTAATCAGGTCTAACAGCTCCCCATATTGGTCATTCTCCCACTTAATAAGTGTATCCCCAATTGGAAGTGTAGATATGGTTTATCTTTTTCAAGATAGGATTAATTTATATACATGATGCATTTATGATTACATACACCCAACACTATAAGATAACAATGACATCCAAGTCATATTGTCTCTGGGTCCTCTAACCCTAGAGCTCCCTATAAATCTATGCTAGTAAAATAGATACTCATGAAAACATTTTTTAGTGCTCTATCATATCTACAACCAACCCTATCAAATTCCATGTAAATATACTTTTCCTTAAGTTTGGGAGTGCATAATAGGATACATCTAGTAGCATCATAGTAAGTACACCTCTCCCCACTGTATCAACCACATATAGATGATCAAAAGCAAATCCATTAGCAATAAATATCATATCCTCTACATCCTTACCATATAGGCATGTTAATTATACTCCTCATCCCTACTCATCTACAGGTACTATAGGTAATCTCTACATAATAAGCCATATAATTTGGTAAATTTCCTTTGCAGTGATGGTCATCTCCTTGGTAAGAATCCAGAACATACTGGTACTAACATCCCAGTGCTCCAACAAGGAAACCAACAAGCTCATATCTCAATGGATGCATCTATAGTGATTCACTCCACCTATGCCTATGGCCTCCAAGTGGGCCTAATCATCATCACTGATCTGAATCTACAGTAATTCCAATAAAGGTGGTAATCGATATCACATCCATAGTAGAGCATGTGACTATCACTAGCATCCCTTATAAGCTTAAATTATTTTAAATAATCTAACCTAGTCTAAACACTTAACTCTAATATAATCCCTTAATATTTTTTATGTGAATCAATGTTGATCCTTTATAGATCAGTACCATTCCATAAGGAGTAGTGTTATTTCATGAAATGACTCGATTCCCAGTGAATCATTATCAATTCATGGGGAATCTAGGTTGATTCTTTCATGAAATATTACCCTAGTCCTATCCCTATCCTAACTCATAAAAGCCTAAAAACTTAATAAAATTAAAAAAATTAATAAAATAATGAACTTACCTCATCTTATGAGCATCGTCATCACCATAATCTACTACTGCTAGCCTCCATCTCATTTCATAACACACTCATCGTTTGAGCTCTCAAGTATCATTTAATTTTCACAAATAGAAAATGAGCCCTTTTCCACATCAAACTTGCTTATATACCTAACTTTATACTTTGATCTACTTTGGATTATCACCAATTTGATGGATTACCATTGATTCATTAAGTATCAACACTAATTTTTCACCTTTTTGTGCTACTTGTAATTTGCATACATCTAACCTTGTTCCTTAGATTTAACCTGATACCTTTCCACACCTACCCTATTATTTATCCTATAACATTTTAGGTTTGTGGATTTTGACTCTCTAATTAGTCCCATAGCCTACATAATGCATGTACTCTTTTGGGTATCTCCCCTTAGTGGGTCTCAAGAGTGTATTTTTTTTCTTGAGAATAGTTGTCTATAGGTAACATGCACATCACATAGCATACCAAATGTTTCAGTCAACCAAACCCTATCAATTATTTTCTTATTTATCCTTTTTAAAGCCCACCTATTCATAGTTATGGAATTTTATTATGGGATTTGCCTTGGGCATCTTTTCCTTTATTACCTTACATCTTGTTAATGCAAGACATCTACTTCATGTTATGCATCTATGTTTATTAGAGCTCATTTGTTATCTATCCATCTCAGCTATTATTACATTTTTCAAACCCATCACCCACTTCTTATCCTATGCTAATTCCTAGTTTGAGGGGGATACCTCCTCATATAAACCTAGGGTAATGGACCTCTCATGGTTTTTGTATTGTGACACGTATTCCATACTACTCCACAAAAAGGGGTAAATGTAGACACTATAATTTTTTACCCTATATATGATTAATTAAGTGTTATAGGCCTTTATTTTTATTTAATCACCTAAATAATCCCAATCCTAAGGTTTAGTATATTTACCATTGATAACTTAGTAACTTGCCTTTACTATTACCTTTCTACCCTCCTTAACCTCCTAAATCCATTAATAACCTAAGGAATCTACCTCTTAACTACTTTAACCCCCATATAATTTCATTTCCAACAAATTCATGCTCACTAAAGCCTAATTTTACCTATGGTTGAAACAAACCTATCAATTCGGGTGAATCTATGCTAATTCACCTACGATCAGTGTCGATTCTCTAGATCAACATTGATTCACCCATGATTGACACTAATTCTCCAAATCAATGTCGATCTATAAAAACCCATCCAACCTTTGGATTCATGACCTAGAAAGTCTAAACCTCAAATTATTGTTGGATTTATTAGATAATTAAGAACTTCCTTGATGAAACTCTACCATAATTTTGCTACATTCAATCTATATCTATTGTCATGAGCCCAAAAGCCTACCTACATTTGTGAATAAGGATTTCATTCTATTTTCAAATAGATCAAAGGTAAGTAATCATGTTTATTTATTTCATTTTCTATCAAGTTTTTTGCTTTTATCTATTTATTTAATATTTAGAATATTATCCATATCCTTATATATATATATATATATATATATATATATATATATATATATATATATATATATATATATATATATATATTTTAGCCTCTGCTATCCAATTTGTCCAATATATTCTCTATTTTTATTAATCTTAGATATAGAGAGAATTGATGTCAATTTATTTTGAGTCAACATTGATCCTTAGAATCAACACTGATCTTATCAGGATTGACATCGATCCACTATGTTTAAGTTTTATAGCCCAAGACATTAATCTTAGATCCTTGTCTATAACCCTTACTAATTTTCTATCATTTTGAATATGGCCTTTGTATATAGATTACTCTACCAGGGATAGTGCATAATGTAATCAATATCACTGATATTCCTATAGTATCCCAACCACTATTTGATGATTAGAGTGATATAGATTTCAAGTTATCCCTCTATGTTATTATTTATTATCCCTCTTTTGAAGCCATTATCAACCAATTAGATGTCATATAGGATGATTTAAATGAAACCATGACTTACTGGGATGAATATTAGAATCACATTGATAATTTAAATGAGGATTGAGTATTAATTATCATTATTATCACATATTTTATCTATTATAATTTCATAGGTTATTTATCCACTTGATTGTGTAAACAAGTGAGTTAACATCCATCTAAAGAAGCTCACAACCACCCAAAACTAGTTTCTAACTAGGCAACTCACCCAATTATCTATTAATCTATTTTTATCCAAGTTGTTTACATGTGTGTAGGTTATTATTCCTATCCAAAAAGAAGCTCCCTCAGTCGTTAGATTCAAAATAGTGAACAACATCTCTTAATATTTAGGTATTAATCATAAACCCTAATTTTCATTTGAATTTTTAGTAAGTAATTTTAATAAAAAATGAAAAACTACTATAACAACAAGGTCACTCAAAAACAAGTCAACATATAATGGTCTTAAGAGACCATAAATAAGGGTCATGTTTAAATACCACATAATCTAATGGATATGACTTAGTCAAATGTCCAAAAAATCAAGATTGACATATTCAAATGTACACACAACCAATAATGAATTATTAAAATGTTAAATAAAGCATAGATAGTCATAAGGGCTGAAAAAAGAGGAGTATATTCAAATGCTCTAGAAATCAAAACACAATCAAGGCAAGATATTCAAAGAAGTATATAAAATAAAGAATAAGCAACCAACATAAACATATAATAGTAGTCCATGGATAAAATGTGCTAAAAAAATGTCAAATTCATAAAATATCAAGTACCCTATGAAATATATAATCATGTAGATAGGCATGTGTAAGTACATAAAAGATTAAACATGATAATTAAAGATGATCATTGAACCATATAACTTGTGAGTATCAAGATCAAAGAAGTTGATGCCCCTAATGTCCACATGACATGATTAGAGGGAAGGCTCAACATCTAAAATACGAATATATCATGTATCTGTGTATGCTTGTATCACACTCAAGTAAAAGTGTGACACACATGTGTATGTAGAAGTAATTGATATGCCATCCATCAACATGGAACTAACATGTAGATGCCAAGGAGCCAATAAAACATGTCTATACTAATTTTTTTAATATTTTTGAAAGTTTTTTGTTTTTTTGTATATTTGTATCCTTAGGTTGGATCATTTGCATTGATGTAATGATAATTTAGGTGACCACAATATGCAATGAAACCCAATTGGAAATAAGAAAGCTCAACTATAATGATCAAATGGTAACTAGGTTTTTAATTTTGATTCTGACACTATAACTGATGTATCTATGATAGTATCAAGTGTATCAAATCCATATGTTATGTAATAAATATCATCAGGATCATACCAATCTATACTATCATTAGGATCAATGTAATCATTGTTATAAGAAAAATGTAATTTCTTAGGTTTTTTCTTGAAAATGTGATATACCATTTGGAGTATCTATATATGAATAAAGAAATGTACCATAATGTGGTGGTGTCTTTTTTGGTATGTCATTATTTGTATATATGTGAAGCGATCAAATTTAAATACCTTATTAACATCCTAAGTTATATGTTTTACCTTGCCTTCATCTATATTTGGTTATGTGCTTTCTGGATATGGATTCAATCAATAAGTACGAGGACCTGTAGTTATAAATACTTCATGTGCGAAGGTATCAAGTGTATCAAGATGAAGTTTGCTCAAATGTTCATCTACCATATTGGTATTAGGAATAGTATCACCACTATCATAATTATTTGAAATTATGTCTCTTTGTTGTTTGGTATTGACCAACATAGGGAGTTCACATAGTTTATTTTCTATTGGTTTTGGTAGGATTAGTTCCTTTGGTAATTTTATATCATTTGGAATTATAGAAACCTTTGGTAATGGTATTTTCTCAATTTTTTTGTTCTTTGGACACTTCTCTTGCTTTGAATTATCTTTTGGTATCCATATTTTTTGTTTTGGAACTTGTGCTTTAGGAGAGGTACTTAAAATGTGAGTGGTTGTTTTATTTCATGTATCAATGATATGATCACCACTACCTTTGTGACTTTTTAGTTTATTCTTAAATGCTAAACAATAATCTGTATGATGCCCATGCATTCTATAATATGCAAAATAGTATTTAGATCTCCTTATGGGATGCAGATGAGATAATTTTATCACTTTGTTTTGAAATCATTTCTCTTAATATCTCACTTGGAATCTTAGTATTATTTTGGTCACTTTTTAAATAACTCATTTTGGATGTATTCTATTTTATCTTTGCATTTGAATAAAAAAGCTTGTTTGTCACAAAATAGGTATATGAGCATGCAAACACATAGTTGACACTACCATGAGTTGAATTTTGCATGTTTGCAATCTAATTTTGTAACTCTTTCATTAATTTGTTCATACTAGTGATTTGATCTTTTATGGATTCACAAGCACAAACCTTATGTATTTGAGATTGATTACCTTCATTTAAAAGTATAGGTTTGGCCACCTTACCCCTTGGATAAGTGATAGTTTGGACCTAGTCAGAGGGATGAGAGATATCACCCTCCTTAGGGTTAAGAGGAGGAAGGATTTTCTTTGTATCCATTTTTTATGTTTTGAAATTGATATGAGAATATGATAAGAAAGACATGTAAATATTAAAGAGCAATCAATCATGATACACTAATAATAATATAGTAATTTCAGACTATTGGATGAGTTTTTTGAAAATATGAGATAGTTTTTTCAAAAAATAGTAAATGACATGAACCCATAAAAATAGGAAATAAAAGTATAATGTATGGCTTGTAGGTCTAAAGTTACTAAAAATAGTAAAATAATAAGTTGTAAAATCTGAACAATATTTGTCAAACCAAAAGAGGTTTTTGTCTAAATCAAAATAACTATGAAAAAAATCTTAGGAATTTGAAATTTTATCTATTGTGAATCATAAATATGCCAAATAATGTGGAATGCTTCACAAGGAAAACCCAAGAATATTCTAAATAAAGAATCAATTTTTTTTTGATAAAACAAGAATTTATTTTATATATCTGAGAGAGGTTTTTTAATAAAATATTATTTTTTATGAAACCTATAATTAAAAAATAAGTAAACCATTATCCTTGTATGTCAATATTTACTAAAAACTTGATACGGTTTTTAGATTTAGTAAGAGCATGCTTTGTAATCATGTTCTCCACACTTATTCAGTATTCAACACACCCAGATTCAATGAGGGCATGTTTTATAAACATGTACACATTGTAACTTAATTTAATTTTTAGATTTATCCATATATAGTGGGGGAATGTTATGATAACATGTTACCTACACTTGTTCAAAATTTTTTAATTAGCCAAAACACATAGTTATATGATTTAGATTCATAGTTGTGGCATAATTCTATACATTGGTACCATTATTATACACAATTCATCATGACACACATATAAGGTGAATATTATATGTAATGTGTGACTAAGATTTCAAAATCCAAGTCAGTTTTAGATTAAAAAAATTATTCTATGGAATGTCATCACCCACCAGAATGAATTGATATAGATTTTATTGAGACAATATACTACAATAGTTGGTTTTATTTTTTATGGTTGAGATGTTTAAATCACTCAATTTTACCAATTTTTTAGGTTGGACTTGATTGTATCATCTAAGCTCACTAGTTTGATAGTGTAAGTTGACTTCGTTCACTCACACTCACTACATTATAAGCATGATTGAGCTAATCTTGATTGTAGGGTGTAAATTCACCTTTTTCTCCATGGTTGGGGGCATGTGCCTTCCAATCTCTCTCTATCCATATTTATATATTAATTTTATAGATTTATATATGTTTATCCTAATCTCAGTTTCATAGCTTTATAATGATACATCTTGTCAAATCAACTTGCTGATAGGCAAGGTGGTTGCATCAATACACAGGTATAATCCTAAATCTTGCTCTTTCAATTTCAATAAATTTCAAATTATTTCAATTTTAGATTATATGCACTAATTATATACTATAACATGTTCTTGGTTTCAAGTCAATCACCAACAAATCACTCATGTTTGGACTCAGACAAAGATAAGGTGTGTTATACACACCCAATACATATTTATTCTCCTTTAAACTAGTAATTTCATTATTATATTATAGGGGGGAAATGTAGACATTTATTAGTTATATAGCACCTCAATATTTTACACTTAGAAAACTCAATCCTTGATTATTCCTCTTAGTCGTGGACATTTCTCACTTTTATAGGTCTCACATCTACTCTATCTTGTGCCCCTTGGCCTATCTCTGAATAGTCTTATGTTGATGACCTAGACATTATATATTACCTAGGATACTTAAAACATACTTATCTTATGCCCCTACAAGTTCTATGCCTGTACCTATTTTCTAATTGTCAAGACATAAGTGTCAGTCCTAGACCCTTACATTGATGTTAGTGTCCTACCTTGATACAAGTGTCCAATGCCATAAAGTCATCTAATTTGAAAATGAACCATATCCTAATGGTAATATTAATTGATTTAATATGAGATATTTCTTGATAGGAGTGGTATATAGTCACTATCACTCATCATTTATTATTCACCTAGAAACTTATTACCTACTCATGAGGACACTTATCAAAGGCACTATCAAGCATTCAAATGAGAAAATATTCTCTATTTTATCTTATTTCCATACCAATCATATGGACACCATATCTATAGGTCTAAAGTGTTGAAGGAACAATCCAAGAGCTATATGTTCTAAGTTACAAGTCAAGTCATTATTTTACTTGATTTCCACATATTGCATGATTCACATATAAGACAACATGTAAGGGAGAAATACATCAGTTTGAGGCCCTCTTTGAAGTATTGGATATGTAAGAAATCCTCATTGATAGAGGGGTCTTTAGGGTTAGCTCGACACCATGAACCCATTAACAAATTTTTCCTGAGGTCACTTTAAAGATGAAGAATTAGGGTTTTGCAATTTCATGAGGAGCAATAGTACATGACCCAGATATGAATGCACTAGAGCAAAGATGAATACAAATATATAAGAATCTAGGTGGTCACATCCTTTTACAATAGGTATTTGATATAGGACATCTACACTCGATTCAGATGGTAGTGTCAACACACCTATTATAGGATGACGCTAGTGTCCACAACTCCAAAGGAATTTAATCTAGAATTTGGAAACTGTTCTATAATCCTCTTCTAGTATGCTTCTTGACTATTCTATAATCAAAATCATGTTAGCATCAAAACTAACTAAGTACATTTTTTATTTGTCATTTCATATCTAACATAGTTATACTTTCTATTTTTAACCTATATCAATTTAATAAATTTCATATATGTTGTATCTGAGTTTATGCATTTAATTGACCTACAATATAGTTTATCACCCTTGTTCACTATGTTATATCTATCCCCTTAAACCCTATATTCCCTAATATAGATTTTTAGGGTTAAACATTTGGTGAAACAAGTCCAGGCTATCACTTATCCATTAACCCTATAGTTTCAAATGAAGGTAATAAATCTCCAAATACCTAGGGTTTGTTCTTATGAAGCCCTAAAAGATCAAATCACCAATATGAAAAAATAATAAAAGAGTTATAAAATTATATTGTGTACATGCAAAATTCCACATATAATAGTGTTAATCATGTGTTCCCATCTTCCTCTAGTAATGTTATACCAAATAAGCTTTGGTATCTAAATGAAAAGCTAAAATTGAGTACATATAAAATAAGTGAGTCAAAAAGGGAACCAAAGGCTACTAAGAGTCCAAGTGAAATCCTAAGAGAAATAATTCAAAACAAAGTGATCAAATTACCTCATCTATATCTTATACAAAGATCTAAATACTACTATGCATATCATAGAATGCATGGGTATCATACAGATCATTATTTTACACTAAAGAAAAAATACAAAGTATCAAAGATAGTGATGATCATATCATTGGCACATCAACCAAGAAAACCACTCACATTATGAGTACCTATCTTAAAACACATGTACCAAAACAAAAATGTGGGTACCAAAGAAAAATTCAGAGCAAAAATAAATGCCAATATTAAACATAGAGAAATAAAAGGTTCATATAGAAAAATCAAATCAAGAAAAGGATAAAAATTTACAAAACTTTGGTTATCATGGTCAAGGATTGGGAGAACATTCCTAAGGCATCACTCATCCTATTTTGACATATGATTAGAATGACCATCAAGTCTTGGGTTATATTGGTAATACTAATATAATCCATTCAAAGATACATTTTTCCAATACAAAAGAATAAAATCCTAAAAATGAAATAAAATAAAAGATAAAGAAACAAATAGAACAAGATATCTTGTCTAAACACCAAAAAGATCAAAACATGATATAAAAGGAATAAGTACAAAAAGAGCAAAAAGTACCTAAAAGGGGTAATGTCAAATGCATGCCTTCATATGAATAAATTTAAAATCATTCCTCAAAGCATAAAATCATTTAACCATGCATAGATGGAAAGCAAGGTTAGAATTTCATACTTGACCCACTTATGAATTCAATATATGTACCTAGAAATTCTTTACATCTTTGGGATATGGCATGGAACAAGTGAATAAATCTATTGAATCCAATATTTGTGTTGCATAAATTAAATGTAATGTCACAATTGGATCCAAATCATGTTATATTGCATTATATATTAGTCCATTTTTAACTAAATATAATGTAAAACTTAGAAAACCATGGTTATTATTATCACTTTGAGATAACCTTTTTAGGAGGTGTTTCAGGTCTCCTCACTCAATTGACATGATAGGAACTCTTTAAGATTATGGGTGGTCTATGATTAAATAGAACCTCTAGAGAGGGATGGCTCCATTGATACTACACTGATACTAGCACTACACCTACTCAAATTGTAAGTAAAAAGGAAAGATAAAGCTGAAAGTAATAGAAAAAGGGGCAATGTACCAAATAATATGTCTCCTCATATTGTCTATGATTTTATAGCAAAGTTAAGACAAGTCTAAAGCTGATCATGTGATTCCAAATAGTATTTATAGCATAAGTATTTCAATATGGAGGTTATAATTGATACATGAATCAAGAGGGACAATCAATAGGTCTAGAAGGAGACACTAGGAAGGTTTTACACACTTAAAATTTTAAAAAATACATGGCATACACCATACGACCTGTAAGAATATGAATTACTCACAAAGAGGCAAGAATGAAGAGGACAAATGCAAAGATATTAAATATCAACACTATCATTCACAAAAGGTTCACCATAAAAATTATAAATGTGAGATGAATAAGGTAAAAACAACCTGTATTTACTTCAAAATCAATAAGTATCAATTTTAGCATGGCTTTGCCATACTAACATGGAGGATCATTTCAAAGTCACCTACAAGAGAATATATAGGTGAAGAGAAGGGAGAGAGAGAAGGTAGACATGTAGGAAGAAAATGATGGATCTAATACAATCATGATATCAATTAAAACTCTAATGGAAGGTGAAAAAATAATCATATGATTCTTTCTTCAACATATGTTGGCCTTGTTTGATGATGCTCTCTTGAGAAGTGGTGTAAGAGTTACTCTTGGTCTTCTATGAATCATTATTGATATTTTGAAATTGACCTTTATTGATAGAGGAGTTATAATCTTAGGTATTGTCACATGGATTAATTTTTATCTTTTTTCCACCTTACCCACATTTGAGGATCTCCAAATTTATGTTATAGGGTTGTGTTTGTGTTTGAGAGTTCTTAACACCATGAAGCTAGTAGACTTCCTATGTAATTAGTTTTCAAATATGACATAAATCACTAGAATGAGATTTTTAATGACTTTAATATTCTTCCAAGGATGCCATTATATGCTTATAGGGATGTTTCAAAGATTCTTATGCCTTAAAATGACCTTAAGAAGGTCTGCAACTTCATTTCCTCCATGCAACTGAGAGGGTAGTCTTCACTTTGCTGAGTATCTTGCTTGAGAAACTATTATATAACCATGAATAATTATTATATGGATTGTGTAAGGTTATTATACCTCTACCCAAGCTTGAAAAGCTTCCCAAACTGGTCAAGAGACTCTCACACACTTAAGAACCCTAATTTCTCTCATGGTACAGACCTATGTTTTAGTTTTTTGTCTATGCTCATGGATTTAATATAATTTAAAAAAATTAAAATACATAAAAATAGACCTCCATGAAAATTTTCATAAGGTTTCATTGAATATAACTAAAAATATGCACTTTTTGGTGAAACTAGGCTTGTAAGGCAACAAGCATGCTAGTTTGTTAAATAATTATATTTTGAGATTTATAGGGTCTAAAGAGGTGATTAATTTTTTTAAAGCCTATATTAACCCATATAAACATTATAATCACCATTTGGTCGTGATCAATCACAAAAAATATAAAAAACACTCTTTTTAAGGACTACAACTCCTCATAAATTAGGCACAATGGACGTAGAAAGAGGGGAATGGGTATATATTGAGTTTTATGGGGTATAAAGACATAATTATTTTATTTATAATACATAAATATACCCCTATTTATCTTAAAACTATTGTATGTATTCAATCAGTCAAAAAACCCTTCTAAGAACACTCTTTTTAGGCCTATAACAACCCAAAAATTAGAATAATGGAGAAATTCTTTTAGATGGATTAATGACTTCTTTGTTTGATTTGTTTAGGTGATTTTATTATATTTTAAGGATATTATAATATCATTTTTGATGTGTATATACCATTAAAATTCATATTTAATCCCCATCTCCTTTGAAAACACTTCACAACCTCTAAATTTGCTTGTCATGTCAATAAACAACACAATGAAATTTTCCAGACAATAGAGGTCTGATCAGGGTTACTTGCTTGGATTTTGGTTGTGAGTATTGTTATATCAATTTATAGTAATATTTAACTACCATAATTCATCCATAAATCTCAGATATGTTGTCAAAGGGAGAAAATCAAACTAATGGGGTTTGTAAGGGTTTTGGAGGTGCTAAACTTTTTAACGATTGTTCATAAAACTTAGGCCCCTAAACCCTAAAAATTATACCATAATTTTTTATGGAATATGGGTGACCTTAAAACCTAATATAACTATTCCTCACACTCTCTCTCTTCTATAAACCAATGCCAAACCTGTTGACCTTCTTTGCTTGTGAGTGACTCGATAGAGTTCTTAAGCAATTTTTTGCCTTTTTTGGACCTACACCTTCTTTTTAAGCATGGTTTTGGGCATAATAAGGATGTATTAGGTTTTATATGGATTTAAAACCCGATTCCATGCTTCACTCGGATATAGATACTTGATCAATTGTATAAAACTACAAAATCTCATCCAAACATGCCTTCTTTTGCTATGAAACCTATTCATTTGGAATAATGCCCTAATGTAACTTCATGTAAGATTTATATGGAGTCATCCTTGACTATAATTATAATTTAACATACAAATCATCTTATTTAACTTTGTTTCTAACAATTTCTCATGTTATGCCAAGTTTGGATATTAAAACAATGAATAAAATAGTTTTTTAAATGTGAGTAACATTGGAAATATATGGAGTTGGCATATTCAATGAGTGTATAGGTGTAATGAAATACAATTAAACATTTATAAAATACCAAATGATCTAAAAGAACCTATTTTGACATCTGGACATGGTGTTGACTCTTCACACTTGATATCTCTCAAGGGATTCATTTTACCATGAATAAATAAATAATAGAACAAAACAAAGTGAAACCTTAATTTCTTTAAAAAAACCATAAATTTTGCTAAAAAATTCATAGATGACCATTTCAAGGTTAGACAACTCAAAACACTATTTGAAAACACCATGATCAAGGGTGGCTAAATTAGCCAACATTTTTGATGACCTTTGGGGATAGTTTCCCTACTAAACATCTAGACTAGTAGCCTTAAAATTCCATTAGGATATGGAGTCACCTATCACTTAACAAAAAATATGATTTAGACCTTAAAAATTGACTACAAGCCCTTAGAAAAAGTTGAGACAATTGATATCACCTTTAATACACACAACAAATAAAGACACCACACTATGTCAAGAGGCATTTAGGGAAAATAAAGCATCAAAAAACTAGGCAAACATTGTGCTAGAAGCACTTAGAAAAATTAAAAAAAATAGCTTACTATGTATAAGAGATTAAAGGCCTTCTCCCCTTAGATCAAAAGGAAAACTTTTAGAATCTTCTTAACTATATATGAAAAAATTAGCACTTTATGAATGGAATCTGTATACACATAATATTATCAAACTTTTATTGATTACTAAAATTTTGTATCTTGCAAAAACCTATCGAGTCTCAATCTCTATGCGTGCATGCCTTAAGGGGTACACTTGGAAAGGGGTGGATAGACTATTGGTACTTCATAAGATTATTTTTCTTTTTTCCACTTGCCATCCACACACTAGCCTCCTAAAACCATTGAACCCAAGATAATTCTTCTTACTTCTACCTATTCCTATCACTTACTATGTTTTATCCTTCATTTCTTGCCTTAGCACCCTATTGACTATCAATTGTGCTAAGTTGACCAGGTTGACCTAGCAAAGTTTAGGGACTTTTTATCTCTTTTGATTTGTTGGCCTCTCGGCTGACCTAACACAAACCTAGTGAGTTAGACTTGAAAACGTGCTAGGATGACTGGGTTGACATAGCATAATCAACATTCCCAAATGATTTAAGGGTAAGTTTATAATATATATACAATGTCATTTACCAACATTTAAAAATAGTGAATAATTAAGTGAATAAGTGCAAACTAACATCTGCCTATTGACCATTCTACTTGGGGAATAAAGCTTTAGGGTTCAATACTTTCCTTGGAGCTCTGATCTCATCTTGTGGATAAGTATTTTGGATTCTTGGATAGGTTGTGTAGCCTAGATCTAATTTATTTTAATTATCCTTACATACCACAACAATCTCTTATGAATCACCTTCCCCAAGGGGGAGATTGAGGCTCAATAGGTTCATCTTCAAAGGTAAGTATTCCTAACTTTATTCCTCCTTTGTAAGAGTAGTTAGATAGTGCATTTGTATTCTTATCTTCCATGTATTAAGATTTTTTATACATTGATGTGAGTATATGTATTTTATACATGTTTAGTTTATTTGTTTATTTCTAATGCCACTTTGTGCCACATGATTTGGTGCACACTAGATTAGATTTAATTTTCTTGTTATTAGATTAGTGAAATATTAAATAGTAGGACTCTTTTAGGGTTGTGTGATTGTGTAAGATTGTAGGCTTTGGAACCCTACCTCACATGGTGTGTTGTGACAATTGATCCTCTAATCAGGTCTAGTGGATCTTCACATTAGTCATGCTCTCGTTTAATAATTGTATGCTACCCAATCGTAAGTGTAGGTGTGCTCTATCCCATCTAATCCAAGATTGATTTATAGACATGATACATTTTTGATTGCATAAATTTTGGTGAACGTGACGTGAATCAAACCATTGTAATATTTATTTAATTTCTATTCATCATTATTTTTATCATATATTTATTGTGCTGGATCAACCCTATCAATCCAATTATTTATCTCTGTGCATAGATTTGTAGGAAGAAGTAACTGGCTTGACCAAATCAACCTAGTACAAGTTTATAGAACTTGCATAATTCTATTTATACAATTGGATTGAATAGATCAACCTAGTACAAGTTTTTTAGGTTTTTAGACTTCTTTTTTAGCCTACTAGATCAACCATGTTGACCTAGTGCATTTTCAACACATTTTAAGTAGGTTCCTATATAGCTTGATCAACCATCTCGACCTAGTTTTCAAGTTTTTACTAGTTTTCTCCAAGGTCTCAAATCAACAATTTTATCCTTTTTATCTCTAAACTATTCAGGTTATTTTTTGTTTCCTCTGTATCTTTATTTTCTTATACATTCCCTTCAAGTTTGCAGTCTTCAAAACTACCTCCACAAATTCAACTAGGTTGACCTTGTGGACCTAGTTCTGTGTTCAGTGTTTTCTAAAATAACTAGGTTGATCTGACTAACCTAGTTCACTTTTAGATTTTGCTTTTTTAGTACAAGTTTGACCTTGTTGACCCTATTCTATATGATTGTCCATATTATTTCTCAATTATACCTTATTTAAAAGTTGGAATTAACCATATATGTTAATCACAACTTTCTTTTAAGTTATTTTCGTGCTTAGAATAGCTCACATAGTCTAATTAGGTGGTTTTCAATTAATCGCTTAGTTTCACTATTTCTATTTTTTTGAACACATAACCAAACCACATAAACATGAAAAAGAATTTAAAAATTTAAATACCTAGGTCTACATAATTAGATTTCATCACCAAGGGGGAAGCCAAATTGATGCTCTGGTCAAGTATAAAGTGTGGTTAATGGTATATTTTGGCTAATCACCCATTACCCTTATTACTATGGTATGTGAAGTGAGGGGGTAAGCCCCAATACCAAGCCTTTATCATTGCCACTATAGTCCCTTTCATCTTAAACTTACCTTAAACTATCCATAGATTGATATTTAGTACCTTACTTAAAGCCAATCTTTCTTTTTTTACATTTAAAATCATTCTTAATAATCTAATCAACATTATAGGTTGACCAAGTAGCTATCTTTACTTTCAAGTTGTTTGCTTTATTTTTGATCAATTGTGTGTGCAAAAGCTTGCATTATAGTGTTAGTGAAATATTTTGCTTTGTGTGCATTAGTTAGATTGGATAACATCAATTTAATTGATTATTTGTTTCCCTTTTAGTACTTACTGCTTTCTTACACTACTTGCAATTATCTTGCTTCAATTCATAGCTTGTTATCATCTTTATTTTCTTCCCTATCCACTGTAGTAGGTCAACCATATTGACCTTGTATATTTTTTAGCCCCTGTACACTATGCTAGGTTGACTTAGTTGACCTAGTACTATTTAAAACATCTTTACCTCTTTTTTATAATCACTGTTAACTGAACTAGGTTGACCCCATGGACACTATATAGTTTTATAGTCCCTGTTTTGCACTAGGTTGACCAAGTCAACCTAGTACTATTGCAGTCACTTTCTAATTCTTTGCTTTCTCATCTTTATTCTCTTTCTTTCATCATGGACTTTCTATTTGGTAACAACACTAAGGTTTAGTCAATAGACATGATGGAATTCACCAATCCTAATAGGGTCTCCCATAGACAAATTAGAGCTACTTTCATGAATATTAGTAATATTCATATTACAACCTACACAATGAACTATGGGACCCCTCCTCACACCCCTTTGTATCAAAACCATCCTCTTCTCTTAGAGAATAAACTTGAGTTAGATTATACTCCTAAAATTCTCTTCTTTATCATGGAATTACCTCAACATAGATGGAAGGATCCTTCCACCATCTATAACCTCATGATTAGCCATCAAGTTAAAGAACCTCATTTTCCTACTCCCACTTTAGCCATCAAGTTAAAGAACCTCATTTTCCTACGCCCACTTTAGCCATCAAGTTAAAGAACCTCATTTTCCTACTCCCACTTTCTCAACAATGAACTATGGGACCCCTCCTCATACCCCTTTGTATCAAAACCATCCTCTTCTCTTAGAGAATAAACTTGAGTTAGATTATACTCCTGAAATTCTCTTCTTTATCATGGAATTACCTCAACATAGAATACTTTGTCAAATAAATGTGAACATAACATGGTGGATGATAATCTCTTTCATCTCTTTATAAATGCTTTATTTTCTAAATTACAATATTGACTCTGTATCATTTCTCCATGTACTTTAGAGGAAGCTATCAATCAATCCAAAAGACAAGATTTCCTCATGTGTCAATTTAAGTTACCCCAACCTTCCATGGGCCCTCACCTATTAGTAAAGAACAAAAATTACAATATTGCCAATGATGGTGTCATTAATTAATTTAACACCATTCACAATGTGCAAGCTATCATTCCTACCCCTTCTTCAGAACCAAGTCCTCAACAATACATTAATCCTCATTTCTCAAAAACCAACATTAATGTCCATAACACTTTATCCTCAGTTGAATTGTTTAAACATATGCCTTATCCTCTTCCACAAGAGCTTGAACTACTCAACCTATGAAATCATGATATGATCCTAATAAGTTTTGTTGGTTTCATGCTAGCTGGGGTCACTCTCACGAGACTTGTAGACAGATCTATAATTTAGCCATGGATTTTCTTCTTGGCCCAAATTTTGATCATGATTCCATTATTCATAAGTGTCAAAAAGCCTATGATATTACTTTCAAAGACTATAAATCACATGATAAAACTCAAGCCTTAAATTAAGAAAATGCTCATTTAGCTATCTATAAAGACCCCTTGCCTAATCATCAACCAATACAAGAAGGTCAAGATAAGCCTACTTCTTCCACCAATAACATAGAAATTCTTGTTGAACCAAATTCGAAAGAGAATGTGGTTAACATGACCAATATGTGAAGAGTGGTGGATTTCATAAATTCACAATGTATCTAGAATCCTCCTTCCCATAAGACATATCATGTTATCCAAGATTCTTCTCTAACTCATTTAAATGAGTTAGGGCAAGAAGATCTTATTTATTTTCATGATCTGATTTATGATTCTCCCTTGGATGACACATGTCATACTATTTCTACTTCTCTCCCATCATCTTCTAATACTAATAACAATCCAATTTCTACTAACACTTCTTTCAAACTTCAAGATCAATCTAAACTAATTACTTCTTCATCTCTAAATGATTTATAACCTTCTTCTCAATCTTCTCATTCTTATCAACATAAATTTCAATTCTATTCAGATCCACCTTTCAAAGATCTTCTTAATCATTACACACTTATATCTAACAATGTCCTTATGGGTTATGATTAGTGGTATCCCATTGTGGAACTCACTAATCTTCCATCTCAGATACCTTTCCTTGAACTCATGAGGACATCGTCATGTCATAAAAACTACCTCATGCAACTCTTATTCAAGATGAATATCCCTCACCTTCTTCTAGCATAATGAGAGGTTGCTTTATTTGGATCTAAATATAATATCTTAAAATAATGTGAAGAGATGTCTATTAAAATTGATGAAATTATAGATACTTCTCTTTCTTTATAATTTCCTATTGCATTTATGATTCTAGATGAGATTCTACTTCATGCAGATGATCCTCCATTATTTATTAGTGTCCAAATAGGTGATATCCAAGTTAAGTGAGCCTTGATCGATGAAGGTTTTTGGAACCTATGTCATTTCCCTTGATTTAATTAAGACTCTTGTGTATTTTGAATGTGATCTCAAGTCTACACACATCACATGCCAAGGATATGATAGAAGGCAAATGCCTCCCTTAGAGTGTGTGTGGCTTCCAATTATTATCCCACCTATCATCATTCATGTGAAGGTGATGATTTTCAACTTTCCACTTTCATATAACATCTTACTTGGTAGGTTGTAGACTCATCATATGTGAGTTGTCACATCTTTCGCTTACCAATGCATAAAATTTACTCACAATGGATCTATTTACAGGATTCAAAAAGACATTAACCCTTAGAATTTTGAACAATTTCAAGATCATGGTGTCTTTAAGATTTCTACTCTTGAGCCTTTGCCTAGTGTTATATTCCATGAGTCATAGCATCTAAACTTTTTGATCAACTCAACTAGAGGTTATAATGGGCAACTTGAGCTCATTGGTAAAATTCTTCCTAACCTCTTAGACTCTAATGATGATGAACCCAATGAGATTAACTTAAAGATCAAAACTTACAATCTCTCACCTCATCTCATCTTCTAGCTTCCTACTTCCTTGTAGCCTTATTCTCACAAGTCTTCTTGTGATGACATGTTTGTAGTCTTCACCAAGACTAGTCACTTTATTCACCAAGCTTCCTCTGATGATAAGGTCATCCCAACCTATGTCATTGATCTTCATGCTCTAGATTATAATGATGGATATTATTTAGATGATCCTATTTTAGGTGGCCTTGTCCAAGCCCATGATGCTGAAATTTTCCATTACCATTCTTATTTACTTGAGTATTTTCATGCATCTTATCATTTTCTTTCATTTATAGTTCTTGATTCTTGCATTTTTCCTCTTTATCATAGGGTAGAGATGGCATCGATACATCTAGTTTCTAAGGATCCACTTAGGACCATGCTCTTGGATCATGTTATGATCAAACCTTATCACTTTACCACACCTAGGATAGTCCTTCTTAGACCTTTTATAAATCCCACCCCTCTTTCAGTAGGGCCAGCTATACTTAAGCTTGTTCCTTTTTCTACTCTAGTTGAACCTATTTCCTCTTCTATTGTATCTAAGCCTCTTCTTACTTCTCATCCTAGTGTTCCTCTTATTGAACTTAGTTCCACTCTTTCTTCATCATCACCATCTATTTATGATGGTTTGCTTCTACTACCTAAGATGGATCCTTTAACCACCAAATAGGCTGATGAGTCCTCTTCAGCTTCTTTCATTCCTATTTCACCTCTTTCTGTGAGTGCTCCTAAAACCAATCACAAGTGTATTTTTTGCTTCCATGAGATAGATAATCATTCTTCAACCCATTATCATAAGTTGTGATAATATCTTGATACCTTTCATCCTTATTCCCCATCATTAAACAAAGTCATAGCTCCCTTGAAGGTACTTCCTAAATATTTACCTAAGTATGGTGAGGTATATTGTCTATGGCACCTATGTGGCATACATCACACTGATTGTTATCACATTCTTTAACATATTAAAGATAATCTTGTATCCATCCTTGGAGCTTCTACCATTCTTTCATAGGTCATTCTCACAAGAAGGCTCCTCCTTCTTATTCTATGGCTCCACCTCCAGTGGTTCCATCACCTCATGTGGTCCCTTCACCACCCTTTTTGCCTCCAATTATGATTCCCTCACTTGTGGATCCTTCTCCACTAATGAGTCCTTCACCTGTGGAACCTTCTACACCTATGATTCCTTCTCTTATTTCCATGTATTCTCCTAACCAATGTTTACCTAACTTCCCTCCTTAGCATGATCCTTTGAGCATTCCTACTTTTTCAATTGAGGATATTAGAAAATAAGTATTTTCCTAGTATTCACTAAAAAATTATGAGACCCTAGATGCATTATGCATTTATCTTCATAGAGACTTATCTAATGTATTGGATAATGTGTTGAGATAGATTTACCAATATTTATGAGCATATGCATGGTGCTTTCACATTTATATTTGGAGTGAACATGTGCTCCACTCATATTTTTTTTATCTATTTGATTATATCATTTGACACTGTGTCAAATTCTTTCTTATCTTATATAATATTTCTTCTTCTTATTGTAACATAATTAGCTTATGGTATCATTTTTAATTTCACATATTATTGTCTTTTCCTTATAATTTCTTTCTTTCCATTTAGAGATTTTCTAAAAAATCTTCCCTTATATCTTCATGATTGTTTACTTTCTTATCTTTATTTCTCAAAAATAATTATCATGGTGAATTGGTTATATTTACCCTCTTCCATTTGGTTACTATCTCTTATTATCATGTGATTAGTTAGCAAGCAATCTTTCTCATTACTATTTCTTTTCACCAGTCCTCCTTTGGATCTCCTTTTTCCCTTCTTTTTTCTACAAAATAAGCATATACATGATTGAAACTTGAGATCACATGCTTAGTTCATTGTCAATCCTAAGTGTTATAGTCAGTATTTTTTCTTGGGTCACTTAGCTTCCTTTAGCTTTAACCTACAACTCATTCGTGTATATCACTATCCCTCTCATGAATGGTCATTCCAAATCTGTATGGAGGAGGAATCTTAAAAAGCCTTCAAAATAAAGTTAAAATCTAATTCATTTAAATAAAAGGTAATGATATCAAAATGAAAAAATATTGAATATTATTAAAAGTCTAATCACACTAAAACCTTGATTCAAAGCACATCTCCTTCTTTCAGTCAAAGCTCAAATGCCATAATTGGCCTCACAATAGATTTAAGGTCCTTTGGGGTGTAGTAGAATCGTAGATTAGAAGAGGAGAATAAACAAATCTTCTAATGCTACCTACTTTCTCATGCAAGTACCCAATCTTTATAGTAGATCGATGGCTCTTTAAGAGGTCCTGAGGAGTGGGGAACACATTGTGGGAAGGTAGGTCCATTTTAATTTTCCTTTTACCAATCTACCATCATGAGTTGATCTTAATATGACACCTATTTGCCTATAAAGCTTTATGTCTATAATAAGTGGGTTTCTTTTGTACATAGATGACCACTAGTTACTTAGTATCTTTTCATGTCCTTAGTATACCTCTTACCTCCTAAAGTCTTCTCATAAGATGCCTAAGTATTACTTCTCACAATCCATTTTTCATTCCTTTTCCTTCATATTTCCTCTTGGGAAATATCAGTTTACTTACTGATAACTCCCCATGGGATATCGTTTATGAGTTACTTTGTAAGACCATGGATAGGACCTAACATCCCTCATAAAATACCATCTTTTCCATCCCATTAACCACATCCTTGATTTACCATTACTTATCCTTCTACTTACCAATATTGATTTGGTACCCCTTGGGTTTTTATTTTGTGAGTTGTAGCGTAAGACCATGGATAAGACCCAACCATCCTCATAAAATTTTCCAATAATCAAGTCACCATCCAAAATTACATGTGTCAAATAGGAGATAAAATTCAATTGATTATGAGGTTACACATTATTGACATGCTTCCCATCTTGATATTTAGTATGTTTTATACTTCATTTTTATTTTGCATTTTATTTTCTTATTTTCTAAGTTCATGTAAGATTACAACCATTTCTTGAATTTCTCATACTTCCTAGCTTGAATTAGTATGATAAATTTAAGACCAAATTTTTGAAAATTTTATTTTTCTTTTGTACTTTCCATTATGATTTGGTATAATTGAATGACTTAATTTTGATTTGTTTTTATTACCATTTGTGACCGTTTACATACCTTCCATTTCATTACATTATTTGTCATACTCCCCAATGTGATATTTAATTTGGTGTAAAAATATTTTACATTGATTTAAAAGTAAATCCCCTTTTATCATCTTGTTTGCCATTTTATTGGATTTTTATACTTAGTCATTTTTTGTTATTAAACATTTCCCAACTTGAACTAGTGTGTAGTGCATTATTTCATTGATTACATTTTTCCAAGTCCTTTTTTTCCTGTTTCTTTTTAACCATGCATGTGTATTCCATAATGATATAAAATAAACCACACCACATATTTTTCCTATAGCGTATACAACAAAGTTAAATATATGTGCTAGAAAGAAATATATCCAAAAGCATCCGTAAACATAACCATCATAAAGATGACATATATAACCAATACCAATAAGCCAAAATGACACACACACACACACACACACACACACACACCATGATTTTGATACAACATATACAACCATCTATAAAGCCTCAGCACTAAGGCTAGGTTCTATCTTATCTATCTCATGGCCTAACCACATTGCCTACTAAGGCCTCAATCTGAATCCTCCAAATGGTACAATGTAATGAGGTAGTCTAAGATCTCAATCCCTTTACCTATCCCTATAGGCATGCTATCTGCACCTATGCCTACACCAACTTAGCTTAGGTTATTATATGTGCTTGTATCAGCTAAGTCTACATCATTGTATATGCCTATGTCATCTATGTCACTATCTCTAAATGCATAGCTCTCTCATCTACCAAAGCCTACCAAGTCTGTCTTTCACATGGACACATCTCTTATAGTGGATGCATCCTCTCTCTAAACCTATATCTACCTTGCTACCTCACTAACTAATTTGAACCTGCTCACTAGAGCTAGGGTAGATGGTACACTTAGATCCTCTAGTGTCATGGGGTTGCATGGCTATAAAATCTCATCTAGGATGTCATGGAGTGATCCCCTCACTAGGGACCCCCATTTATCCTCCTCATCCTTAAGTATGCCTACAAAATCACACTAGATGGATATTAGATCACTGTCATATCTCATAATATCTATTTATATCTTTATATTACCAAATAAAAACTTAAGAAAAAAATTAAACCATATTCATACATATCTATGTCTCAGCTCCTATGATATTATCATTTACATGATCACCTAGCATAGTCTCCCCATATATATGACCTCCTAGTATATGTCACCTCCTCAACTTGAATCTAGCTATCATGACTTATGTCCATCTAGGCCACCAGCTGAGTGGTCTCTCTATCATATCTTCTAGATCATCTAGGATGTTTATAGTCTCCACTCTCTCCTATCTCCATCACCATCATGTTTTTGGTGGCTGTTGCTCATCTTGTTATAGGGCTAGTAGTGGTACATCTGGTATCTCTACCTCCTCTTCTACTACTCATCATGTTCAGCCAGTCCATGGTCACTCCCAACAAGGCCTTAGTGTTGGCCTCACTATCAGTGGTTTGAGTCCCCTCTTCTCTCATGGCTCCCTTAAATGCTGAGCCCACTAGTTGGGCATCAGTATCAATGTCACCAGATGAGGTAAACCCATTTGTCTTAGCACCTATGCCACTAGATGTGGCTCTCTCCACCATGTATAGTGTCCAACCACCTCTATCCTCTCTAGTTAAGGAGGAAAGGAAAGATAAAATCCTTAGAGGTAAGGTTGGTTAGATGCATAATTAGATATATATGTGGGGAAAGTGGGATAATTATAGGACTGGTATGGATCTTCATAGGGTTAATATGGATCAATAAATTGGACCAAGTTGAAACCTACTTCAAAATCAACCATAAAACTTCATGTGGAATGAAATAAACATATAAGAATGTGAATGATCTACATGATCAACTTGGAGGATAGGACTATAATGCAAATACTTACATATACTTAATAAACTCACAATAAAGTTCCTAAAAATAATGAAAGCTATGTATATTATTCTCTCTATTCTCTACATAAAATCTATTAGATTGTATAATACACACACACACACATGTTTCAAAATAAAAAGAGTCAGTATCTTTTATTCCAAGTTGTGGTGAAAGATACATCCAGTAAAGCTAATAAAAGATGGTAGAGAGAGAAAGATATAAGCCTAGACCTATGGAAATAAATGCCCCAATAGATAGGGGATAATAAAAGGAGGGGTAAAACAACACAAGTAACATATTATGGTATCTAGCACTAATCAATGAAATATCATGGGCCAATGCACTATAGGGAGGAAAAAAATAAATAGTCTCCCACCCTATCCTTTTTACCCTTTTTATTCTTTACTTCCTGACACACTCCTTATGATGGAGATACTATGAAAATTTGAATTCCAATGTTTTGAATCTTTGGCTTTGAGTGAAAACCCAACTTTTTTGGGTTTGTGTATGTCACTAAATCCTTATCCAAGTTTGAGACCTCTATTTCATGAGCGCATTTTGTTAAGGTGTGGAGCTAAAAGCTTCACCAAATGAGCGAGTTTGAAAGTTACAGGAATTACACAGTCACCGGCGTCGGTTATGAGCGATCGATGTCAATCAGGAGTTGACTAAGAGATGTCAGCGTCGATTATGTTCAGCCGACGTCAATCAAGTGTAGATAGGCAGGGACCGACGTCGGTCACCTGTGCGTCTAGAATGCTATTTTCATGGATAGAACAAAATGTTTGCATGGTAGGATTAAGTGTTAGTCTTAAGTCCGCATCTCTATCTTTAGTAAGACTATTTTGAGCCCTTGATTAGGAGGTGCATCTAATGGCTGTAATTATATGCTCATGTTTCCTAATTATTATATAATAGGTTAGATCTTCTTAGCTTATTGAATTGGATAGGAACAATACAAGATTGTATATGTGAATCATTCTAGGTTGTTGGAATTGATCGTAATTGAGAGAGAGAGCTCTTGAGGGAAAGAGATCTGTACATCTGAGAGAGGTGTGGCAGAAAAGAAGTTTCTTCAATTGTATTCCTTCTGTAAAGAGTTTAATACAATTTTTCAGGGTGGTTTCTTGTATCTCTTATTCTTTGCTATTTCTGATTCTAGTTACTTATCATTCTGGTTCAATTCCACATTTAATTGCTTTCACATAGTAATCAACATTTTTGGTTGATCCCCAACACACACCTCTAAGTGTATACCTAGCTGGTTCTGATTCCATTATTGGCTTTCCCTCTCTATTTCCCTGCTCACTATGATTAATATCCTAGGATCATGTGTTTTTCAAATCTGGCATATTAGTTTTTTGGCCTTCCTCCTCTTGTTCATGTATTTCTCCCTCATCATCTTATGTCATCATGGTATAGCATTTAAGGGTTGATTTCATCCCTTTATTCTTAGGTGTAAAGTTTTAAGCCTAGGGGTATATGGCCTGAAGATGACCATTAAGCTTACAAAAGGGGCATCAAAAAGATGTATTTTCAGTCCAAGGACTGATGATGTTGGAGTTCTCCACAATGGATGATAATTTTTTTTGGTAGACCTTTACTAAGGTCTATTTCCACACATATTCATGTGTATATGCATAATATGACCCCAATTATTTCATAATCTACTTTGATGAACTTCCCTAGATTGTACCCAATATTTTTGAAGTTAGAGATGAGGTAGAGAGGAAGGTTTGTATACCCATACTGGCATAACAATGATTGAGTGAGAGCTTAGATCAAAATCTAGAAACCATGGTGTGATGTAAAGGCCTACTAGTCCCTAGAATCATAGACCTTTTGTTAATACTCTTTGGTATACTTTGTCATAAAAAAAATGCATGATGAAGAATCCCTTAGAACAGAGGGAGATTTCACACTTTTTTAACCAAGTAACATGTACCCACTATAATCAAGCAACTATAGATGGACAAAAACCATTGAATCTTTCAATGACTTCCTCCTTTTCTAAGTTCCCTCTATACTCAAACACTTTTTCCTCTGTAATATCCACTTGTGGCACCTCTTCTACCTATTCCAAAATGTAGGTACTTGTCATGGGGGAGGATTTTTGATTGTTAGATTTAGCTGTATTATTTTTGATAGCATTTTTGAAAGATCCCCTATGTTTTGAAGATTTTGTTGCATCCTTAAAATATTTTTTGGTATAATTCCCCATGTCTATTATACCACTATGCATGTATGAAGCATGATATAATAGAGATCCTTTTGTAATGCCATATGTAGCTAGTATTTTGTGGATTTCCAATTTATTGCATTTGTATATGAGGTAATGAAGGGTGGCTAGAATCTTGGTGGCTACTTCAATTTGATCTTTGAATTCCTACACACCATTATACCAATCTATCTAGAGGCATAGTGTATTCCCCATGATGGTTCATCACACAATATGGAAGTTTTCCTTCTACTCTAGGGGAAATTTTGAGTTTGGAATTTTATCAAACATGTTGTATACATACTTTAGTACAATCCTCTACCCCTAGATTATAGTCCTTTCATTATTATATTTTCTACCATTATTAGCATAGGCTTGTGTTCAGGCCCCTTTGAATTCCCTAGATTTGAGTCATGACTACCTTAATGATTGAAACATATTGATGTTTTGGGATGCATGTTGATCCTTCTAATGGTGAGCCCTTTCCTTTTCCTTTTTTTATGTGTTGTTCTAATTCAGATGTGAATAAGTAGGTATTCACTTTGTAATCTTCCCCTGACACCTATTATAACACTACTACTATCTAGATTTGATCTTTCTTTACATCGAGTGAGAAAACCCTCTATACGTAAATCATTGTTCACTCCATCAATATAATTTTTTTTTCATATATATATAACACAAATAGTTTATTATGTGACAAAAAACCATTTATTATGATTACATAAATAGAGAAAATTGAAGGTATTTATTTTTTAGGTATTACATGTAAAATATTGTTGAGAGAATATCAATAGTTAATAAAACTAACCTAGGTAAATATAATCAACCCTAGTTTAAAAATAACTTACCTTATGTAAAAAAAATTTATTCCTAGGTAAGCTTAAACATATATTATTCCAACCCAAGGACAAATTCCTTCACCCCAATCATCTCTCACAACTAAAAATAATGAGGAGAATCCAAATCCTTAGTGAATATGTTAGTAATTTTCTCAGTTATAGGCACAAAATCCAGATAAAGAACTCCATATTAAATAAGCTAGCAAATGAAGTGCATGTGAATATCAATGCGTTTAGTGTGTTGATTCTCAAAAATATTCCATAATAGAAATCACACTTTAGTTATCATACCAAAGGATAGTAGGACCCTACTAGGTGAAGGCAAAATATCTAAACAACTGTCAAAGCCAAAGGATCTCTTGATTGGCTTTGACATCACCTCAATACTCTACCTCAATGGATGATAATGAAATAAGTATTTAATTTTTGTATGACCAAGCAACTACACTAGAACCAAGTGTGAATACAAATCCTAAAGTATATTTGCAAGTTTCAACATCACTAGCCTAATCTGGGTCAATATATCCAACAAGATATGTAGAACTGTGGTGTTTATGTTAAGGTGTGTTCACATTAATAATTTTAATAATGTAATTATTATTAGATAAACATTAATACATTAATAATTGTTTGGTATATTAATGTTATATTGCATAACAATAATATATAGGGTGATTTGTTTTAGTTAATTGATTGTTAATTGAGTTATTTTGGGGAGATATGGAGATTGTGGTGGAGATATGATCTCCCCAATTATAGGAAAGATTTTTCCTATATATTTATAATGTCATATATGTTGATATATAAAATAAATAATATAGTGTGAATAAATATTTTATTTTATGTTTGGCTATTTTATTCTATATTAGTTTACTCAGATCTAAACCAGTTCTATTATTTGGTATCAGAGCAGTCTTTGTCTAGACTTGTAATGGAAAAATAAAAGATTTGGAGGGGTAATTGCTTCATTTTCTATTATCCTGAACTGTCTTCTCCATTTCATTATTTTAGAATCTATGTTACATATAATAGTTTGTTGAAGGCATTTTTTATTTTAGTGATTGGACAAAAGAGATAATAAAATCAATTGTTGCAATATTATTGCTCAACGTACAGTGTAAAAATCTAGGTTTAAAATAATAAGAATAATTTCCATCTTTGCATGTATGAAGGAGAACACAAAAAGGTTTGTTGTGAAGTTAATAATACTATATGCTTTATTGATGTCATTTCTAAGTTCAGTGATGTTGAAGGAGCACAATAGGATATGTGATCAGTTCATTATGACTTCTCTACAGTCTTCATGAAGCATTTAATCAAATTCATTTATTACTACATTCATTATTATGTCTTTATTTAGACTCAGATCAACCAACATTATAATGGCCAATATCCACACCCTGTATTTATCTCAAACAACCTTCAACGCACCTATGTTCACTATATTTTACCATACATAAATCTTCTATTTGGCATTGGTTTCCATCCTCATTAAATATTAGAGAAGGAGAAAATAAACTCATTTATTTATATATAAATTTGTGAAATGATTTTTTATACCATATAGTTTATGCATTGGTTCTATTAAGAAATAGTAGAACTCTCACTGTATTTTCATTAATTGATTCTCTCTTACACAGTTTATGAAATCTGACAAATCCATTCACAATACCCATGTGAAAATTAGATGGCTTGTGATCCACTCCAATGTGATGATGGGTGTCATTATTAACCCTTCATTTAACCAATCTATGTTGGTGTAAATTCTTACCAGGGCTAGTGTCCAAGTTTGTCTATAGTAAGGTACTTATTGGTTTCAACTAACAGTGTTGTTTGGGGGTTTTTGGGTGTTATACTAACTTAAATATCTACTCCTAAAAATCTAAACTAATATTGAAAATAAACACACTTAATTAAAATGTAAACACACCAAACTAATGAATTGAAGACTCTAAAAGTAATCACACAATGATATGAAGTAAACATTGAAACCAAATCTCAGACCCAAACTTTTAAACTAAGTTTGAAAATGAAAGTTACTAGAATTAAAGAAATAATAAATGCTTATTTAAATCTGAAAGTGAACACATTAACATCTATTTTATCATGCAGGGTATTAATCTAATCACACAAAGCATATATATTATTTCCAATTGAAACAAATAATAAATAAAATTATAAATGCCAAAAGTAACATCTCCTATCTCCTTGGAGAGTGGGCCCTTGCTCACCCTTGGATTCAGGGTTAAATCAACCCAGTCTTACAATGCTATTTTAACACATAGAATGAAACAATAATCTAATATGGGGTCTTCTTGTATTCAAAATAACAAAACTGATAATATTTGTGTCTCTTTATAGATCCAACATGGGTCCACCCTTTTATTATATGCAAAATAAATTAACTATATTAGAAACTAGGTAACAACTCAACTAACTTAGAATAAGAAGATATTCAAAGAGATTGGTTGGTATAGCCAAAAGAGAGAAAATCATTGCAATAAGATCTACACATAATCATAAATATCCACATAAGATTGCAACTTATATGTCTAGCCAAATTTAACGACCAAATATTTACATATAATATATCTATATCTTCTAACTCTAGAGTTACAACCTATAACAATAACATCCATAAATGGAAAGCTATATAAAAATAAGAATCTATATATAGACATGTATAAAAATAGAAAGTATCAAAAGGAGTATTAGATCATCATGAAATAGGTGGAAGAGATTTTGGAATAATGTCGATCATACTATGGCCAAGTCTATAGTGAGTCTACGAGAATCTAAATTACAACTATCATAATCTATAGCTAACTATTGTAATCCATAGCTGATTGATAAAATCTGTAACTAAATATTGTAATTCATAACTGACTGATAGAATCTATAGCTATGCTTAAAATGATTAGTTCTTGGTCATGGCATGTCCTTATCTTCATGAGATCTTATCAAAACTCTTATTTAGGTGTTATTATTCCTATATATATAAAAATATGAAAACTAAACATGAAAATGATTAGAACATCATGCAAAGAATGATAACTTAGACTCGCATGAGCTTATAGAGATTAAAACATCCATTTTATACCTTAGGCTAGTTATAAACCCTATGACTACATGTAATTCTCAAATCAAATGACATTTTTATATCTATGAAGGATGATATATCATGGCAATAAAGAGTCATAATGTGGACTCATTGTTTCCCCCACAGCTTACCTTTTGCAAGTCCCATTGCAAACTAACTCTCTCTATATTCATAAGTATGAACCCTCTACTCCATCTTGAGACTAAGATCATATATGGAATACAAATATTATTTCATGGTGAGGAGTAAATCCCATATATTTTTTAACAAAATGAAGCTAAATATCAAATTGTTCATCATATTGTGGTCCTGTATTCTGTCATGGAGACACAAGAGGAGAGTAATAGAGGAGGCCTAAATCTCATCCCTATCCATAGTTTTTTCCCTCCTCCTTGAAGTACATCAATAATTATCTGAGTGATGAACTTATCCATTCTAAGATTCTATCTGATAGTGGTAGGGGACATAACTTCTCTTTGGCTTCAAATAACTGGTAACATATTACAGTGTTGTCTATAAGAAATCACCACTTGGTCAAAGAAATGCTAAATCAACAATTCAAAATTGATGATGCCATCTTGCAGAGTATAAATATAATGATCACAAATCTTAGACTGTTGATAAAAACTTTTGAATTTTTTCTATATATGTTGTACATCACTAAATTGAGGTTTAATGCATAGACTAACTTCCCTTACAATGTTAATATGATCATCATATCTTTCTTACTATGCCATATAATTCCTATATATAGAAATAAGATCCCTTAACTATAATTATCTAACAAAAAAAATCATCAAGAAATTATTTGTATTCCCTAAAATGATATCACATAGATAAAATTCACATAATAAATCCTATCTATCAGGGGTACTGTTCTAAAAAACTGTCAAGAATTCATTACTGGTATTAATTTCATGGGGAAAACTATAATAAATCTGGAGTAACTGCCATATGAAAAATTGATCATTCAAGAATAGAATGTATAAAGGGGAAGGAATCCTACAAGCTAACAACTTTTCACCAAGTTGATAGGTGAACTAAATGGTTTATCTAGCTTGGTCTTCCTTCTGATGTGCCTATGCCAAGTTTTCTTGTAATTGTTATTTTATTTCCCAAGGGGTTTTTTTTGCCTCTTCAACTCCCCAAAATTAGAAAAAACTTACACCCAGTGTTTTCTAACATTAAGATAGGATAAAGTGGTTTGGAAACCCTATTCTATCATAAATTTAGTAGGCACATTAGAAGAGCTGGAAGCTATTTGAGCTTTTAATTTAGCATTCTCTTATTTAGATTTTAGAATATTTCTCATTAAAGAGATATTATCTTCTTTAAGTGTTTTAGTGTAGCTCCAAAAATTAATAATGTCATTTTATGATTCATCTAACTTCTTCAAGGACTAAATTTGACTACTTTCTTATTATTTCAATAGAAGTGAAATGACAAAATCTTTACTCTGGTTTGAAGAGATTTACTCAACAATGTCTTCTAAATTTAGCTTAACTATAGACTCCAAATAAGATAATGCCAAAGCATGCTATAATTCTACCTCATTTACTTCTTTGGAAGGTTGAGCTTCTTCATCAAACATTGGAGCTTTACTTTCGTTAATTGATTTCAATGTAGAGGTAATAAGAAAAATCTTAGGATTAGTCTCTAAAAAATCAACCTATGGAAAAGGGGTTTCCACTTCCTCTTTGTCCTGTACCCCACTAAAAATGGCAGTGGTTTCCTACCATAGACTATCAAGAGTTTTTATGACTATTGTTTCATCATCATCAACAACTAATATCAATTTTTCCCTTCTTTTCTAAGGGAGAGAAATAATATCTGCATGTGAGGATTCTTGAGGTATAGGATGTGAAACAAGGTCTGCTAATGATTTATCTTCTATGATTTGATTAGGTTCTTGTGTAGAGATATTTTGGGAAGATTTCTTAGGATACAGGTGGAAGACCTAAGCCTCAATTTTTTGCTTGGTTTAGATGGTGAAATTACCTTGAGAGGACTTGGAGGTTTAAGTGCACCATCACCGACTATTGATCATGTACTTTGAGTTGACTTAGGATTAATTACTTTGGATGAATAAATCCTTGGTGGAACTCTAGAGATTGAGGCAAGAGGATCTTGTGGTATTTTCTTAGCAAGTTTTGGGTATTTCCTCTTTTTCCCTTCATGAAAAGCAATCTAGGCTTCTATGCCTTGTTCTTGCTACAAAAGATGTTGGTGGATTATCAATTTAATTAGTCCATGATGTTGAATAGTAGATGAGTTATTAGGGTATCTCATAGCCATGAATTTAATGTATCCTAACAAAAATGAGGGTAAATTGATTTAGTGTTAGGGTTGTTGCATGTCATACCTCAAAAGAATCAACATTATCATCATAATGAAACTTGAAACACTACATCAACCCCCACAAGATAGGTATTTAATAATACAAAAGGATATATATGTTGAAGGTTCAGGCAAGGAATCTCTATTGATACCTTTGATATCTTGAACATACACTCACACTGGTTCTCCTTCACTACTGAAGATATAAAGGTCACTGAAGGAGGATCTTCCTAAAATTTTGATCTTTTCATCTAAAATTCTAAACAACTCACTAATAACCTAGCTAGAGAATGGAATGTGCATGCCTCAAATAGTAGAAGAGTCTATCTTCAAATTAAGGATGAAATTTGTAACTAGAGCTTCATAAAAAACCTAGAAATTTAGGAGGAAATCGAGTCATCGTACAACTGCAAACACTTGCTTTGATGGATCATCTCTTAAAAGATCATTTATAGATTTAAGTTCAATTTTTTTCTTCTACCCCATTCTATATTCTAATTTTGCACAAAACATAGTCAATCCATAGCTCTACTTGAGAAGGAAATGAAACTTTGCAAGAAAATAATGGATAACAATGATATTCATTTAGTTTAATTGCTATGGATAAAACCTGGATCTTTCAATCAGTCAAGTGATAATGACAATGCCAACTGATCATTTCATGAAGTGATAATGATTACTGAATTTACCCTTTTTATTTATTTGTAATCATTATGCTTCCAAATCTCTATTATTTGTTTATCCATGTGATTGTAATATGATGACAAAGACAAGTCATCATAAAGTGTTTTATAACTTAATAGGATAGTGTCTATAGCATGTAATTAGGTTTTCAAAAGGTGATTTTTTTGAAAGGATTCCCTACTGATGTGGTAGGAATATTCTTCATAGAACACTTATGTGAATTTAAGATTTGAGCATATGCATTCAGACTCAAAAATTCAAAAACTAACTTTTAGTAAAAGAATATATACTATACCTTAGAAATTCATGATATTGTCCTTGTTTGACCTTATTCACCTATTCTAACAAAGAAAATTTCATGAATTAGTTTTAATGAATAGTATAGAACATAATAACATCAATATTTATTGCTTTAGATCAAGGAGAATCAATCATTACTCCTAAATTTCTAAACTCACTTTTCTAAATTTTTATTTTTTTACCTTTAACTAACCAATTACTGGTTTTCTAATCAAAGCTCATCATGTAGTACATAAACAACCATCAAACTAGTTTTTTGGTCATGACTATTAAGAAAGTCCCTAAGGATTTCTTAAATTATTATTATTATTATTTGATAATTTAAAGAAAAAATGGAGCCTCTTCTCTTATTACGACCATCTTATCTTCAAGGATCAATAGCCATGGAAGATTTGAGTTCTTCCATAGGGCCAAACTCATTTTGTACCAGTTAGATGAATTCTTATTTATTGAAAGGCTTCTAGTATAGTTTCAACTGATGTCCATTGACTAGGATGTCTTATAATTACCATCTATAGGAAGTAATTATATTGAACCATTGTCAAAAAATATTTTTTATTTGAAATGGTCCTATCCATCTAGTTCTTAACTTACCTTTGAAGTGAAGATACTTAGAATCATACAAAAGTGTCCAATCTCCTTATTTGAACTATATTTCCTTGATGTGCAAATCATGTCATTGTTCACTTTGGTACTGCATCATCTCTATATGCTATAAAGCTTATGTTATCATCTCATCCAGCTCATTCAATTATAAAATTATCTCTATGTGTTCTTCATCCAAGTCAATTCTTACTTCTAGTGTATTCTTTAAAGTTTCAATCTCAAATTCAATTGAAAAGAGAGGTTTCTTACCAAATACCAATTCATAAGGTGAAAAACCAATAGTGGTCTTTCACATGGTGTTGTATTTCCATATAACTTCTAGAATTTTGGTTGCCCAATTCTTTTTTCTACTACTGACTATCTTGGTAAGGATATTCTCTAATTCTCTATTGGTAACATATACCTATCCATTTGTTTGAGGGTGATATGAAGAATATTTTCTATGGTTGACTTGGTATATTTCTATAAATGGTTAGATCATTTTGGATATGAACTGAGATTTATGATTAGATATTATCTCCCTAGGTTCTCTAAAATGCTACAATATCTTGGAATATGTAAATGAAAGAGATTTTACTTCAACCCATTTGGTCACATAATATGTACATACAAGCAAGTACTCCTTGCCTTGAGAAAGTGGATATATGGGCCCAACAAAGTCCATGCCCCACTTCTTGAAAGGTTCTAGAACTACTTGATAATGGATGGGCATCTCATAAGATAATGTAATTTTACCCATTATCTGACATGGATCACATTGCCAAATGTATGCTTTGACTTGCTTATGAAGAGTTGGCCAAAACTAACCAGCTCTAATGATCTTATGTATTGTCCTTTTAACTGAGTAGTGTCCTCCACTAGGTTCATCATGATAAACACAAATAATATCATACATTTCATTCTCCTTTACACACCTATGAAAAATATGATTAAGTCCAAATTTAAATAGTATATCATTAATCCATTTATAATAATAAATAACTTTAATCAAACATTTATTTTCCTTTTTGGTAAACTAAAAAGGAAACTTTCTTGTAGCCAAAAAGTTTACTATATCAGCAAATCAAGGTGAATGTGCTGCAACAACAAATAATTATTCATCTGGGAAACTATCTTCTACAAGTTTTTCATCTTCATTGTTTAATCTAGAAAGAAAATCAACAACCACATTGAATTTATTTGGCTTATCAATAATTGTTATATCAAATTCTTATAACAGTAATAGCCATCTAATAATTTTTCCTCCTACCACTAGTTTGTTCATTAAATATCTGATAGCTACATGATCAGTATATAAAAATATTTTGTAACTATAATATAGTGTCTAAACTTATTCATGGCATAAATAACAGTAAGGAATTCTTTCTTAGTGGTTGTGTAGTTTCTTTCAGTTGAAGTCAAGTTCTTACTAATATAGTATATGGCATACATTTGTCCATCTTCATCTTTTTATCCCAAAATAAATCTCATAGCATGATTATATGTATCATTGTAAATATAGAAGTGTTGTGACCAATTAGGTCCTCTTAGAATTGGTGCAAAACTCAATGTTTTCTTAATGGTCTCAAATGCTTATTGGCAGTCTAGACTCTAGACAAACTCATTCTCCTTTATTATCAAAGCAAACATTAGAGCATCAATTTTGCTAAAATATTATATAAACCTTTTGTAGTATATTGCATGGCCTAAGAATATTTTAATTTCAGTTTGGTTTTGAAGGATATGTATGTTTGAAATGACTTTAATTTTCTTTGGATCTACTTGGATTCTTTTTGTAGAAATATGATGTCCTAAAACTATGCCTTTTTCTACCATGATCTAACATTTTTCATGACTTAAGGATAGACGGTGTTCCAAAAATGTTTTTATTATTTTTATATTATTATTCAAACTTTCATCAAATGACTCTCCATGAACTATAAAATAATCCATGTAAATCTCCACATGGTCATTGGTTAAATCTAAAAATATAGCTAGGACTACTCATTGGAAAGTAATAGGTGCATTGCATAAACTAAAGGGTAATACCCTATATGAAAATGTCCCCCATGGAAAAATGAAGGTTATTTTGTCTTGTTCTTCAGGTGCCACTTGTATCTAGTTGTAACTGCTAAATCCATCCTAGAAAGAAAAATATATTTTCCTTGCCAAGTTATCAAGTACTTGGTCAATAAAGGGTAAAGGGAAATAATCTCTCATGGATGATTTATTAAATTACATGTAGTCTACACATACCCTCCATTTACCATTTATTTTATGAATAATAACCAAAGGAGAGACCCATTGGCTATCAAAAATAGGATAAATGAATTCCACTTCTAGCAACTTTTCTATTTCAATTTTCACAATGTCTCTTAAGACGAGATTGATTCTTCTTTGAGGTTGATTTATTGGTTTAATGTTCTTTGTGTAAATTTAATACACACATACTCTTGGATGGATTCCCTTCATGTATATATATTCCAAAGAAAAATATTGAGTATAATCTCTAAGTATATCAAAGACTTTCACTTCTTGATCATCTATCAACCAACTATTTATGTTGAGTGTCATCCCTGGCATTACTGTGATTTATTTAGTGCCTGGATGGGAAGAATATTTGTTTGAATTCACTCATCAAATATTTAAGAGGCTAGGGATGTGTTAAGAATATATGAAATGTGACAATATCTTTGATAAATTCATCTCTTATAGAAATCACTCCAGGTAAAGGATAACATAAGGTTGTTAAAAATAAATTTTGGCCTTCATGTGCCCACTGTATAAAACTATGTTGAATGTCTTTATGTTCATACAACATGTTTAAAGAGGTGGAAAAGGATTGGTGTTTATAAGGATAGGAAATTCCATCATAATAGGATCCTTTGTTAAAATACATAGCTAGACTGACAAGATCTGTAGCTAGACTATCAAGAACTGCAGTTGGACTGTCAAGATCCATAGCTGGACTATCAAGATCCGTACCAATTATGATACTTCTTGATAACTCATCCTCTACTTTTTCCACATGATCAGTGATTGTGATGATAGATAGAGAGGAGATACTCTCACATTTTTCTTTAGGTTGATCTACCCATAACTATTTGATAAGATTGATTGATGGTTAAGTAGGTGGATATAAGGAAATACATTTTAATTAAAGACCATTTGAGATGGTCATATCCCCTAATCTGCAATCAATAAATGCTACCAATGTTTTTAACCAAGGTATTCCTAAAATTAATAGGCATCTAATTTTTTTTTTAAGGTTGGAGGATAATAAAATCACAAGGTATTCCCATGACTCTATAGTCAATGTTATATCCTCAATGACACCTTCTGGTTGGTAGTGGAATGATCTACCATCTGTAAGATTGTGGTAGTGGGTTGCATATCTATTAGAGAGATATTTTGTATGGTGACTATTGTCATTATGTTAATATCATCTCCCAAGTCAACTAATACATTTGGTATCTCCTACTTTCCAATCTTTATAGAAATGACATGACTCCCTGGGTCCCCATATTTAGGCAAAAGTAGCTTACCTACTAATAAATCAACAATCTTTCCATCTACCTATATGGTCTTGGGATATTATAATATTATGTAATGTGTCTTAATATATACATTTTTTGTTAGGATAAATTAAAGCCCAGATCTATCCCCAAATATCATACAAGTGAAACTATGAAACAAATTAATCAAATATTCTGAAAATAAACATAAACATGCACATAACAAGAGACACCAGATTTAACATGGTTCATTCAAGATGGGATACATCCACCAACTTGTCTAGTTTATTATTTCTAGAAATATAATGGAGAAACAAAATCTTGTAACAAACCCTATTACACCTCTCTACCTTTACCGCTTCCTATCTATGTAACAATTTTTTTTTTTCATTCATACATCTCAACCATATATCAATACATTTTTGGGTAAAAAACACCTAAACATAACCTCTACCTTCAAATGTGGAAACCTTTAATCAATGGCCCAGATTGACTATAAGATTATAATTTAACAAGGGATTCAAAGAATGAAATCTAAACTTGCTGAAATAACATCAAAATTTCAACTTTTGATCCTATAAGACAATCAAGCTCCACACCTAAAAATATCCCACTTGGAGATTGATTGCAAAAACTCCACCACTACTACGTCCACTATACTATTTGGACCTAAATAAGTTCCTTAATTTAATTATCATCTATGAAGACTAATTAAAGCTAAACAAATCTTCAACTTCTCTCTTGTAGCTACCTTGGTCATCATATTCACAAGATTTTCACTGGTATGTATCTTCTCCAATTTTAGTTGCTCTTCCTCTATCACTGAATGAATGAAATGATATCACAACTAAAAGTTTTTTTCTAGATGGATTGCACTCTAACTATCACTATATAGTGTGCATCTTTCTTGACTATGTTCCAATTCTTCCATCAACCTTTGTACCAAATTAGTTCCTTGCTTGATTATGTAACAACAACATACTCAGCCTCTATGGTTGAAAGTACCACAACCTTCTATAACCATGATACCCAAAAAATTGTTGTACCACATACTATAAACACATACCCTGTAGTGATTCTTCTACCATCTAAGTCACCTTCCATATCTAAGTCAACATATCGTTGTAATGTCATATCTAATCCACCATAACTTAACATTGTATCTATGGTCCCTCTTAAGTAATGAAGGGTCCATTTTACTACCTTCCAATGTTTCTTTCCTAGATCACTCATGAACCTACTCACCATTCCCATTGCATGTGTAATGTTTGGCCTTGTACACACTATTACATACATTAAACTACCAACTGTTGATGAGTATGGAATATTAGACATCAGATTCTTTTCTTATTGTGTTTTAGGACATTGTTCCTTTGTTAATTTAAAGTATGGAGCCAAAGGTGTCCCAAATGATTTTACATCTTGCATATTAAATCTTTCCAACACTTTTTTGATGTATTCTACCTATGATAATTCCAACTTTCTATTCTTTCTATCTCTAGTTATCTATTTACCAAATATTTTTAATTCATTCTAGAATGTCCACCCTATTTAGACAGAAAATGTCTCAGATCCATAAATTGGATTATGGTTATTGGTGACCTTGGGGTATCTAAGTTTGTTGAAAAGGTTGGGGCATCATCCATTGTTGTGGCATCTAATCCTGGGTGCCCCACTGTGGTGGTACTGCTCACACTTATGGAGGTGCATGCCATTGTGGAAAAGGAATCCTTGATCCAAATTATTGTGGTTGATTTTGTTAGAAGGTGTTTTCTTGTCTTTAAACATAGTTTATTTCTTTTATGGCCTATAAATTCTATTTAAATTAGTTCTTAAGAGTAGGAATGTGACTATATTTTTTTGTGTCATGTTCCTAAGCATCACATATTCCATATATTTATGTTTTGTCTAGAAGACAGTCTCTGAGTGCATTTTTTAATCTATACTTTGGACAATTGATTTCTATTGGTTCAATTTTAGATTCAACATTAGCTTGTAATCCATATAACATTATGTTCAGTTGAACCAATATATCTATTTTGAAGTTTGTTAGTTCCTCCATGAGTTGACTTACATCACTAGATTCCCCTATTTTCCCTCTCTTACTGCTAGGTTTTATCTTAGAGTAGTTGGTGCATAACCATGTAATATCTTGGAAGTCTAGTTTGGTAATATCTCCCTTCCCCATGAGATTAAAATAATCCCTAGAGGAATCATCCAATCTAGTGTAATGAAATGAAAACTTCTTCCAAATGTAATTTCTTTATTTTTAGATCAAATTTTGTTTTACATTCCCAAGACAAAGGAGGAATGTTTGTAAAATGAAATCTTTATCCTTACTCTAGAGAATACAAACCAAAACCTTAAATCCTTTGGAAATTTAAAAATTGAAATCTTACAATTCCTTTTCTCGTAAAGAAGTGTAGGGTTTTATTATGAGAAAATACCATTGAAAATTAACAATACTTGGTAGTGAAAAATATATAAATTAGAACTCACAAAATTTGGTTCAACATTATCAGCATGCCTGATTCATCTTCCCTGCATTAAATAATTTTTAATCTCAAATAATAAATCAATCATTTAATCCCTATATATATATATATATATATATATATATAAACCTCCTCTTTGAATAATGGTTTAGCATGTATGGAATGGTTCAAGTCATAAATAAAGAATGCTATGATCATGATCTCACTGTTTGGCTCTAGATAAACAAATAATTTAACTATTTTCTAATAGAATACTCTAATTATTGACAAACTCAACTAATCTTTAAGAGTAAAGATTCACTGTATGGATTCTTCAAATGTTGAGTCTTATGAGAGGACAACTTACAAAGTTTCAATCACTTAAGACTAAAGCTTTGACTATCATGTGTAGATCCATGTGCAAGATTCATAAAATAACCATCTGCATTTCAATCTTGAAAGATTGAACCAATAGTCTAACTAGAACATGCATGACTTCTTATAACATTATAGTTTCTACATTATCATTATAGTTTCCACATTATCATGAATGCCATATCAATAAAAATGAGCTGGTACATGCTAAATAAGAAATATAAAGGATTCAAACCTCTTGAAGTGGTCTATTCATCTTTAAGCATTTATGTGATTTCCATATCAAGTTTTGTTCTTTTCTTTCTTTAACTCAGCCCAAGAGCTACACCACCACCATTATTTTTATCTCAGCTATTTCAACACATTCCATTTCAGTCAAGGATGTCAACAGATTCAGAAAACCCTTATGCACTTTCAACAGACTAGAAATATGCATTATCTCGAAATTCAGATAGGACATATATACATATAGTTGTGTTTCTTTTTGGGTTTTACCTTACATCTATTTCTTGTTGAGCATCCCAAGTCTATTTAACTACTAATATTTTTACTGGAGGCATAATAGACCAATACAACATTTCTTCATCTGACCTAGCTACCATTTGACTTGGAGTTTGAGTAGAGATTTTTGCATACATGTTCAACATAGAATTCACAAATATTATTTTGATCTATAATTTACATGACTCGACTTATAATTTGACCTTTAACAGGTAATTCAGACTCTACATAGAATTGATATCTTCATTTCACATTTTCATGCACCAAGAAATTCATCCATTATTTCCTTAAAAGGCTCATTTGCATGCATTATTCTATATTTTCCTCAATGAAATTTATACATCACAACCCAACTACAGATAACAGTGTAAACCTAAAATAGGGTCTCAAAGGCTGAGAGAATATTAATGTCAAATCATTCATTAAATCACTGTCAAAAACATTTCATCCTTATCTCAGGTTTAAATCCATTGTAGATTAATGCACCATTAATAAAGGAAAACATTGAATTTTATCAATATTATTTTATAATTGTATACCCCCTATAGATGCAACATAGAACAAATAACTAGAAATTACACACAATGCTTTAATATATAAACTTACAGGGTGACACGGTTTGAATATTTTTGACAATATTTTATTTGATCCATCTTCATATAGTCCTATATAATTTTTATAATTTTTTTTACAAGCCTAAAAGCCTTCCTCCTCTCATTCATTTCCTCTCTCCCCTTCTTCCACATATCATTTCCATTCTCTTCTCCAAGTCAAAAATCCTTAGCTTGACTTCTCTCAAGGCTATTCTCTTATCGAAATTATTCCTTTTTCCTTTATACTTAAATCAAGGTCTTCAATATTAAAATAGTGTTGACCTTATCTCCTTTAATCTTTCACTATCCTATAAAGACTCAACTACACACCAAATGAGGAATTCTTCCAACTACACTTGATTCTACACCAACCTTGGTTGATTACAATAAATAATAGAATTATACACATCCTTTGACAACTAATAAATCCATATAAAAAATATTTAGTCCTTATTTATCTTCCACATGACAATTGTGAATATTTTAAATATAACTTGGAGGGAAACTTATATAATTACTCAGGCTAATGCTTATTGAAGGCTTATTCAACTAGTCCTTACTAGATGCTCCAGCATAAGACTTCTGGGGTAGAAAAATATTTAAGCTCCAATTCAAATGGATTGTGCTTCTCTCTTTTACTTGTTCTTCTCTATATGCCTAGATCCCATTGTCTCTTTTTTAGTACTTGAAATTCCTTGATGTATTCTTTATCTCTCATCTTCTTATTTTTTTCTTTCTTCTTGTATGCTTACTTCTCATCTCATTTTTAGCTGTAATCTCCCATATCCATGATTCATTTTCATATGTTTCTTCAAAGTTTTATTTATCTTCTTGGTTCATAAACTCATCCATTGAGTTATGGATATCATTTACTTCAACAACTTCAATACCTGCATTCAAAACATCAAAATCAACTTTATTAGTAAAAACTTGAGGACATGAGGTTCCTTGATTGTCTTCACACTATTGTTCTTTGTTCAAAATTTCCTTCACCATCTTGTTTTGTTGTTTCCTTGGCTCATATCCCAATTTACCAATGATGCTTCCATGCCGACATATTCTTTCATTCATCTCTCTTAAAGGATTCAACAACTCTTCAATCCTCTTCAACTCATATTCTAATGAAATTGCATCCAATTCACTTTAATCCTCATCAAACTTTGGACCTACTTGAGCATCTTATTCTTCTTCATTCCACAATAAGTCTTCATCCATTTTCAACCTATGATGCTTGCTTGCATAAGAGCTTCCACATAGTTGATCATTGGAATTCTCTAACATCCTTAAACATGCCTCATGTTCTTTTTCAATGATTAGATTCCAAGACTTAAATAACCCATCAGCATATTCATCATTCATAATTTATTTACCTTTCAATTTACTTGGTACACGATCTTCAACTTGATTCTTCACTTGATCACTTGGATGCATTATTATCATCACTTTATCTTTTTTTGACTCCATGACTGGGATTGACTTCATGAACTTGTAACTTTATTCTTTCCTTATGTTCTCTTGAAGTGTACTTGTACCTTGATCTTTATGCTCTTTCTCCTTATTCTTCTTGACCCATACTTTACCTTGTATTGGTTGCTTATCATGTGTTCACTTTATTGACCTCTTGCTTGAGGTTCACCTTACTTTATCTAATGGCTAATTGTTTTTTCCATTTAGGCACCACATAACCATGTCCTTGATCCTTTTTTAATGGATTTACTTTTCTTTTCTCTTTATCCACTTGCACATCAATAATCTTCTCTTCATATGAAAAATAATAATCAAGTCCTAAACACTCATTTACCTCATTGTAGGACTACTACAAGGTCATATCTTCACCCATGGACTCATAACTTGCATCCACATCTTCTTTGAATGCTTCTTTAATTGGTTTAACTACCATAATTGTCATTGCATCATAAAATTCTTATTCTTCTTTCTCTTCCCATTCATGTTGGGAACCTTCTATCTTCTCATATCAACTGATGCAAGTTGATTTCTTTCCACATCATTTTCATTCTTCTTGATGGGCTCTTCTCTTGACCCAATCTCTTCACCTTTAAAGTTATTCCTCTTGACCTTATTCACTAGGATACTCACATCTGTACTTATCCATCCAATGACAATATTAGAAATAAATACAAGAGACCATAATGTCTCTTTAAATATCGTCTTAATGGATATTATCCTCTTTCCATGTGCTCCTCTTGGCACTTTACTCTATTTATTCTCTTCAATGAGAACTCTCTTCTCAACCTCTCTCTCATCTTGTTGCTCACTTGACAACCTAATTACCTTCTTACCTCTATGGGATCTATTATTCAAGGCATTCTTATTTTGCCTCCTCCTATTCATTAGGAGATCAATTGGCCATACCATGCTTGCCTATTCCACTGCATCTAAGCCTCATATTCAACTTTAATCTTAGCTAAATATTTCTTTAAACAAGCAATCTCTTTGTCAATTTCAATACTAGTCATACCTTTCTTCTTTTGGATACTTGTTTTCTTCTTTATCTTCTCACATACCTTGCTGCTCTAAAAGTTTCTTAGCAACATCTCCATCTCTAAGATCTTCACCCAAGTCTTTTTCACCTTGGTCTATTGAACTTATTTTTGATCATGAACTTGCTCTTGGGCTTCTTCTTTCCACATTTCCTTCCTAGGCCTTGAATACCTATAGTCTCTTCTCAATTACATGTAACTTTGAATCAATGAAACAACACATTAGCAATCTGACTTCAATAAAACCATAAAAAAATTACAAAATTCCCAAAATATTCAAGGTCTAATACCAAAATGGTGCAATAAAATCAAAACTTCTTCCAAATGTAATTTCTTTATTTTCAAATCAAATTTTGTTTTACATTCCTCAGATAAAGGAGGAACATTTGTAAAATGAAATCTTTATGCTTACTCTAGAGAATGCAAACCAAAACTTTAAATCCTCTAGAAATTTAAAAATTTAAATCCTACAATTCCTTTTCCTAGTGAAGAAGTGTAGGCTTTTATTATGAGAAACTCTCATTTAAAATTAACAATACCTAGTAGTGAAAAATATATAAATTAGAACTCACAAAATTTAGTGTAACATTATCAACATGCTCAATTAACCTTCCCTTTGTTAAACAATTTGTAATCTCAGATAATAAATCAATCATTCAAGCCATATATATATATATATATATATATAAACCTCCTCTGTGAATAATGGTGTAACATGTATGGAATGGTTCGAGTCATAAACAAAGAATGCCATGGTCATGAACTCACTATCTGGCTCTAGATAAATAAAGAAGTTAATTGTTCTCTAATAGAATACTATAATTATTGACAAACTCAACTAATCTTTAAGAGTAGATATTCATTGTATGGATTCTTCAAATGCTGAGTCTTATGAGATGACAACTTACAAAGTTTTAATCACTTAAGACTAAAGATTTGACCATCATGTTTAGATCCATGTACAAGATTCATAAAATAATTATTTGCATTTCAATCTTGAAGGATTGAACCAATAGTCTAAGTAGAACATGCATGACTTCTTGATGTTTTCGTCCCCCTTTGATAGAAAAGGTCACTTCTTAAAACATTATAGTTTATACATTATCATGAAAGCTAGATCAATACAAATGAGATGTCACATGATAAATAAGAAATATAAAGGATTCAAACCTCCTGAAGTATTCTATTAATCTTTAAGCATTTATGTAGTTGCCATATCAAATTATATTATTTTCTTTCTTTAACTCAACCCAAGAGCTACACCACCACCATTATTTTTATCTTAGCTATTTTAACACATTTCATTTTAGTCAAGGATGTCAATAGATTTAGATAACCCTTATGTGCTTTCAATAGACTACAAATATGCATTATCACCATGTTTAGACAAGACATATATATACATATGTATATGTACTATAGTTGTGTTTATTTTTGGGATCTACCTTACGTCTATTTCTTGTTGAGCATCCTAGGTCCATTCAACTACTGGGATTTTTACTAGAGGCACAATAGACCAATACAACATTTCTTCATCTAAACTAGCTACCATTTAACTTGGAGTTTGAGTAGAATATTTTTGCATACGTGTTAAATGTAGAATGCAAAAATATTATTTGGAGTTGTACATGAATTGACTTATAATTCAACCTTTGATAGAAAGTTTAGACTCTACATGGAATTGATATCATCATTTTGCATTTTCATGCACCAATAAATTCATCCATTGTTTCCTTAAAAGTCCTATTTGCATGCATTATTTTGTATTTTCTTCCTCAATGAAATTTATGCATCACAACCCAACTACAGATAACTGTGTAAACTTAAAATAGGGTCTCAAAGATTGAGAGAACATTAATATCAAATCATTCATTGAATCATTGTCAAAAACATTTCATCCTTATCTCAGGTTTAAATCTACTATAGATTAATGCACCATTAATAAAGGAAATCATTAAATTTGATCAAGATTATTTTATGATTGTATACCCTCTACAGATTCAACTTAGAACAAATACCCAAAAAATACACAAAATGCTTCAATATATAAACTTACAGGGTGACCCGATCTAAATATTTTTGATAATATTTTATTTGATCCATCTTCATACAATCCTATATAATTTTTCTAATTTTTTTTAGGCTTAAAAGACTTCCTCCTCTCATTCCTTTCCTCTCTCCCCTTCTTCTCCATATCATTTCCATTTTCTTCTCCAAGTCAAAAATCCTTAGCCTAACTTCTCTCAAGGCTATTCTCTTAACCGAATTATTCTTTTTTCCTTTATGCTTAAATCAAGGTCTTCAATCTCAAAATAGTGTTGACCTTATCTCTTTGAATCTTGAACTATCCTATAAAGACTCAACTACACACCAAATGAGGAATTCTTCCAACTACACTTGATTCGACACCAACCTTGGTTGACTACAAGCAATAATAGAATTATACACATCCTTTGACAACTAATAAATCCATACAAAACATATTTAGGCCTTATTTATCCTCTACATGACAAGTGTGAATATTTGAAATATAACTTAGAGGGAAACTTATATAATTGCTTAGGCTAATGCTTATTGAATGCTTATTCAACTAGTCCTTTCTAGATGCTCTAGCATCACAATCCTTTAAGGAAAACAATTTTTATCACTCCCTCAGATAGATCATATTCACACTTGTTATGGGCAAAATCAAATCGGTCTAGGTAATCTTAAAGTTTTTCATCTTCATTTTTCTTTTTTGAAAAATTCTTCTTCTCTATCCTTGACCCTAAAATAATCTTGGTATTTGTTCAAGAATACTATTTCCATCTCTCTCCAAGTGCTGATAGAGTTTACTGCTAGTCCCATAAACCACCTCATTGCTCCTTCCTTCAAGGTAGAAGGAAAGAGCTTCAATTTTTTATTATCTGAAGTATAATCATAGGTTTACAAAGAACTTTGAACTCAAAAAAAAATTGATCTGGATTTTCAGTGGATAAAACTCTAAAGGTAGGTAGATTGGATTGGGAAATATTTTTCATTATTGTTCAATCATCATTTTTAAAGATAATAAGATAAGATAAAGTTCTCTCAGGAGGATTATTATGAGGGTTTTCTACATGGCCTATATTTTCTCCCATTGTAAATAAAGTTCTATTGAGAGGAGGATATTTTTCAAGGTCTTCTGGGTGTTCAGTATTTGAAAGTTTAATTCTTACAGAGGAAGATTCTTCTAGATCCAAAAGGTACTTTTAAAAGACTCACTTATTTCTTTATGCAAACTTTCTATCTTTTTTGAAAGTACTTTGATTATTTTTTCTAAAGGATAAGGATATTTTAGAATAAACCTTCCTTGTGAATCTTTTTGCCTACTCATATACCTGAATTTGAAAATAGAATAATTTATTCTATTTTTTGGCTTTTATATTTTGATTGTTAGCCTAAGTGTTTACCTTACTAACATTTTTTAATAATTACCCAAAATTGGTGCCAAAAATGACAAGTGTCATTGTGACCCCTTCATTTAACTAATCTATGTTGGTGTCAATTATTACTAGGGCCAATGTCCAAGGTTGTCTATAGTAAGGTACTTATTGGTTTCAGCCAATGGTGTTGTTTTGGGGTTTTTTGGTGTTGTACTAACTTAAACATCTACTCCTAAGAATCTAAACTAATGCTGAAAAGAAACACACTTGATTGAAATGTAAACACACCAAACTCCTAAATTGGATACTCTAAAAGTAATCATACAATGTTTTGAAGTAAACACACTAAAACTAAATATAAAACCCACACTTCTAAACTAAATTTCAAAAATAATGTTAATGGAATTAAAGAAATGATAAATGCTTATTCAAATATGAAAGTGAACATATTAACATCTATTCTATCCTGTAGTTATTAATCTAATCACACAGAGAATATATATTAATTTTAATTGAAACAAACAATAAATAAACTTATAAATACCAAAAGTAATGTCTCCTTGGCGAGTGGGCCCTTGCTCACCCTTGGATTCATGGTTAAATCAACTCGGTCTTAAAATGATATCTTAACACATAGAATGAAAGAGTAATCTACTACAAGGTCTTCTTGTATTCAAAATAATAAAACTTATAATATTTATATCTCTTTACAGATCCAACACATATATGCCCTTTGATTATATGCAAAAGAAACTATCTTAAAAACTAGATAACAACTCAACTAACTTAGAACAAGAAGATATCTAGAGACATTGGTTGGTATAGCCAGAATAGAGAAAAATATTACAATAAGATCTACATGAGATTGCAACTGCTACATCTAACCACCAAATATTTATATACAATATATCCATATATTCTAACTCTAGAGTTGTAGCTTGTAACAACAATGTCCATAAATGGAAAGCTATACACAAATAGGAATCTATATATAGACATGTATAAAAAAAGAAAGTATCAAAAGGAGTCTTAAATCATCATGGAATAGGTGAAAGATCTTACATAATGCTTTAGATCATGATGTCACTAAGTCTATAGTGAGTCTATGAGAATCTGAAGCACAACTATTATAATCTATAGCTAACCATTGTAATATATAGCTGATTGATAGAATCCATAGCTAATTGTTGTAATCTGTAGTTGACCAATAAAATCTATAACTATGCTTCAAATGATCAATTATTATTCATGGCACATCCTTATCTTCATGAGATCTTAGAAAAACTCTTATTTAGATGTTATTAAACTTGTATATATATCAAAATATGAAAACTAAACATGCAAATGGTTAGAACATTGTGCAAAAAATGCTAACTTAGACTCACATGAGCTTATAGAGATAAAAACATCCATTTTTTACCTTAGGATAGTTATAAACCCTAAGACTACATGCAATTCTCAACTCAAATGACATGTTTACAGTTGTGAAGGATGATATATCATGGCAATAATGAGTCATAATGTGGACTCATCATGTGCAACCTAGAGTTTTATACAGCATAAAACTAGACATAATCTTCAATAGATCACTACTTAAATTAAAAAAAAGGCATGCAATCTATATCTTCATGCATTTTCAGCTCTCTTATGATGTCCTCCAAAAATTCCTTGAATATTGAAGATCATTTGGGTAATTATTTTTATGTTTTTCAAACCTTATCATTGTCATGTCATTTACTAAAGTTTAGTTTTTTTTTTTTAGTGAGTCATTTTTTTTATAGTTGGTATAAAGTAATTAAAAATTAATTTTTAGTCTATAGGAATTAGAAACTTAGTGTTATTTATGATATAAGTTTTCCTTTTCAAATAAGATTATTTTTAGAGTATTTTTCTAAAAATAATAAAGTCAAATATATAAAAGTATTTGTGTTTATAGTTTATAATTTTTTATGTCAAATGAGTCTTTATTGTCAAAATTAAAAATGAGTTAAAATGTCAAAATCATGTTTATTGGTCGAGTCTATTGTAAATTATTTGGGTCCATTGTTAAAAATATGTCAAAAAATCTCAGTGTCTTTTTACAGAGTCATTTTGTCATTGAGTCAATGCCAAAAAAATTAATATTGTAAAGGATACATTTTCACGTGTACACAACGTCTAAATTATGGGGGGGATTTTTTCTCAAAAAATTAATTCATTCAATATTCATTGACACTTTTTTTGAGTGATCAGTATTCACCTATTAGAGGATGGAGGAAACAGAGGCTAGAGGTTTCATAGCCTCTTATTATCCACCAATGACAAGGCTAGTTCTGCTTTAGTGGCAAATTTGATTTTTATTTATATGTTTGAATAAGAACAAAAGAGCATTCATATTCACATGTGTGGTGTGTTGTTCTATTTTGTGGTGTGTTTTGTGCCAAATTGACTAATGCCTAGGATAATATTTTAGTGGTAGTGTAAATTGTCTATGCTATTTTTTTTGGATGGAAACAAACATTTAAAGAGGTTGCATAATATGAAAATGAGGATTTATTCCTCATGATATTTCATTTTGTAATGTTGGGTTTATTTTCATTCCCCTATTGGTTTGGAAATCCTCTGATATTTGGATAAAAATGAGAGTGCAGATATAATGGAATGTGGCAATAGCTGTATAGGAGGGTAACTAACTACATAAATCCTTTAACTGTAGATATCCTCTGACTACATTACTTCTTTATGGAGATGATTGGCCAATGAAATGTTCATTGTATTCACATGGAGTAAATACAGGATGAATTCTTTGAATAATAGTGTTCATGTGCATCAATATTCAAATAATAGTATGTAGACCTAAAAGTATACATTGACATACAATTCTATTTGGTCCAGTTCTTTAAGATATATATTCTTCCCATACTCAAAATAAGGGGGTGTAGACTAGGATTAATAACAAGGGGTTGAATGTTGAAGTGTGTTCATATTATCAATTTGTAATAACATAATTATTGTTAGATAAATAATAATAGCTTAATAGTTTTTTGGTATATTATTTTTATTATACATAACAATAATATATGGGGTAATTTGTTTTAGTTCATTGATTGTTAATTGAGTTATTTTAGGGAGATACAGAGATTTTGGTGGAGATATGATCTCCCCAATTATAGGAAATACCTTTTCTATATATTTTTAATGTCCCATATGTTGATATATAGAATAAATAATATAGTGTGAAGAAATATTTTATTCTATGTTTGACTCTTTTATTATGTATTAATTTACTCAAATCTAAACAAGTTTTATTAGTGTACTAAATACCAAAGTGTATGATACCCTAAATGTAGCAAAAAATATGATCAATTAATTAATAAATACTCTCATGAGGCTCATGTAAAGATGAGAGATAAGGTTCATAGCAAATGTGATGTTAGGTTATGTATAAGTTAGGTATAAAATACTACATTCAAGTTGTTGATGTAATGTAAAATCAACAAGAGGAGTCATGCAAGTGGCAGATAACACAACACCTAACTATTATGGAGTAGGGTTAGGCTTAAAATCATCCATGCCAAACTTGTGAAGAAGATATATCACATACTTTTGTTGTTTAATAGAGATACCCTCAAAAGATTGATGAACCTGAAGACCAAAAAAGTAATGCAAAAGTCCCAAATATGTCATGTCAAAACTATTTGCCAATTTGTCCTTGATGTCCTAAATCAAGGAGTCAAAACTAATAGTGAGAATAAGGCCATCAACATACAAAACCAATATCACAATATCCTCACCTTATTTTAGGATATACACATTATGATCTAACTCACAACGATAGAAACCAGAAGTCAAAAGAAAAGAGTCCATCTTCTCATACCAATCTCAAGGAGATTGTTTGAGACCATAAAGAAAATGATGAAGTCTAAAAACTAAATATGAGTCCCACACAAATCTTGGAGGAGGCTCCATATAGATCTCCTCCTAGAGATCACCATGTAAAAAATCACTCTTCACATATGTCTAAAAATATGACTAATGATGTGAAGCAACAAGAGAAAGTACAAGTTGGATAGAATCCATCTTAACTATAGGAGTAAAGGTTTTAGAGTAATCAACTCCTTGAACCTATGAAAAATCATTGTGTACTAGGCTAGCTTTGTATTTATGTAATGTACCTAGGGAGGGGTAGAATAATAACATAAATACTAGAGTGGTGAATAGTAGTTTAGTACTAAATGCATTGATATGAAGAGTTAGATATATTAGAATAGTGTAAATAAGAGGGCATAGACCATTGTAATGGATCCAAGAATATACAAATCAATTGGGGTTAAATAATATGATAAAGAGGTCGCCCCCTCAAAGTGGGCCATGATTGTGGAGTTATTCCTTCCCATAAAAAAAGAATATTATCTTAATATAATCAATATTTTATATATTAGTTGTAATAGGTTATTAACATTTGGTATTAAATATTTTTCCAAGGCCATTTCTATGCATTTTTTTATTTTAGTAGGAGGTTGTGTAAGTAGGAGTTTGTAGTTTTAATCACTGTATACTCTCACCCTGCATTAATGGGATTTTGGTGATAAAAAAATGGATGCTAATTGTGTTTATTTATTATTTTAGAAGAGGAGACTTGATTTCATAGTTTGGGTATTTAATTATTGTGGAGCATATAGTTGTAAAGTTATAGGGAGGGTTTTCTAATATGTCTGTAGGTATTTTGAATGTAGTAGCAAAGTAGATTATGAGTGATTTTTTTTGTATTTTAAGAGATATGTTTGGCTTGGATAGAGTGGGAGATTATAATTGTAAAAGTGTAAGTTTTGTGGTATTGTGAAGTCAAATAGATCGACCATTTTATTGCAGTTTCAAGTGTAGATTTGCATTTTTTATCCTAAAAATTTAACTATTCTTCTTCAAACTGCTATCCAATAGTAGCTAATTGTGCCAATAAATTTATGAGTTTTATGCACCTCATTTTTAGCTTTCCATAATTATTTGAAGTCTTAAATTTAATTAAGCATTTCAAAAGTTATTGTAATTTTAGTGACTACTTCTATGTAAAAAAAATTAATGGAGCTTTCCATTTTATATAGATCAATGCATAAATTAAATAATACTATGGATAAATTCAGTAGTAATATGCATGTTGCTTTAGATATATTTGAGATTTACTTCCATATAAACACATAATATGAAGAGGAAATAGATGCATGGATAGAATTGGATGATTCTTATAGAGCCTCATCACTTGGTTAATACTAATTCACATGTAGATGTACCAAAGCTGACAATTAATGAGCCCAAACTAACACCTAAAGTGCCCACGCTAGCATCTAACTCACCTAAGCATGACACTAATGATCCCACACTAGCTAAAAATGCTTAAAATACTTTAATGCATTCTTTGTTAGGGTTAGCCACTCCAAAAATAATTTTTGTAAAGAACAATGCTAAGGGGGATGACATGTATCCTCCATTGGCTCACCAAATAGATTATTTTGAGCCTCCTTATTCTTGCTTTGAGGTGATGATCACTAATCTTCAACTACTAGACTATAAAATCTTGGTTATCATGTTTCCCATTGAGGTTATTCCATATGTATCTCTCTATATATGGCCACCTCTTGATATAGTGCTTGAGTTTCCGCTATTCATGTCCATGTTCATAACTCGACATAGCCAAAACAAGTGGAAGTAGGAAATAACATGTATATGCATAATATTTTCAAACTTTATAAATTACTAATGCTTTCTATCTTGAAAGAATCCATCGATTCACAATCTCTCTAAGTACACACCCTAAGGGGTGCAAAAAGAAAGGGGTGGGTAGACCATTGGTTCTTCACAAGATTGTTGTCCCTTTTTTCCACTTGATATCTACACACTTGTCTCCTAAAACCATTCCCTTAAACTTTACCTCCTATTTTGTACCCTCCTCTAGTCATTTACCACCTTCATTATCCCTTTCCCTAACTAAACCCCCTTTTGAAAATTTACATTACATAGTCAACCACATCGACCTTGTATCCTTATTGACAAAACTTATAATGGTCTAGGTCAGCCCATGGCTGACCTTGTCCATGATCTAGTTTATTTTTGTCAATTACAATACTAGGTCGATCAAGTCAACCTTATCAAACTAAACTTTCAAAAGGTTTTAGGGTTAAATCCACCTATATAAACACATTCATTTTTCCATTTCTAAGAAAAGATAAGAAAAAGTAAGATATATCATGCATTTGCTTATCCACCATTCTACTTGAGGAATAACCTTAGGGTTTCATACATTTTTTAGAGATACAAATCTTATCTTGTGGAGAAGTATTTTAGATGCATTGATAAATTATGTGCATATAGCTAATTTATCCTTACCATCCTTACATACCACGACAACCTCTTGCGAAGCACCTTGGCTAAGGGAGAGATTGAGGCTCAATGGGTTCGACTTAAAAGGTAAGTATTTCTAACTTTGTTCCTCCTTTATAAGAGTAGATAGATATGCATTTTCACTTCTCTTATATACATTGGAATTTTGTATACATTGATTTGAGTATATGTCTTCTATGCATATTTACTTTTAGTATTTACTAACCCCCATTTTATGTCACAAGCTTTGGTGAACACTAGATTAGATTTTGATTTACTTATTATTTTAGTGAATATGAAAACATAGGACCTATTTAGGGTTATTACATATTTTGACATGACTAGAGGCTTTGGAATCCTCCCTTGTGATGTTATATATGGTAAGAGTTCCATTGGTTAGGTATAGTAGATCCATATTGGTCATGACCCTAATTATCTAATGTATCCCCAATCAAAAGTGTAAGTAGGATTTATCTTCTTTAAGTTAGGATTGATTTGTAGATCTAATGTATTCCATATTGCATACATTTTGGTGAACTCAATTTGAATCTAATCCTTGTAGGTTTTATTTCATGCTTTCATTTCTATCATCTTATTATTTTTCTATATTTAAAATATTGTATCAAGCTAGTTAGTATAGTTCTAACTTTTTATGCATAGGTTTAACATAGTCACATCAAAATGACTCTATTTTATGTGTGAAGATCTTCATCAAATATAGATTATTGGATCAAATAAGTTGACATAGTACTATTATTTAGTCCCAGATAAAAATACAAGATTGAACAGGTTGACTCTAATTTTGTATTCACTTTGCCAACATCTAGATCAATAAACTAGGTCAAACAGGTTGACTCAATCTTTCATTCAACATCTAGATTGACAAAATAGGTAAAATAAGTTGACTTAGTCATTTAGTCAGTATCTAGATCAATAAACTAGGTTGAAAACATTGACCTAGTCATCTTATTCTTCTTTAGCACATAGGGTTTTATAGAACTAGGTCAAACTAGTCGACTTAGTTTGTAGAATTTGAAATCAACATTCAAAGCACTTCAACATAAATTTTTCAATCCTAATCATCTTCAAACTCACCAAGGTTCCTCTCTTTATCTCTCATTCATTTCAGTACTTCATTTTAATTTTGTTTTGTACAAGTTATTAATCTTTAAAATTGTAACCCTATAGTAAACTAAGTTGACCAGGTCAACTTAGTTTTGTAGCATGTCTTCTATTTAAAAGACTAAGTCAACCCATTCAAATATATTATTAAATACTCTTGCTTCTACAAAATAGTAGTGACCCAGTCGAATCTATTATATACTATCTACATATAGTGTCATCTAAACTAACTCTGTACCATTCTTAATTTGGGAAATAACAATTATTTGTTAGTAATTATTTCACACTTTTATTTTTAGCTGTTTGCATGCTTAGAGTAGCTCACATAGTCTAATTGGGTATTTTTTCAAATTACCATTTAGCTACACTATTTTTTTGTCTTTGCACACACTATCAAATCACATAATAATTAAAATGTATTTAACATTTGACTTTCCCAGGCCGACCTACTTAGATTTCATCACCAAAGGGGAAGCCAACATGGTTTTATGGCCAAATATAAATATGTGGTTAATGATATATATTGACAAAGCACCCAAAATCATTATCACTATAGAATTATGAAGTTAGGGGGTAGACCCCAATACCAAACCAATACCATTGCCAACATAGATCCCTTTTAGCCTAAACATCCTAAAAATATCCATAGATTGCTTTCTAGTTCCCTATTTTTAGAAAAATCCCCTATCACACTTAAAAAAACACTTTCTAATAATCTAATAACACTCAAGATGACCAATTAGTTATCACTTAATTTTTAGTTGACTTCTTGATATTTGATTATTATGTGTTGTATTATAAAAACTTGTATTAGCTAGCATTGGTGCAAGGTTTTGTGCTATGTACCCCAATTGGATCACTCAAATTGATCTAATTGTTTGTGTTTTCTGCCATTTCTTATTTAAATTATATTGTAAATATTTTTTATATTTTAGCACACTGTCATTCTATCTGGTTTAGTCTCTTACAGACTATGTTTTCCCAATACTACAATATAGAGTCAACTTGTTCAAATATGTATCCCTTTTTACGAGCTAAGATATAGTACTAAGTCAACCTAGTAAACCTTGTATCTTTATCATCTCAATCTCATACCCTATCTATAGTAAAAAATTAACCTATACGACTCTATACCCATTTTTTCTAGTCAAGTTATAGTACTAAGTTGACCTGATTGACCCTGTATCCTTATCAGCTTAGTTTCATACCTTGTTTGCAATACATAATCAACCTATTTGAATTTGTACCCTTACTTACCTCTTAGATTACCAAACACAGTCGACCTAATCAACTCTACATCCTTTCTACCTCTTTATATTTGCATCAAATTAATCTTCCTTAATCTTTCTCCCTTATCATGAACTTCATGTTTGAAGACAAAATTGAGTTAAATTTAATAGATATGATGAGATTTTTTGACCCTAATAGGTTCTCCCATAAGTAATTTGTGGCTCCTACCCTAATGTAAGTGATGTGCATGTAACCACTCACACTACAAACTATGGGACCCCTCATCATTCCTTTTTAGTTTTTAACCCTCTCTTCTCCTTAAAATATTGACCTAAATTAAATTATACTCTGGAAAAGCTCTTCTTCACCAATGAGTTTCCCCAACATCAAGGAAAATATCTTTCTACTATTTACCATCTTATGATAAGTGGTCAAGCTGAGGATCCCTATTCACCTTCTCCCACATTATCACATGGATTTGGGGACACTAGCTTCTTTGTTACTCAACCTATTCCTTCTATCTTGACCCCTTCTCTTACCATGACATCTTCCTCTTTGATTTTCTCCACCTCTATGCCTAGTATATCTACTAACATGGTAGGTTATACATCTAGTGGGATTCTTCTAAGATTCTCTCTCCTAAACTCTTCCACTAGTGCATCATTTTATACCATGGTAATCATGCCTCTAATGTTTCTTTTTTATCATCCCTATACTAGTGCGTCCTTTACCACACAAGAAAATCATGCTATTAGTGCCTCACTTACCGAAAATTCCTCCCAAGCCACTAATAACACCCATAATGGTACCCAAACCACTAATATCGATTCTAATAATATAAATAAAACCACTCAAACCCATCTACTTCTCTTACAAACCCTTAATTAAATGAATGCTTTCTAAGTTAACAATGTCAACCAAATGATGCAAAGGGAAAATCACCTTATTTATCAAAATAATCCTCAATAGGTTCTATGGGGAATGCATAACCAAAATTCTCCCCTACTTCCTCTTTAGGATTCATATGGTAATCTTATCCCTCAACCTCCTCTTGTTAACAAAAAAATCAATCACCTTAAAAATGATCATCTTACACCTCAAATTGCTAACATCTATATAGGAGGTATCACCTAACCATTACTTACAATGGATCTACTGACCCCATTCTCTACTTTAAAATATTTAGAAATCTATACAAAGATTGGGTCAATTTAAATACTTTTGTTGCTACCAAGATATTAGTAATAAGAGTTTCAAACTAATGACCTCCTTAAAAATACCATGGCCCATTTTATCAATTGTAAGCAACTTGAAACAAAGAATGCACAAGATTTTATCAAATAATGGAATACCTTGTCTAATAAATGTGAAAACAATATGGTATATGATAACCTCTTTCATGTATTTAACAATGCTCTTTATCCCAATTTACAATATTGGGTCCAGGGTCTCTCTCCATAAAATTTAGAAGAGACCATTAATCAAGCAAAGTTCCAATATTTCTTCATGCATCAATTTGAGCCATCCAAACCTTCTATGGGTACTCACATGTTAATAAAAAATAAGAATCATCATGTTAAAAACAATGGTATCACTGACTCTTATGATACCATTCATACTATTCAAGTTATTATTCCTAACCAAGTTCCATAACAAGATTTCCCTCCCTACCACGTCATGAATCCTCATTTATCTTCAAAAAGTAACATCAACGTTCATAAAATTTTATCCTTAGAATAATTAAAAAGCATCTACCAAGGCCTCTTATATGAGAACTTGATCCCACTCATCCCATGAAAACTTGGTATGATCCTAATAGATTTTGTTGGTTTCATACTAGTTAGGGTCATTCTCATGAAACTTGTAGGCAACTTCATAATTTGGCTATGGATTTCCTTCTTGGTCCCAATTTTGACCATGATTCTATCATTCATAAATGTCAACAAGCCTATGAAATTACCTTCAAATACAATGACACACAAGCTAAATCTCAATATTTGAACCAGGCTAATTCTAATTTGGCCATAAATAAATATCTTCTTTTAACTCACCAAGATAATCAAGATAAGCCTACTCCTTATACCAATAATGTTGATAGCCTTATTGACCCAAATATTGAAGAAAACATGGTCAATATGACTAATATGTGGAAGGTGGTTGCCTTCATTGATCTTCATCCCATCCACACTCCTCAATTATCTCACACTTTTCATGTTATCCAATATTCTTCCCCAACTCAATTAACAGAGTTGGGGTAAGATGACCTTATATATTTTGATGAACCAATTACAACACCTCCTTTGGATAACAATTCTCATACCATTTCTACCAATCCTCCAACCTCTTTACACATCTCCAATGATACACAAACTTATATAAACCCTTCTCCCAATTCATCTCAAACTAAACCTGCATCAACTACCCCATCTTCTCAAGATAATCAATAAACTTGTCCTCCAATTAAACCTTTCACATCTTATCAACATAAATTCATATGAACTTAGATTCCTCCTTTTGAGGACCCCTTTCAACACTATGTACCTCTTTCCAATAGTCCACTTATGGGTTATGATGAGTGGGATCTTATCACAGAACTTACTAATCTCCCATCTCAAATCCTATTTATTGAATTCATGAGAACCTATCAGCATCATTTTAATCATCTTATGTAATTTTTGTTCAAAATAAACATCCTTCATCCTTCCCTAGTAGGATGCAAAGCCACCTTATCTAGATCAGAAGATAGCATTTTACAATAGTGTGAAGAGTTGTCCATACACATTGATGAAATAATGGACATGTCTATTTCCCTTAAATTCTCCATTGCTTCCATGATCATCGATGAGATTCTGATTCATGTAAATGATCATCCTCTTTTTATCAGTGTCTAAATTGGTGATATCCAAGTCAAGTATCCTTAATTGATGATGCTTTAGGTACTTATGTTGCCTCTCTTGATTTTATTAAAACCTTTGGATATTTTGAATGTAATTTTAAGTCCACACACAACATGTGTCAAGGCTATAACCAAAGGCAAATGCCTCCCTTAGGCTATGTGTGGATCCCTATCACCATCACACTTATCATCATTTGAGTGAAGGTTATGATCTTCAATTTTCCTCTTCTTATAACATTTTCTTGGTAGGCCATGGACTCATCCTATGAGAGCAATTGCCTCTTCTACTTGCCAATGTCTCAAATTTCCTCATAGTAGAGCAATCTATAGGATTCAAGCTGATACTAACCCTTGGAATTTTGAACAATTCCAAGACCATGGCATATTCAATATTCTATCCCTTGGACCCCTATCAAGCATTCCCTTTCATGAATTTTAATGGTTTAACTTTCTTGTCAACTCTACCCAAGGTTAGAATGGTTACCCCAAACACATTGGGAATATACTACCTAACCTCCTAGATTTAGATGATGATGAGCCTGAAGAGATCAATCTCAAGATTAAAACCTTATATCTCTCACCTTATCTCATTCCCTAGATTCCACCTTCTATGCAATCTCATTCCTATCAACCACCTCATGACGATATACCCATTATTTAAACTAAGACTTGACATTCCATTCATCACACCACATCAGATGATTGTTAAGGTGTGGAACCTAAAATCTTCACCAAAGGAGCGCTTTGCAACAATTGTAGGTTTACACAGTCACAGGTGTCGGTCAAGAGTGACCGACGTCGGTCAGGTGAAGTTCAGGAGACGCCGACATCGATAGAGATTAGCTGACGTCAGTCATAGACAAGCAGGTAAGAACTGGTGTCGATTACCTGTGCATCTAGAAACCTATTTCCATGGACAGAACTGAGTGTTTGCATGATGGGATTAAGTCATAGTCTTAAGTCCACATCTCTATCTTTAGTAAGACTATTTTAGAGCCCTTGTTTAAGTGGCATAACTATTGGTTGTAAATGCATGCTCATGTTTCCTAATTCTATATGTAGGATTAGATCTTCTTAGCTTATTGTATTGGTATGTTGAAGAACAGTATAGAATTGAATCAATCCAGGTTGTTGGAGTTGATTGTACTTGAGAGAGAGAGCTCTTGAGGGAAAGAGATCTAGAGATAGATCTGTACATCTAAGAGAGGTGTGGAAGAAAGAAATTTCTTTAATTGTATTCCTTTTGTAAAGAGTTTAATACAAGTTTTCAGGGTGGTTTCTTGTATCTCTTGTTCTTTGCTATTTATCATTCTAGTTACTTATCATTCTGATTTAATTTCATGTTTATTGCTTTCATAAGTGTAATCAAATTGTTGGTTGATCCCCAACAAGTGGTATCAGAGCCTTGGTTGTAGGTTTAGAGCTTGATATCCAACAAGTGGTATCAGAGCTCAGGTTCACTAATAGGTGGTTCAGATCTGTGTAGTGTGTATTGATTACAGGTTACTCACAGGGGTTTCTATAGGGATTTCTATTTGAGTGGGAGAAGCAATGGTAGAAGAAAGTAAACTAAGAATGGAGAAGTTTAATGGCAAAAATTATCAACATTGGAGAATGTAGATAGAGGATTATCTGTATCAAAAAGATCTATACTTACCGTTAGGTGGGATTGCTAAGAAGCCCACAGACATGGATGATGAAGAATGGGAAGTTCTTGATAGAAAGGCTCTGGGGTCTATAAGACTAAGTCTAGCATCTACTGTGATATCTAATTTATCACAGGCAAAGTTTATGGTAGAGTTAATGACTACTTTAGCAAATTTGTATGAAAAACCCTAAGCTTCTAATAAGGTATATCTTATGAAGCAGTTATTTAATTTGCATATGCAGGAAGGTTGATCTGTGTCTAATCATCTAAATGATTTCCATGGAATTGTAAATCAATTAAGTTCAGTCAAAATAGTGTTTGATGATGAAATTAAAGCTCTTTTAATATTATGTTCTTTGCCTGAAAGCTGGCATAGCTTAGTAATGGCAGTTAGTAATACTGCATCTGCTTCAAACATTTTAAAAGTAGAGGATGTTGTTAGTGTTATCTTGAATGAGGAAATTCACAGGAAAAGCATAGAGGAAACATCAAAGAACTCTTTAAGTTTTGAGATCAGGGGAAGGCAAAAAGAAAAGAGCAAGAGGAGATCAAGATCTAAGTCAAAGGTGAGAGGTAGGTCCAAATCCAGAAATGGCAGGAAGCCACAATGCTGGAATTGTGGAAAGATACGGCACATAAGCAGAGATTGTTGGTCAAAGCCTAAGGAGGACAATCAGCATGAAGGAAAAGAAGAAGCAAAGGTTGCAGGCATTGCATAAGATGCTTTAATATTCTCTTTGCATAATAATATAGAATCTTGGGTGTTAGATTCTGGTGCATCTTTTCATGCTACCCCTAATAAAGAATATTTTAGTGACTATGTCCAAGGAGATTTTGGAATAGTGTATTTAGGGGATGATGAGCCTTGTAAAATTATTGGCAAAGGTAAAGTGCAGCTGAAAATGCAGAATGGCAACACATGGGTGTTGAGAGATGTTATGCATGTTCCTAGCTTGAAGAGGAATTTGATTTCTGTAGGAAAGTTAGGGGATGAGGGTTGTATAGTAACTCTCACAATTGAATCTTGGAAGGTGACCAAGGGTGCACTTGTTATGGCCAGAGGTAAGAGAGTAGGTACTCTCTATTTATGTAATTGTGTTACTAACAATTCTCCTTCTGTATTATCTACTTCAGATGTGGATGCAAAATTGTGGCACTCAAGGCTTGGCCACATGAGTAAGAAGGGAATGTCCATTCTTAAGTCCAAAGGTATGCTTTCAAATTTAAAAAGCATAGATCTAGATTTTTGTGAGCACTATGTTTTTGGGAAATAGAAGAGAGTGAGTTTCCTCAAGACTGGGTCAACAAAGAAGAAGCATAAGTTGCAGCTTGTTCACACAGACGTGTGGGGACTAGCTCAAGTTGCTTCTATTGGAGGATCACAGTACTATCTTTTGTTCATAGATGATGCTACAAGAAAGGTATGGGTCTATTGTATTAAGAAGAAATCTAATGTATTTGAGACTTTTAATATTTGGAAAGCTATGGTTGAGAATGAAACAGGCAGAAGATTGAAGTCCCTGAGATCTGACAATGGTGGTGAGTTATGCAACTATAAGTTCAACTGGTATTGTTATATGCATGGAATCCACAGGCAAAGGATGGTTCTAAGGACACCTTAGAAAAATGGTGTTGCTAAAAGGATGAACAGAACAATTATGGAGCATGCAAGATGTATGAGATTGCATGCTGGTTTGCCCTTAGAGTTTTGGGTAGAAGCTGTTGACACTAAAGTGTACCTGATTAACAAAGGATACTCTATAGCTCTGGATGGTGGAATTCCAGAAGAGGCATGGATAGGTAAAAAGGTAGATCTCTCATTTCTCAAAGTTTTTGGTTATGAAGCCTTTGTGCACGTTGATAAGGAAACTAGAAAGAAGCTGGATGCTAAGTTTATGAGGTGCAAATTTATTGGCTATGGCTCAGATGATTTTGGTTTCAGATTTTGGAATCAGGAACTAACAAGATAATTAGGAGCCATGATGTTGTTTTCAATGAAAAAGTGATGTATAGTGATTAGCTAAGGAAGCTAAATCAATCTGAGCAGAGCAATGGAGAATTGGATGAGGTGACGGTCCAAAATGAGCTCATGGGAAAAAGAAATAATCACTTGCAGGAAAACACAGAGACCAACAGCAGCCATGAAGGAACCAGCGTCGATAGGACAGAGACCGACATCGGCCAAGCAGGAACTGACGTCGATAGGATAGGAACCGACGTTGGTCAGGGAGAACCGACATCGGCTAGTTACAGGCTTAGAAGTGACCGAGGTCAGTCACTATCAGAGAATTTGGGTGGACAGCGTGTTGTGGATGAGTCTTAGACACCCATCAAGAGGTCACAAAGGGTATGTAAACCTCCAATTTAATATTTCCCTTCATTATTCTATTTATTACTAATTGATGGTGGAGAACCAGAGAGTTTTGAAGAAGCAATACAGGTGGAGTCCAAGGATCAGTGGGAGCATGGCATGGTTGAGGAAATGGAGTCTTTAAGAGAGAACCAAACATGGGATTTGGTTGAGTTGCCAGCTAGTAAGAAGACACTGAAGAATAGATGGACCTACAGATTGAAAGAAGGTGAGAATGGTAAGATGAGATATAAAGCCAGATTGGTAGTGAAAGGATTTACACAAAAAATAGGTATTGATTTTGGTGAGATTTTTTCTCTTGTTGTTAAAATGACTTCTATACGGACTTTACTGTCTTTAGTTGCTATTGAGGATTTGCATCTTGAGCAGCTTGATGTTAAGATAGCATTTCTTCATGGAGATTTGGATGAAGAAATATATATGGAACAACGGAAGGATTTGAGGTCAAAGGTAAGGAGAAGTTAGTGTGCAGATTGAAGAAAAGCTTGTATGGCCTCAAGCAAGCTCCTAAATAGTGGTATTTGAGATTTGATAGGTTTATGACTGAGCATGGCTACAGTAGGTGTCAATCTAACCATTATGTGTATTTTAAGAGATTGGATAATGGTAGATATATTATTATGTTGTTGTATGTAGATGATATGTTGGTTGTAGGATCACACATGCAGGATATCTCTGAGCTTAAGGTGAAATTAGCTCAAACATTTGCCATGAAGGACTTGGGAGCAGCAAAGAAAATCCTTGGCATGAGCATTAAGAGGGATAGGAAAAATCACAGGCTGATTTTGTCTCAAGAGGATTATGTGAACAAGGTGTTGAAATGGTTCAATATGCAGGATGTAAAACCGGTAAGCACACCTTTGGCTGGACATTTTAAGTTGAGTAAAGAACAATGTCCTAATTCACATGATGAGGTAGAGTACATGAGTAGAGTTCCATATTCCCGCAGTAGGGAGTTTAATGTATGTAATGGTGTGTACTAGACCGGATATTGCCCAAGCAGTGGGAGTTGTAAGTAAGTATATGGCCAATCCAGGAAAGGAACACTGGAAAGCAGTTCAGTGGATCCTTAGATATCTGAGAGGAACTAGCAGTAGGCATTTGTGCTATGGAGGTTCAGATACTTATCTACATGGTTATGTAGATTTAGATATGGTAGGTGATTTGGATGGTAGGAGAAGCACCACAAGATATATTTTCACTTTTGGTGGAACGACGATTAGCTGGATATCAAAGTTATAGAAGGTTGTTGCCTTGTCAACTACAGAAGCAGAGTATATTGCAGTCACGGAGGCTAGCAAAGAGATGATATGGATGACACGGTTCATGGAAGAGTTAGGAAAAGAGAAAGAGAGTTGCAGATTGTATAGTGACAGTCAGAGTGTAATTCATTTGGCTAAGAATTCAGCGTTTCACTCAAGAACCAAGCACATACAGCTTAGGTACCACTTCATATGGCAGGTATTAGAGGATGGTGAGTTGAAGCTAGAGAAGATTCATACAGATAAGAATCCTACTGATATGTTAACCAAGCCGATTACAAAGGAGAAGTTGAATATTCATTCAACTTCTATTGGTCTTCATAATTGAGTTGAAGATGGAGGAGCTAGAAGATGTTGTTGTATAGGTACTGGTGTAGCTGTTTATCTCCAAGTGGGAGATTGTTAAGGTGTGAAGCCTAAAAGCTTCACCAAAGGAGCACTTTGTAGTAGCTGCAGGTTTACACAATCACCGACATCGGTCAGGAGCGATTGACGTCAGTCAGGTGCAGTTTAGGAGATGCTGGCGTCGATAGAGATCAGCTGATGTTGATCATAGGCAAGCAAGCAGGAACTGGTGTTGGTTACCTATGCGTCCAGAAACCTATTTCTGTGGATAGAACTGAGTGTTTGCATGATGAGATTAAGTCATAGTCTTAAGTCCATGTCTCTATCTTTAGTAAGACTATTTTAGAGCCCTTGTTTAAGTGGCATAACTATTGGTTGTAAATGCATGCTCATGTTTCCTAATTCTATATGTAGGATTAGATCTTCTTAGCTTATTGTATTGGTATGTTGAAGAACAGTACAGAATTGAATCAATCCAGGTTGTTGGAGTTGATTGTACTTGAGAGAGAGAGCTCTTGAGGGAAAGAGATCTAGAGAGAGATATGTACATCTAAGAGAGGTGTGGAAGAAAGAAGTTTCTTCAATTGTATTCCTTCTGTAAAGAGTTTAATACAAGTTTTCAGGGTGGTTTCTTGTATCTCTTATTCTTTTCTATTTATCATTCTAGTTACTTATCATTCTGATTTAATTCCACATTTATTGCTTTCATAAGTGTAATCAAATTGTTGGTTGATCCCCAACAATGATAAAGTCATACCTACCTAGGCCATCGATATTTATACACATGAATATGATGATGGCTATACCTTAGATTACCTTTTCTTAGGAGATCTTATTTAGGCTTGAGATGTTGAAATTATTTGTTATCATTCCTCTTTGCTTCAATATATTTGTATATCTTCTAGCATTCCATCCTATATAGTTATTAATTTTTCCTCTTGTTCACATGGTAGAGATGGTATGCACACCTCTATTTTTTGAAGAGACTCATATGAGTATGCTTATGAATCATGCTATGATTAGTCCTTATCACTTTATTAGATACCAAGACCCTTCTAGTTGAATTATCCCTAAGATGCTTATGACTATCTTTCAACCTTTTGTGTACCTTCTCTTCCTTTAGTTTAGCCTAGTTCAGATCCTACTCCCACTCCCTCTTTAGCCAAGTCTCTTCCTATGTCATATCCTATTTCTCCTTCAATTGAGCCTCACCTAGTCTATCCACCTTGCCCACCTTCCCTTGGTGATGGTTTTATCCCTTTACTATAGCTTGCTCATTTGCTTTCCAAATGGGTTGATCAACCCTATTATGATATTCATAAATTTATCAATCATTAGACTAGAGACTATTCATTACACCAACCTTCCTTGGATTTAATTTCCACTCCTTATGTTAGTACAATGGGTTGATCAACCCTATTATGATATTCATAAATTTATCAATCATTAGACTAGAGATTGTTCATTAAACTAGCCTCCCTTGGCTTTAATTTCTACTCCTTATGTTAGTACACCCATAAAGTATACTAACAAGTGTATATGTTTCTTCTACAACATAGATAATCATTCATCCATGAATTATCATAAGTTATGGTAATATATAGATACCTTGTGTCCCACAACTCCTCAACCTACAGATAAGTCTATAACCCCCCCTCCCCCAAACTATTACCTGAATATCTTACCAAATATGGAGATGTATATTATATTTGGCACTATGTACTACTCATCACATTGATCATTGTCACATCCTTTATAAGCATCTCAAAAATCACCTCATGACCATTTCTACACCTATTACCCTTCTTCCTATAGGTCACCCTTAGAATAAGGCTCCCCATTCTTCCCCTATGGATCCACCATCTGTGGTCCCTTCTTCACTGATGATACCCTCACCTGTGGATCCTCCTTCCCTAGTGGTCCCTTCTCCACCAATGGATCCTTCACCTATGGCCCATTCTCCACCAGTGATCCCTTAATATCCCATAGATTCAATTCTCATTCCTTTTCCTAAACATCCCCTACATGATAGTCCTCATTAACATGATCCTTTAGGCATTCCTACATTTTCCATCAAGGATATTTTACATGAAGTATTTTCTCAACTTTCCTTGAAGATCGATGAGACTTTGGTTATAGTTCGTATTCAACTTCATAGTGACTTATCTGATGTTATGGATAATGTGTGTAGAGAAATATATCTATATTTATGAACACAAGCATGGTATTATTTCATTTCTTTCTTCATTTTTTATTGGACGTGTGCTCCAACTTTACATTTATCTATATTATATTATTTGACTTCGTGTCAAATTCTTATCTATCTTACATGATGAACCTTTTTTTGCACTACCTATTGCTTATGATATCATTTTTCTCCTTATATTCTCTTATGTATTATTTTTCATGAGTACATACTTATTCTTCATGATTACCTTTTATATGGTTATCTTGTTCTCTTTAATGATTATATGTTATCTTATCTCTATAAACATAGATAATTGTTATTGTGACTTGGTTATATAAACCTTACTCCCTTTAGTCATTCCTTATTTACCATGTGATCAATTAATAAAAAATTCATCTCATATAATTTATTTTTACTAGTCCAATTTGGATTTCCCTTTATTCCCCTTATTTCCTTTCATAAACTAAGCATACACATGGTTGAGACTTGACATAACATGTTGGTTCATAGTTAAACCTAAGTGTTATAGTAAGTCACGTCTTTGGATACTTAGTTTCCTTTAGCCAAAGCTTACAACTCATTCATGTATATCACTTTATCTCTGATGATTGGTCATTCTAAGTCCATATGGAGGAAGAATATTAAAAACCATAAACATTCAAAAATCTAAATCATTTAACAAAATATGATCATCTAAAAGGAAACATTTAAAATTTTCAAAAGTCAAATCACACTAAAAGACATGATTTTAAACACATCTCCTTTCTCTAATTGAATCTCAAACTAAAAAATTCTTCTCATGATAGAGTTGAGGTCCATTGGGGTGTGGTAGGCTAGTAGATTAGAAAAGGAGAATTAGAAAAAAAAACTTTTAGTGTTACCTACTTTCTCATGCAATTACCCAATCTTTGCAGTAGACTAACAACTCTATAAGGGGTCCTAAGGAATGGGAAACACATTGTGAGAAGGAAGGTCCATTTTAATTTTCTTATCCAAAATAACCAACAGGAGTTGATCTTGGTCCCATACTTATTTTCCTACACAAAGTTATGCCTATAGTGAATAAGGTATCCTTTGTATATTGATGGTTACTAGTCTCTTAGTGTCGTTTTATGTCCTTATTATGCCTCAAGTTTCCTAAGGTCTTCTAATAATACATATAAGTTATGATTATTACATTCCCTCTTCCATTCCCTATAATACTAATATTTCCCCTTAATAAATATCATTTTGTTCACTAATCACTCCCCCTAGGGATTCCATTTGTCAGTTGTAGTGTAAGACCTTAGAAAGGACCAAGCCTCCTTCACAAATTACCAAATTTTCACATTACCATTCAAAACATCCCCTTTTACCACATCTTACCCTTTACTTCCACCTCATTGGTGTTTCCTTTATGAGTTTCATTGTAAGACCATGGATAGGACATGGCCTTCCTCATAAATTTTTTCCAATACCCAAGTCACAATGAAATTACATGTGTAAAATATGAGATAAGATGTGATTGATTATTATTTAAACATCATTGGCATGCTTCCCATCTTGATTTATTATTTTTAATGTTTACTCCTTTAATCTTTCACTTTTATCTTCCTATTTTTTGATTACATGTAAGAATCCAACCATTTTTCTTAAGTTTTTCATACTTCTAAACTTGAATTAGTGTGTTTAATTTAAAACCATTTTGCCAATTTTGTTTCTCTTTTATACTTCCACACATGATTTAGTATGATTGATTGACTTATTTTATTTGTTTTTATACCATTTGTGTCTCACGTGATTTTCATTTTATTACGTTATCTTCATATCTCCCAATGTGATTTAGTGTGATTTTACTTATTTTAATTTAGTGTCAATCTTTTTCATTGTTCAAAAACATTTTTTGTCCTCTTGTTTACCACTTTTTGGTTTATTATACTTAGTAATATTTTGTTATTACACATTTCCTATCATGAAATAATGTGTGATACATTTGTTTTTGATTAATTATACTTTTCCAAATCTTTTTTTGCCTATTTATTTTTAACCATACGTGTGTACTACATAATGCTAGAAAAGAAAACACTCCACATATATCTCCTATAGCATATACAATAAATGCAAAATGCATGTGATAGAAATAAATATATCCATGCATAAACTACCACAACTAAAATATAACTCATGACATCAACATACAATTATCAAAACAATATGTCTCTATATATATCATGTGTTTTTATACAAAATATAAAAATACATCACTCTAGCTCTATGGTTGGGCTCTATCATGCTTATCTTGTGGCTTAACCATGATACCCATTGATGAATCAAATCATCCCCTATATATAGTACATTGTAATGAGTTTTTCCAAGATCTCAACCCTGATACCTATCCTTATAGGTTGGCCACTTGGGCCTGTACCTATCCCATCTAGATCATGGTAGCCATGTGTGTGGCTCTCTCCTAAGATAGGGCTTGCCAAGCCTATTCCTCTCTTTCTCCCACCCCTACCAATGGTTGTAATCCATCCTTGCATGTTTTTATCTACCTCATGACCCACCCCACTAGTCTAAACTAGTCAGGGTTAATTTTAGTGGACTATATTAAAAAATTCTCAGAGGTTCCCAAGCGAAGTGGATTCATAATGGTGGTGAATCAATTTAGAAGGTATATAATTGTTCAAATAAATCATGCAATACCACATGATGAATCATAAAATATTGATCAATTTTTTACCCTCAATCAAATGCAAACCAATACCAACATGTGGAACGCTATCATCAGTATGAGGTAGGTGAGTGTTATCATACTATAGATGGGAATTGGTATTCTATAGATGAGCATTAGTATGTTGTAGATGAATGCTGACATGTTATAGATGAACATTGGCATGATGCAGATTAACACCAACATGATGAAAATGAGCATAGACATGATGCAAATGAGCATCAACATGATCTAGATGAGCATTAGCATGATTTAGATGAGCATTAACATGTTGCAGACGAATGCTGACATGATTTTAAAAAGTGCCTACATGATGTCGATGAGAATCTAGATGATGCCATCAACTATCTACACATTGTGATAACAAGTATCCAAATAATATCAACATGCACCTAAATAATACATGGTATCATTGATCAGTTGCATGGTACACCCAAGTGTTTGTATGATGTTGACGTGGATCACTCAACTGTAATAAACTGCCTTTGACAATCACCCATATTGTGCAAATGTTCACCCTTATCACATGAAATGCATATAAAAGTGCCAAATACACCTCATTTTTCACTTTTTCCCCATTTCTTGCTCTCCTTCCATTCTTGATCTTCATCATCCCAACTTCCACAAACCTATTTTTCATCCCGACTATACTCACCACCCATGGTTTTCATTTCCTAGACCTCATCAGATGCATGTTCAAGAAAAGGCATAGATGGAAACCCCAAACTCACTTTCTAAAATTTAACATGTACAATCAAAAGGCTTTTGTTAGATGGTATGATATTTTTAAATTTATAATTACTCTAATTTTTCACTAGTTTCACTTGTATTAGCTCTTACTTGTTATTTTTTTATAGATCCTCAATACTATGGTAAAATGGGGATAAAAGTTGAATGTGTGAAAAATATTTTTCTACTATGGATGCTTGAACTTTTTCAAGCAAGAATTATTTTGTAGGGTAGACCATTTGACATTCCATTCAGGGCTCTGGTCTATATTCTTCATACTCTGGGCACTCAATTGTTTGACTAGTGCACTTTCATTTCCAATAGAATTAAAGATGATTCAAACTTTTCTCTATGAAATGAACATTCTCAACTTTTATATTTTAATTATATCATTACATTACACCATGAGCAATTTTGGATTTTCAAGCAACGTTTGTTCTATTTACTCTCAATCCCATAATGTTTATCAATGCACTCTCCCTTGAAGCATAGGAGGTTAATTGGAGTTGTTGTTTGAGATTTGTATTATAATTATTTTCAAATAATTATATAAATATTGATCTAGTTAATTTTTTTTTTAAATTATTGCAAAAAAAATTAAATGAAACAATTGCCAAAAGAAATGTAATAACTAAGGGATGCCAACCTCCTGAGGCCATGTTAGAAATGGACATGGAAGAAGATGTAGAATCGACTCTATAGATGCTCGAATAGAAATTGACAAGAATAAAATGAATGCAGAGTTTGATTGCACCTCTAGCAAAACCCTCTACTCATGTTTTTGTTATAGCTTCATAAACTAGGTTTGCTTTGATTGAATTAACAAAAATGATAATTTTATCATTGTAATATTTTAATACTCTTTTATATATACATCAACATAATATGTATTACAAACACCAAGGGGTTAGAAGACCTTTGAGACTTCATTAATAAAAACAATAACATGGTGCACTAAATAAAACTATGTTTTTTTTATTTTTACTATATGATAATTTAATATTAGATTTATTTTATTTATCATTTTAATGATTTTAATTCTCATTTGTAGGTCGTTATTCTCAAAGTAAATTTTTCCCATCACCATCGACACCACCCATACTAACCCTATAAATAATATACTTGGGAAAAATTTGTTTATTTGATGTATAGTGGTGGCATTGTTCAAGTCACAACGTAAAAAATTTATCAAACCTTTTGCTTGCTAGTCTACCTAATGTAAAAGGAACCACAATTATTCATGATATTGATCTAGGTGAAGAGTTTCTGGGCATTGATAGTGGCACACCCATGGTTTTTTTCAACCTATATAACATGATACATGGATCTCATTCCATGGAGCCTTTACAGTAACCTTGTATTCCCAGTTTGCCACCTAGTGGTATTGAATGTGGTCATGTGCAGGGGATTCCACAAACATATGACCAATGCACTTTTTTCCAACTTCTAATTTATTGGTAGAGAATAATAAAGCTTATGTTAATGATTTTATTTTTCATAAACTTGATGATTTGAGACCATGGAAGCATCAGGAAAAATTACTAATTCAGGAAATAAATGCTCATTTATGTAACCACACTCAATGCAATCAATTATACGCAATGGTAGAACATCAACCAACAAAAAATGATGTTTTATTCAACCAAGTAGTTTTTAGAAGTGTTATGGTAACTAATAGATTTAATGATTATGTTCTTGATATAATGTTAAATAGGCTTGAGAAATTAAATGCAGATTCCCAAGCGTACTATAACAAATGGACAAAAAATAAAAGTCTTGTGGATCTTGTGAATGCTGAAAAATAAAAATATGTGATAAGTTTCTTTATGGTTTTTTAAAATTAAAATTTATTTTAAAACATTTAACTAATTAAATGTTGTTTGATCATTTGTAGTTAAAATATACAAATCTGAAGAACCAAGTTGTTGTCCTTGACATGCATTTGAAGAATACATGCAAAAGTATTTCTATGGTAATTTATTTCAAAGAGAAACTTATTTTATTAAATAATAAAAATAATACATTGAAGAAAATAATTTGAGAAAATGGCTTGGATCCTAATGTTTTGTTTAAACACAAAGCTGAAGCAGACGCATCATTGCTTTTAGTAGATGTTGTTGTAGAAGAATGGGTAACTCTTACTAATATTAATAATGTAGTGAAAGATCTTAGAGAATTTGGGATCTCAATCCTCATAGATAGCATAGCCACTACCAACCAACAATAAGTGGAAATACAACCTGATACACAATGAGAAATGAACTCATGCATTGTTTTATAATTAATGGAAACTAAGGATTGAGCCCAAAGCCTCAAGTTGTTTTGTGCTTATATTTTATAATTACTAGAAACTTATGTTTTATAATATTTAAAATATATTTTGTTATTTTGGATTCCTTACTCAAGGCTTAGTTTTTACTTGTCTTGAGATTCATATTAGGCTACAATGTGTAATAATTTATTGTAATGTTCAATTGGGTTAATTTATTATAAATTTGGTTTCAAAGCTATTAAAATATTATTTACCATTTATTTTGATTTGACAATGTAAATTTAATTTAAAAGGTCAAAAAATATAGAAAAATAGAATGCTAGATATGTACTATTTTTTGCAACTCATAATGTAAAGAATGATAAAGAATACTATTGTAGAATGCTAGAGATAGGATCATATGAATTAAGAATTTTATAGACAACTTAAATCAAATCAAATCAATTAAGCATTCCATAAAGAATGTAGATTGATGAATTAAACAACATAAATATTGTTCAATAGTTTTCATATGCATATTAAAATGTTACAAACTAACACTTAGGTATCTCAAATAACCCTTTGATAACCTATGCTTCATCACTGACATTTATATGTCCTGTCTCTCTAGTATTTTCAATTTCACTATTTTATTTTGTAGTTGTATTTATGACACCTCTTCTTTCAGTTAGATTACTCCAAATTGAAATTGATCTATCATATGGAAACACATCCACTTCATAACCTGAAACATACAACCATAAGCATGTCTCAATATTTTTATTCAATCTATTATAAAGCCTTGGTTTAATAAAAGATAAAGCACTAAATACCCTTTCATCTTCCATAGACCCCAAAATAGTTATTTGACACAATTCATATAATCAAAAATATTTATCGACTTCTCCTTGAAGAACCCTAATGTGATACAATTTCTTCCATAGCCTTGTAATAGATCCTATTTTTGTTGGTTTAGTTAACAACCACTATTGTTCAAACATTAAATTACAAAAAATATTGACTATTTTTTTAGTAAATTCTTTTACAAAATACCCTTAACTTCCTCTTCATTTATTTCAATAGATTTACTAAAATATTTGATGAGAGTACCCATGTATTTGATAAATAAATTACTTGTTCTTTCTTCACCATCTGCACTGTTCCAAAGTGTAGGATTCACCATCCCCATGGATTCAATCAAGTCATCCCTTTGAAAATAATCTCAAGTTTCAAAAAATAAGCTTTTTGAAATGTCTCTTAATTTCATTTGCATGTCACATATGACATTATCTTATACAATCCTTGTTACAGGTACTTCTTCAAATTCTCATTCAACTACATTAGTTCATCTTTGGAGAGTGTGTAATGGTATCTCATTTCCATTAATAAAAATACAAAGATGTTCATGAATATTGAATTTCAAATACTTCTGAAGGTCCTTTATATTTTTTAAAGTTTCCCAACTCTCAAATATTGGTCCTTTAAATTTTTTATTAGAGTAGTATAATATATCAAGAGATATACAAACCTATTTCCTCAACTGTATGAAGTCAATGATATATATTGATCTCTCTTGTGCATGTTTTTTCAAATAATAAATTTATGTCAACATGGGTAGAATACCACATAATGTTAGCAAAGTTTTGAAATCTATCAAACAATTCAATAAATATTTTGCCTTGTCAACCTCCATCCTATACTTTAACATAAAACTAGCCAATGATTTATATTATTGAAATATTTTTCATGCATGATCATATATTGAAATCCATCTCATATCAACATATTTTAATAGTTTTTTTCTATTAGTCACTCCAATTGCAAATTTTTAAAAATCTAAAAACCTTTTTGGACTACATGACATGTATGCATGCAAATCACTAATAATCTCCTCCACTTTTGATATATTGTTTAATGTGCTTATAATTTTGTAATCAAGATTCATTTTATGTGCCATGCAATGGATTAGAGTTATATATGGGGAAACTAATGTTTGTAGGTGAAAACAAAAATTTGTTATATTCCCATGCATTAATGATGTACCATCTACACAAACACACAAACTTAGTACCTAAATCATGGTAACTCATCCCAAAAAAATCCGTCAAATTAGAAATAATCAATTTACAAAGGTTTTTAGCATTACAATTTTGAGTCATTTTATGTATAGATAAAAGGTGAGGTTACCTTGAATGATTATAAAATGTATATACATGCATGCATACCCATGGTGTGTTATCAACCGTTATTACCTCATCAATGGACAATGATATAAACCTTGTTGATTTTACTTTTTCTTTAAAATCCTCATTTTCAAACATTGAGAGGAATTTTGCCATCTCCCAAGCACTAGTATTTGACCAATGTGAATGTGGAATGTTATGCAATCCAATATGTTGAAGTAAAATCTTATAATCTGAAAAATCAAAGATTGGTCTTCCTCTTTTCAGAATGTGATATAAATTTTAAAATTGTATATTTTTGGCAAGCAAATTAGATTGAGCAACTTTTCTAAATTGAGCTTTAATTATTCCTTGTTTCTAAATGAGACTCCATTGATGTTTATGATGATTATGATACTCTATTTCATAACATTGATGCATGCACTCTTTTGCATTTTTCCATCTCACTATTTTTATTAATTTTTTCATATTTGTCTTTTACCAACTCAAATATTTTGCAACAATGTTTCATAAATATGTCCAACTTGACTTGTATTTTGTGGTCCTTTTCAAGTTTCCAATTGCATATTATACATTTACAATCTGTTGGTGTGTTAGTTCTATTTTTTGGCTCTACAAGTTCAATAAATGGGTATTTATATGCCCACTCATATAGAAATGATCTTCCAATTATCCATATATTTTTATTCTTCCACATAGTTTTTTATGCCTTTTTAACTAGAGATTATTTTGGTTACATAATAGTCTCATCTGAAAATTATGTTAGGTGAGTAGATATCATTTGGTGTTAGGAATTCATCATCAACACCACTATCTATGATGTCATATCTCTATTTTCTTGAATTTAGTGTGACAATGGGTATTTATTTCTAAGTGACTTCTTTTAAGGCTATTCAAAAGTGTTATACAAGTCTTCAATACTTTTATCATTGAATTCTACATGAAAAATGTTTGTATGAAATTAATTTTTAATAAATGACAATACTAAAGTACAAATAAATAAAAAACATAAAATCAATAATATTTATAATTTAGTACCTATGTTTGGGATTTCATTCCTAGGTATGTTTACTAATTTAGGGGTATCTTTGATACCTTTATTAATGGGTTCTGCATGTAATATTGTTGTTGACTTTGTCATTATTATTGAATCTTTATAAGAATATTTAGTTTATTAAAAAATGGTATTTTACAATTTAGTACCTCTGTTTGGTATTTAAAATTCATACCCAGGTATGTCTTCCCATGGAGACATTTTTTTAAATGAGTTATTAGTGGGTTCTGCATGCAAAATGGTTTTAGACATTTTAATTATTATTTAACTTTAACACAAGCCAATAAATAAAAAGCACTAGTTAATTGAAAATTTAGTATCTATGTTTAGTGTCTGGCTAAAATAAGATAATAGGTTATTTTGTTTTCAAATTCCTAGAGGCCTTAATGTTTTTAGAAGAAGCCATATAATCAAGCCTATGTAGTCATGGATAAAAGATGATTAATAGCAAAATGAAGATGATTGACAACAAAAAATATGATTAATAGATGAATAAGGAATCATGATAACAATAAAACATGAGGGCATCCAAAAAAAACTATGGGCATCTAATTACAACATACAAACACCTGTTGATAGCCTATGAGCATTTGACTATATTCTATCAGCATCTGACGAGCTGATGGTAGCTTACCATTGTCTGATGGTAGCTTACGATCATCTGACAATAGCTTACTATTATCTGATGGCTACCTACTACCATCTAAAGGTAGCCTATATCCATTTGATGGTATTCTATGGCTATTTTAAAGTAGCCTATGATCATCTAAATGGAGCCTATGGTCCTTCAACTACAACTTGTGGTCATGTGATGGCACTTAAAGAGCAATAAATGAAATTATAGTTAAAATACTAAATCATTATATTATAAAAAAATCATTACATACCATGCTGGAAACTATTGATTCTTAAAGCCGTCTTGGGACCTAAAATAAAAACCACTAAAAAATTTCCTAAAGTTACCAGAATCCCTACAACACCTTGCAATTTTATTGTTGCTTGATAATATATTACTATCATCTAATGGTGTGCGAATAGAAGAGTGAACTTTAAAGGTTTATATCATCTGATGATATAAGGTGAGTGCCTATAGATTGGATTTTGAGATACCAATGAATTAAAATTATATGAGAGAATTTATATCCAAATGTAGGTGAACCTTCCCTCAAAATAAACTTTGACTCAAAAAATTTAGGTGATCCCACTCTGTTAGCCACTCAAAAAAAATCTAAATACTAACTTTAAAAAATGGAAGATTGATAAATTAATGAAAATGTACCACTAAAAAAAATCCTAAAACTAGCCTTCCTGAGTTGAGACATATAGTACTATAGGATCATCTAGTGTAGTGGGATCATATGTTTCTAACAACTAGTCAAAAATATCATGGTGTGTTACCATAACTAGAGATCCCCATCTGACCTCCTTTGTCATAAGGTTTGAAAAACTAATACCCAAATAAATATCAAATCACATATACATCTCCAAATATATTTATCTACCTAAAATCATATACAACTAGTATTATTTATCAAAGACTAAAAATCACAACATTTCTTACTTGTCTTGTTGTCACCAACCACCATCTCCCCATCTGCTCATCCTCCAATCATGGTCTCTCCATTAACCCATCCCCTAAGCATCTCATCTATGGGATTCCTCCATATCAAATAAAATAATAGAGTCACCACCCATGCACACTGTAAACTTCTCCTCGGTGGTGTTTCTATTGACTAGCTCTACCCTAGGCCAACTGTTGGGTCCTTCTATGTGACCACCCTCCTCTATACTTGATCCCATTAATGGTATCTCCATCAATGGTGTGCTCAATATGGTCATTAATCCTCTTTATTTGGTACCTATTGTGGTGCCTATTATAACCCTACATCTACATCCATACCCTTTCCTCCTTTAGCTTCTAGTTATCATGATTGACTAGTCCATGGTCTCACCCACCATGGCTTGATCTCTAGTATCTCAATTGTCACTCCTTCTCCTCCCCCCTCATATATCTTACATACCATTCATAAAATGTGTGTATAACTATAGGATCTATTAGGTGTGAGAGTCCAAATTATCTTGACAAACATGTCACTAGTTGTGACTCTACCCACCAGGTATAGTGGCTCATGATTTGCACTCAAGCTAGCCCTAAAATCATGGTTACCTAACTAGTCCAAATAGTACAAATATGTGTATAGGGATACCACATGATATCTCCTCATGTGACTATCTATAGTGCTAGCATGTGGGGCATGACCTGTACTACTCGGTCCTATCTCCATCTAGTAGCTTGAGGTAACATATCATTACCCACATGGGGAAAACTAGTTGGTTGATACATTAAGAACCTCTCATATATCCATGTGCTTAGTAACACCACTAATCTCATGGTCTTCTACCCATCTTAGTTATCATCTCCTCACCATCCTGGCTCTCTGGGATCTCACTAGGTCTATTAGAGCTCTATTTTTCTTAGAATAATAAATAATATCAAATAAATTATTTTTCACCCTATTTATATTTACTATTCCAAAATTTTCTACCCCTAAAAAATTTACCATCAGATTTATTATTTTCTCATATCTTTGTCTCTACTAACTCTTTTTCTAAACCATAAAATGTTTTGGAATCCTAACATTGTAGAGAATATTTTTCACTATTATATGTTTATATTGCAAAAAAATCAATTTTTTTCTCTTGTGTGCTAATCTTTATAGGTTTGCCTAATGTTCCTCACATTGGACACCTTCACATTTCTCACATATCCTTCTTTATCTACAACACTAAGGTAAGTAAAGGTATGTATTTTTTAATTTTGTCCTTTTATTTATCTTATTTTCTCCTTACTACATTTTATTAAGGTTCAACATTATGTGTCACTATATCTTTTCTTGAAGAAGCATCCCACATTGTACCTATGTGAAACGTGATAAGCTTTGAGTGGGGAATATGTATATACATAATATTTTCAAAATTTATCAATTACTGAGGATTTATATCTTGTGAGAACCCATCAAATCTCAATCTCTCTGAGTACATACCCTAAAGGGTGCACTAGGAAAGGGGTGGGCATATCATTGGTGCTTCATAGGATTGTTATCCCTTTTTGCCGCTTTATATCTACACACTTATCTCCTAAAACCATTCCCCTAAGATTTTCCTTTTATTTTACACCCTCCTCTAGTCATTTACCACCTTCATTAGCCATTTCCCTAACCTAAGTCCTTTTTTGACATTTTACATTACATACTCAATCACATCAACCTTGTATCCTTATTAACAAAACTACTAGGTTCTAGGTCAACCCCTAGCTAATCTAGTCCATAGCCTAGTTTATTTTTGTCAATTACAATACTAGGTCAATTGAATCGAACTTATTGGCCTCAAATTTTAGAAGGGTATAGGGTTATATTCACCTATATAAACACATTTATTTTACCATTTCTAATTAAAGGGAAGAAGTAAGATATATTATGCATCTACTTATAAACCATTCTTCTTGAAGAACAAGCTCAGAGTTTCATACTTTCCTTGGAGATATGGATCTTATCTTGTGGAGAAGTCTTTTGGATGCATTTATAGGTTGTGTAGCCTAGATCTAATTTATCCTTGTCATCCTTATATATCACAATAATCTCTTGTGAAACACCTTAGCTAAGGGAGAGATGGAGGATCGGTGGGTTCATCTTCAAAGGTAAGTATTAATAACTTTGTTCCTCCTTTATAAGAGTATATAGATATGCATTTAAACTTATCTTCCATGTATTAGGATTATATATACATTAACATGAGTATATGTCTTCTATGCATGTTTAATTTTAGTGTTTACTAACCCCCATTTTATGCCACAAGCTTTGGTGATCACTAGATTATATTTTTCTTTACTTGTTATTAGTTTCATGATTATGAAAACATAGGACTTAGTTAGGGTTATTGCATAATTTTGATTGACTGGAGGCTTTAGAACCCTCCCTAGTGATATTATTTATGATAAGATATCCCTTAGATAGCTCTAGTGGATCCATATTGGTCATAAACTTAATTATCTAATATATCCCCAATCAAAAGTGTCAGTACAATTTATCTTCTTCGAGCTAGGATTGATTTGTAGATTTTTTGAACTTACCATTACATACAAAAGGCATGGTAGAGTTTCCATCTAGTCCTCAACATTTTTTTGATATGTAATTCTTAGCATGAGAGCAAAACATGTCAAGGGGGATGGAATGTAATATACCTAGGGAGGGGTAGAATAGTAGTTTAATACCACATGTATTAGAATAAAGAGTTAGATAGATTAAAATAGTATAAATAAGAGGTAATAGGCCATTGTAATGCATCTAAAAAAATACAAATCAATTATAATTAAATACTACGATAAGGAGGTAGCCCCCTCTAAGTGGCTCGATATTGTGGATTTATTCCTTCCTGCCAAAAAGGAATATTATATTAATATAATTAGTATTTTATGTAATAGTTGTAAGAGGTTCTTAACAAATTATCAACTAATCCATCTGTAGCATATTTGGTCTTAAAACCCTATTTATATATTATAAGTTTTATTCCCTTAGGAAGAGGAAAAATATCCCAAGTATTATTTTTCATCAATGAAAAATACTCATCATACATTATAGCATCCCACCTTAAGTTTACCAATGGCCTAAAAAATAACACTAGATCATCAGTAATAGATTTTATCATAAGAGAAACACTAGATGTTTGTGAATGAGTGTGATGAGAATTATATGGATCACTAACTAAAGAACTAATTGCTTGTAAAGTGATCTATGTCCACTTGGGCAAAGATGGTGAAGAAGATGGTTATGGTGGTTGAATAGGTGTAACATCAAAATCATCCTCATCATGATCAATAATAGAAATCAATTCCTCACTATCATCTATAGAAGAAGGAGAAGAAGAAGTATTAGACGTAGACTCTTTTGGAGTGGGTAGCTCATCAAAATGTATATCCCATCAAAACAATAGCCAAAATAAAATAAGTGGTTGTATTTTCTTCTCCAATGCTTTACATTTATCATCAAGAAAAAATGCCCATGTCTAACTTCCACAGACATAAAAATCTAAAATATCAAGTTTGATCCCTGACCAAAGTTCTTTTGGTGTCATATTTTGCACAACTTTGTGAGGCATATGGTTTTGAATGTAGTTTACACAATTTACTACTTCATACCAATATTATGGACCCAAATTTTTAGAATGAATCATATAATTATCCATCTCTTTAAATGTTCTATTATTCCTCTCTACTACACCATTTTGTTAGGGAGTGTATGGTATAGTGAACCGATGTTGGATGCCATGCTTAGTATAAAAATCTAAAAAATATTACTATCATATTTCCACCATTATCTATGTGTATCTTATTAAGAGGAAGAGATGAATTTTTTTTAAACAAATGCTTTGAAAGCCTTAAAGGTCTCAAATACTTCAATTTTTAACTTGAGAAAATATACCCAAGTTTTACGAGTGAAATCATAAATAAATGTGAGTGTATATTTGGCCCTTGAAAAATAACGAGTTAGAAAAGACATCAAATCACTATGAACTAACTCTAAAGGTGCATGTGCACATGTGGCCTTACCAAATGGAAATGGATCCTCATGTTGTTTACCAACTAGACATCTATGACACATTCCATCAATACATGAGACCTTTGGAAGGCCATTTACAAGATTTTTTTCACTCATTTGCTTCATATATCCATAACTTAAATTCCCTAGCCTTTCATGCCACAACTTTCTAAGACTATTACCATGTGATATAAGTGAAGAACCATAAGTCCTAGAAGGAGACTCAAACTTATCAAAAGTGTAAGTCTTGTATAATGATCTATTGTACCTAATCCCAAAACTTTAATCTATGAAGAGTTCCCCATTATAATATGTGATGTACTACGATCTGTAAGAGAAGACAAGACATCCTAATAATTTATGAGACGATGAGAAACACCTAAGTCAAAAATCCATTGATCATGAGATGAAGATACTGCTCTGGTTAAAAGTACCTTCCATTTCCTTGTAGGAGTAGCAGATGGATAAGGCACATAAATCTTGTTTTGTTTCAATGCTACCTCTTATGTTTCCATATTCTTAAAAAATTTGCTTTCATCATGATTATGACCACTACAAAAGTTACAAGGACTAAAATTTGTCTTCTTTTTCTTAACGGACCTTTTGTTTTTAGAAGATTAAGGAGGCTATGTAGTGATGTCTATAGGTTTATTAAAATATGTTGGCCTCTACTTGGATTTAGGTGAAGGTTTTCATTTTGAGGTGTTAGCCATCAATGAATGACTAGATCTAGTTAGAGCATCTAGGGCCATTAGTTTTATTTGCACTCTAGTTAATCTTTCAAAAAGAACTTCAAAATAAGGCTAGGTGAATTTATCACCTAATGTATCCATCATGGTATAGAAAGCAAGGGAAAATACACTATATGGTCCTTTCAATTTTTACAAAATCATGAAGATGCACTCCTTATCATTTTTATCCTTGTCACCATCTTTCAACTGTGACCTAATAATTTTGATTTTTTCCAAGAATTCATATATTCAATGGAAATATGATGGAGATAGAGCACTTATTTTATATCTAATTGTAACATTTTGAATTCATTTATTTTTAAAAATAGGTTATTAAATTTATCCCATATCTCTTTTGGCATTTTGGCATTCGTAATGTGAAATTGGAGACTATCTAAAACATTGAGGCCAATCAATATAAGAGCCTCATCTTGTTTACATCTATATGCATATTTATCCTTTTTAGAGGTGAATGTCACAAGTGTTGTATCATCGAAAATCCTCCATAATCCCTTTAATTGAAGGATTCGTTACATTTTAGGCTTCCAAGCATGTTAATTTGTGGAGTTTAGGGGTTCAAACAATTGGGATTCCATTCCCAAAAAAGAGGATGATGTTGGCAAGAACAACCTTGACATTCCTTATACAACTTTATTCACAAAAAAAGTTCAAAAAATAAACCTCGTTACAATATAAATGTCACCTCTTGGTAAAATAACATAAAAAAATATGTTTCACAAGTTTATAATGTGGCCAATAAATGAGTATTTTACCTCAATTTTTTTATAGAAGGTATAATTTTGGTTTGTGAACCAAAAAAATGACTTTGTGTAATAAAATAGGTGATTTTATATGACCCCAAGACCTATGACAAGAAAAAAGTACTAATAAAATCTTATTTACCACTATGCCACTTGCAAATTTGAATATATAAGTTAAAAACTTACTTTTAACCACTTTTCAAGAGAAAAAATGATAAAAATAGACAAAAATAGACTCATACATGTGGGATAAGGTGTGGGAAAGTTAACCAACCAAAAAATAATAGATCCTTGAAGTCCTCAATGGCATTATAAGAGCCTAAAAATCATAAAACTTGATTAATTCCCCAAAAACACTTCCTAGGTGCTATGGGACTAGATGAAATAAAGCCTTCATGAGGGTCATAAAACCTCATGTAAGACTATACAAACTAGTGGGGAATGGATATGTAAATGGTAATTTACCCTTCCATTAAAAAAATACTCAAATATAGACATGTACATCCTAAATTCAATAATTAATGATATAATTTTCATCTAAAAAATTGCCTAAAGACAAACATTTTTATAGGGCTCCCAAGAGGTGTACGACTTGTTGCAAAATGGTATGGTTAGCTCTAATATGAGACTAAACTCAGTCTAATTTTTCCATGCATTTAATTCTACAAAAAAATGACCTATATGGTTTTTCATAGGGGTTTTAAAATAGGTCAAAAATAGATTTTTTGTTTACAATTTTCTTGCTTTTTTGTAAGTACAAACTTTCTAGTAAATTTATGACACCGAACATTACCAGAATGTATGTGGAATCTAAAAAATATCAGAATTAAACTTGAAATCTATAAGAACTAACTAAAAATTTGACATTGAAAATAAATGTGGGCAAGATAACCTGCAACTGAAGGCTTCTAAAATGCTCTAATACCATGAAATAAGCATATAAGAATGCAAATGATCCACGTGATCAACTCAGATGACAAGACTAAAATGAAAATACCTGAAAATAATGATTAATAAAATCACAAAAAAGTTCCTAAAAATAATGAAAGCTATGTATATTACTCTCTCTAATATATATATATATATATATATAACTCAAATAGTTTGTTGAGTGACAGCAAACTATTTGTTGTGATTACACAAATAGAGAAAACTGAAGAGGTATCCAATTTGTAAGTATTACGTGCAAAATATTATTGAGATAATATACATAGTAAAACAAACTACCCTAGGTAAATATAATTAACCTTAGGTAAAAAAGAACTTACCCTATGTAAAAATAAATTATCCATAGGTAAGCTTAAATGCACATTATTCCTACAAGGAAAGAAAAAATAAAGGGTAATTGTTTGGAAAGAATATTTGGGCTACTAAAACTAACTAAATGAACATGGAATTTCGATTGATGCTAGTAATAATGCCTCCAAAGGGTGATTTATTGAAGGAAAACACCAATAATCCTTCAATAGATGAGGTACTTTGAGTAATTGTCCCATTAGACGTGGCAAAAATTGTTGTCACTTTGAGTTGCACCCTTTGAGGAGTTATTTTAGGTCTCCTCACTCAATTAACATAATGAGAACTCTTTAAGACTGTGGGTGGCCTATGACTAAATAGAACCTCTAGAGAGGGATGGCTCCTTTTATGATACACCTATACCATCACTATACCCACTCAAATTACAAGTAAAATGGTAAGAGAAAGATAAAATAATTGGAAAAAGGCATGATGCACCAAATAATATGTCTCCTCTTCTTGTCTATGATTTCATAACAAAGCTAAGACAAGGCTGAATTTGATCACATGACTCCAAACAATCTTTATAGCATAAGTATTTCAATATGGAGGTTATAGTTGATACATAAATCAAGAGGGAAAATCAAGACATGTATAAAGAGACACTAGTGAAATTTCTCCACACTTAACATTTTCAAAACTACTTGACACACACCATATAACCTATAAAAATATGACCTACTCACAAAGAGGTAAGAATTAAGAGGACATATGCAAGGAGATTGAATATCAGCACTATCATTTATCAACAATTCACCATAAAAAAACTAAATGTGAGACAAAAAGGTAGAAACAACTTATATTCACTTCAAAATCAACAAGTATCAATTTTAGTAGTGCTTCACCATACTAGCATGGAGGATCATTTCAACTTCACCTACAAGAGTATATATAGGAGAAGAGAAGGGTAAGAGAGAAGGTGGACATATAAAATCTCATGATTTCTCTCATCAAATCATGAGATTAGTTAAAACTTCAATGGAAGGTGAAAAAATAGTCATATGATTTTTTTTCAACATGTTTTGGCCTTGTTTGATGATGCTCTCTTTATAGGTGGTGTAGGAGTTACTCTTGGAGTGTTGAGCTTGTTTAATGATGCTCTCTTGAGAGGTGGTGTAGGATTTACTCTTGAATTATATGACTCATTCTTGATCTCTTAAAATGACCCTTTATTGATTTAGGATTTATAATATTAGGTCTTGACAAATGGACTACTTTTTATCTTTTTTCCACTTTACCCACATTTGAGGATATCCAAACTAATGTTACAGGGTTGTGTTTGTGTTGGAGAGTTCTTAACACCATGAAGATATTAGAATACCTACGTAATTGGTAGTAAAATATGCCATAAATCACTATAATTAGATTATTTATGACATTAATATTCTTCCAAGTATTCCATTATATGTATAAGTGGGTGTCTCAAAGATTCTTATGCCTTAAATGACCTTAAGAAGGTCTATAACTTCATTTCATCAATGCAAGTGAGAAGGAAATATTTACTTGGATTAGTATATTACTTGATAAATTGATATATCACTATTATTATTTCTTTTATTTATGGTTTAAGGTTAAAAAAATTTCCAAACTAGTCAAGAGATTCTCACACACTTAAAACCCCAAGCAAACTAGTTAAGAACCCTGATTTCTCTAATGGTATAGAATTGTGTTTTACATATTTATCCATCCTCATGAAATTTATATACTTTAAAACAATTAAAAAACTTCAAGGACATAAAAAATTACCTCCATGTCAATTTTAATGAGGTTATATTGAGTAGAATTCAAACTATGCTCTTTTTTGTGAAAACTAGGTTGCAGGGCAACAACTAGACTAGTTTGCTAAACATTTTATATTTTGAGCTCCATAGGGTCTCAAGATATGATTAATTTTGTATTTTAAACTATATTAAAATATATAAACATTAAAATCACCATTTATTCATGATCAAGCACAAAAAATATAAAAAACACTCCTTTTTAGGTATGCAACAACTCAGAAATCAGAAACAATGGACCTAGAGAGGGAAATGGGCATATCTTGAGTTTTATGGGGTATAAAGGCATAATTTTTTTTTTATATGAATTTAATATACCAATATATATCTTTAAATAATTTTATGCATTCAATTAGTCAAGAAAACCTTCTAAAACACTATTTTTTGGCCTAAAACCTCAAAAATTAGAACAATGAAAAAATTATCTTGGATGGGTTAATTCTTATTCATTTGAGTTGTTTGGGTAATTTTATTATATTTTAAGAATTTTATAAAATCATTTATGATGTTTCTATACCATTAACATACATATTTAATCCCCATATCCTCTGAAAACACTTCATAACCTCCAAATCTACCTGCCATGTCAAGAAATAATAAAACAATGAAATTTACTTCCCAATGGAGGTCTAATCATGACTATTAGACCCATTTATATTTATATTAAACTAACATCATGCATCCATAAAGCTCATATATGCTTCTAAAGGGATAAAATTTAACTACAAGGGTTTGTAAGGGTTTTAGAGGTGTTAAAATTAGTAGTGATTGTTCATAAAGCTTAGGAATCTAAACCTTGAATGTATGCAAAAAATTTGTAGTTCATTGGGTTTAATTCAAACCTTAAGATAAATGGATTCACATTCTCTCTCTTCTATGAACCAATTCCAAACTTTCTACCCTTCTTTGCTTGTGAGTGACTCGATGGAGTTATTGAACAATGTTTTGCCTTTTTTAGACCTGTACCTTCTACTTGAGCATGGTATTAGGCCTGAGAGGGTTGAAGGAGGTTTTTTTATGGATTTAAAACCTGATAATATGCTTCAATTATCTGTATAAACCTATAAAATCTCATCCAAACATGCCTTCTTTTGCTATGAAACTTGTTTGTTTGGAATAATGCCTTGTTGTAACTTCGTGCAAAATGTATATGGAGTCCTCCCTAACTTTTATAATGATAATGCAATGTTCCAATCATATTATTTACCTTCCTTTACAATTATTTCTCATTTTATGCCAAGTTTTAATATTAAAACAATGACCAAAATAGTTTTTTAAATGTGAGCAATGTTGGAAATGTATGGAGTTGGCATTTTGGCCAAGTGTATAGGTGTAATGAAATAAAATATGGCATTCATAAAATACCAAATAATATAAAAGAACCTATTTTGACCTCTACACATGGTGTTGACTCTTCACACTTGATATCTCTCAAGGGAGTCACTTTGCCACATTACAACAAGCAATAAAACAAAATAAAGATCCAAAAATACCTTAAATTTTTTTAAAACCTTCATAGATGACCATTTTTAAGGTTAGACAACTCAAAACATTGTTTGAAATTACCATGATCAAGGGCAGATAAATTAGCCAAAATTTACTACCAACAAAGGAAAATAACTTTACAATAAAGATACCAAGTACAAATTTTCCAAAAGCACATGATAATTTTTTTAGTTTTCCTATGCACAAAAATGGCACATATTGTTAAATATGTGATATTCAAGTACCATTTTCATAGATAATGATTATACTCTTGAGATCATTAGATAGTGCTTACACAAATCCCAAATTACTAAAAAGGAATAAATAAATAAAACTTCAAAAATCTAAAAACAATTTTAGCATAAAACATGTTTTATTGACTCCTTGAAATCTATGTAGTAGTTACATATTGATGGATGATATATCAGTTACTTATACATACACATGTGTTTCATGCTTCTACTTGAGTGTGATATAGTCATACATAAATACATGAACTATTCCTATTTTATATGTTCAATGGGCCTTCCCTATACTTATGTCATGTGGACATTGGGGGAATATGTTTCTTTGATCTTGATAATCACAGGTTATATGGTTCCATGATCATCTTTCATTATCATGTTTTACATTATCTATACTTACACATGCTTTTATCCATAATTATATCATATACAAGGTACTTGATATGCTATGAACTTGACATTTTTTGCTAACACATTTAATCCATGGGCTATTATGATATGTTTATGATGGTTTCTTATTATTTCCTTTATGTAATTCCTTAAGTGCCTTGCCTTGTTATTATCTTGCTTCTTAGAGAATTTGAATATGCTCCTTTGTTGGTATTCCCTATGCCTATGTGTGATTTGTTTGACATTTAAATATGTCATAATATATTGTATGGGCATTTTAATTTGTGGTTCTTAATTTTTTGGAAATTTGACTAAGTCATCTCCTTTCAATTGTGTGACATTTGAACATGCCCCTTATTTTCAGTCTCCTAATACCATTGTATGTTGACTTGATTTTTAATGATCATGTATGTGTGATTGTTTTATTTTTGAGATTGTCTTATTAATATCTATATGTTGTGTGATTTTTATCATGCATCTTAGGCCTTCATGTGATCACATTGTTTTATGTGTTTCAATGCTACATTTACCTAGATATGTTATTCTATAGGTTACATAGTTCCATTCACAAATTATATAGTTGTCTTATCCTTTTGAGGTGAGGTTACTAATAGTTTATATTCTTCATTCGAATTAAATGGGGGGGGCATATCAGTGAGGTCATATCATATAGGCATGTTCTCCACATTTGGTGTAGTTTTTAGATTCAGTGAGGGTGTGCTTTGGAAACATGCGCTTCACACTTATTCAATATTCAACATCTCCAAGTTAAGGTGGGGGCATGTTTTGGAAACATGTTATACACATTGGCACTTATATCAATTTTCAAATTTTTCCATATATAATGGGGGCATGTTATGGTAACATGCTACCCACATTTATTCAAAAATTCTAAATTGGCCAAAGCACACAGACATATGATTTAGATACATATTTGTGGCATATATATATATATATATATATATATATATATATATATATATATATGTATGTATATATGTATGTATGTATATATATATATATATATACATACATATATATATATATATACATACATACATATATACATACATACATATACATATATGTATGTATATATATATATGTATATATATATATATATATACATACATACATATATATATACATACATATATGTATATGTATGTATGTATATATGTATGTATATATATATATATATGTATATATATATATGTATGTATGTGTATATATATATATATATATATATATATATATATATATATATATATATATTAGGTGCACATTACATAGCATATTCACCTTATATATGTCTCATGATGAAACTGTGTATAATAATAGTACCAATATATATATATATATATATATATATATATATATATATATATTGGTACTATTATTATACACAGTTTCATCATGAGACATATATAAGGTGAATATGCTATGTAATGTGCACCTAATATTACAAAATCCAAATTATTTTAGATTTCAAAACTCTTCTATGGATTTTCATCACCCACCAAGACAAACTATTATGGATTGTATTGAGCCAATATACTATAGTAGTTGGTTCACTTTTGGTATGGTTGAGGTGATTAATCACTCAATCTTGCCAAGTTTTTAGGTTGGACTTGATTATATCATTTACCTCACTAGTTTGATAGTGTGAGTTGACTTGGTTTACTCACACTCACCAAGTTATAAATATGGTTAGGTTGCATGATTGAGCTAATCTCAACTGATAGGTGGCAACTCACCTTTTCTCTAAGGTTGGGAGCATGTACCTTATAATCTATTTATATTCATCTTTATTTATGCACGTTCTATATTTATATATATTTATCCTAATCTTAGTTTCAAAGTATTACAATTATACATATTTTCAAATAAACTTATAAATAGGCAAGGTTATTTCATCAATACATAGGTGTAATCCTAAACCTTGCTCTTTCAATTTAAATTAATTTCAAATGCTTTCAATTTCAGATTATATGCATTAATTATATATTGTAACATGATCTTGGTTGCAAGTCAATCATCAATAAATCACTCAAGTTGGACTCAGGTAAAGACAAGGTGTGTTATACACACCCAAGTGCACATTTCATTTCCTTTAAACCAATAATTTCATTACTATATTAAAGAGGGAAAATGTAGATGATATTTATGGATTATATAGCCCCTTAGTCTTGTACACTTGACAAACTTATACCTTGACTATTCCGCTCAGTTATATAGCTTTCCCACTTTTGAAATTCTCACATCTACTCCATCTTGTGCCCCTTGGCATATATCTTGGTATGACTAGTCTTATGTTGATAATCCAAACCTTCTATCTTGTCAAAGATGCTTAAAACATGCTTATCTTATCCCCCTACAAGTTTTGAGCCTATACTTATTTTATAACTACCATGACACAAGTGTCAGTCCTAGACCCTTGCATAGATGATAGTGTCCTACCCCCAATGTAGGTGTATAATTCCCTAAAGTGATCTAATTTGTAAATTAAATTTATCCTAATTATCTACCTAAGTGATTTAATGCAAGACATTTACAAATAGGAGTGTTACATATTCACAGTCACTCCTCATTCATTCCTCACATAGAAACTTATTACCTATTCACTAGGATACTTATCAAAGGCATTTAATCAAGCAATCAATTAATAAAAACTTTCCTATCTTCTCCTAGTTTCATATCAGTCATTGGGAAAAGACATCTACAAGTTTGAATTAATGAAGGAGCAACCCAATATCTATATTTGATAGGTTAGAAGATAAATCATTATTATACTAGAACAAGCCTTGATTGATTCACACAGAAGCCAACACCTAAGGAAGCACTAAACTAGTCTAAGGCCCTATTTGGATAATTAGCTATGTAGCCAACACTCATTTACAGAGGGATCTTTAGGGTCAACTTGATACCGTGATCCCACTAACCCATTTTTCTCATGGTCACTTTAAATATGAAGAACTAGGGTTTTATAATTTCATGAGTGACAGTCCATGACCCAAATATGAATAAACAGAGTGAAGGTAAAGAAAAATCTAGAAGCATTCAGGTGGTCACATATTTTTCCAACATGTATTTTACATAAGACACTTGTGTCTAGTTCAGATAGTGGCATCGATGCAGCCATCCCAGGTTGATGCTAGTATCCATAGCTCTAAAAGAACACAATCCAAAATTTGGAAACTATTCTAAAAACCTCTTCCAATTTACTTATTGTCTATTCTAGATCTATAACTATGTTAGCAATAGAACCAACTAAGTACATTATTTCTTTCTCATTTCCATATCTAGCATAATTGTACATCTAATTTTTATCCTATCTTAGTTTAATAAGTTTAATATATGTTTTATATAAGTTTATAATTTAATTGACATGTTATAGAGATAGTTTATTACCTTTTTTTCTTAGGCTATCTCTATCCTTTTAACCCTAATCGATACAAAATTTCCAATAAACAAATAAAAAACATTTAATAATCCAAAATTATTTTCAGCATGAACATGCTCTATTGGCTCCTTGACATCTGTGTGTTATTTCTATGTTTATGGATGGCATATCAGTTACTTGTACATACACATGTGTGTCACACTTATACTTAAGTGTGATATAAACATGCACAGATACATGATCTATTCCTATTTTGAATGTCGGCCCTCACTGAATCTAAAAATATGACCAATGTGGAGAACATGCCTCTATGCCATGCCCTCACTAATTATTCCCCATTTGAGGTGAGTTAAGAATAAAAATTGGTAGTTACCTCACCTCAAAAGGATAATACAAATGAATAATTTGTGAATGGACTGTCACTCCTTATGAAATTGTAAAACCCTAGTTCTTCATCTTCATAGTGACCTTGGAAAAAATGAGTTAGTAGGATCATAGTGTCAAGATGATCTTAAATAACCCTATATCAATGTAGGAAGTAGACTAGAAGAGGATTCTGGAACAGTCACCAAATTTTTGATCAAGTGCCTCAAGAATCATGGACACTAGCATCAGCCTAGGATGGTTATGTCAATGCTATTTTTTGAACTAAATTCAAGTGTCATATAAAAATACCTATTAAAAAAGGATGAGACCACCTGGATGATTCTAGTTTTGTCTTTACCTTCACTTGGGTATATTTAGATCTAGGTCATGGACTACCATTCCTCATGAAATTTTAAAACCCCAGTTCTTCATATTTATTATGACCTTAGAAAAAATGGGTTAGTGGGCTCATGGTGTCAAGCTAACCCCTCTATTAATGAGCATTTCTTACCTAACCAATACTCCAAAGAGGGCCTCAGACTAATGTAGTTTTTCCCTATGTGTTGACTTGTGTGTGAATCATGCAATATGTGGAAAGCAAGTACAATAGCAACCTAACTTATAACTTGGAAAATATAGCTTTTGGGATGTTCCTTTAGTAATTCAGACCTCCATATGTTTTTTCCCTATGACTAATATGAAAATAACAAAAAATAGGGAAGCTTTACTCAATTTGATGTTGATATGTCTTTAATAAGTAGCTTGGTGAGTAGGTAAGAAGTTTCTAGGTGAAGAATGAATAAAGAGTGATTGAGAATATATACCACTCCTATCAAGAAATATATGACATTAAAGCACTTAAACTAACCACTAGGATACATTTCATTTGAAAATTAGATGACTTTAGGGAACTAGACACCTGCATTAGGGTAGGACAAGAGCGTTGATGCAGGGTCTAGGACTGACACTCATATATTGGTAGTTAGAAAACTAGTACAAGATCAACACTTGTTGGGGCATAAGATAAACATATTTTTAGCATTATAGGTAAGATATAAGGTTTGAGTCATCAACAAAGACTATTCAGACCAAGGGATAGGCTTAGGGCATAATATAGAATAAATGTGAGAGTTTTGAAAGCAGGAAAGGTCCATAAATGAGAGAAATAATGAAGGTCTAAGTTTACCAAGTGTACAAGACTAAAGTGATATATAATTCATAAATATCATTTGCACTTAGAAATAATATATGAAAATAAATATTAGTTGCATGTGTGTACATACATATATATGTCTATATATGTACACATATATGTTACATACATACATGTATACACACATATGTACATATATCTATATATATGTGTGTGTGTGTGTGTGTGTGTGTGTGTGTATATACATATATACATGTATGTGTGTGTGTGTGTGTGTGTGTGTGTGTGTGTGTGTGTATATATATATATATATATATATATATATATATATATATATACACACACACACACACACACATACACACATGCATACATGTATGTACATATATAAATGTATACATCTCTCTCTCTCTCTCTCTCTCTCTCTCTCTCTCTCTGTGTGTGTGTGTGTGTGTGTGTGTGTGTGTGTGTGTGTGTGTACACATATATAAATGTATGTATACATTTATACACATATAAATACATACACACATATATACATACATATGTGTGTGTGTATACACACATATGTATATGTACACACATATGTAACTAATATTGAGTTTTATATGTTATTTCTAAGTTTTCTAATATAATTTAATGATTTCATGGTTTAATATTTTTATGACTAAAAAGGAATGGGAAAGATGTTTTATGTTTTGTTTTATGCACATGTAACTATTATAGCAAATACACCTGTAACCACTTTAGAAAACTACTCATAACCACTACACATATCACCTACAAACACCAATTGGCTTGACATGAAAGACACAACCACCTACAACCATTATTTAGTTGGATATTGGAGATAAACTATATGCAACAACTATAAAAACTCATAATAACTAGCTAGGATCAACTGTAACAACTCTTGCAGGTGAGAATTATTATAGAACACCATAAAAAAGTTATTAGTTTTCTTCTCCAAACCATTTATAGATTATCTAAAAAAATTAATAAATCATGAAACATGGTGAGACGTTGTGTCTGCATAGGCACTCCATTGGACCAAGTGGTTATTTCCTCTATTTGAATAATGTATTTAGTTTCAACCACTTGCATTATTTTATTTGTTCTAATTTCTTAGGCATTATTATCATAACCTATTAGATTTATAGAGATAATAATAAGTCTGCCTACCGTATATAAGGAGTAGAGTTACAGGTAGTAGGCTCATAATAGAAGAATATGAAAAGAAAGAGAGAAAGTAAGAATAATCTTAGAAGTGCTATGATTTATTATACCCTACTATAACAATCATTTCATTTCTACAAGAATAATTAATTAAATCAATTTTATTTGAAATGGAACAATTATAGATGAGGAGGGGATTATAAATGTAGTCCAACTGAAGAGGGCCCACTCATAAGGAGCTAGAGTGAAAATCCCATCCGTTAATTAGTTTATTTATTTTTGTTGTGTGAAATACTTCCAAATTTCAAGTTTTTGTATACGTCTTGAATTCATAAGCATAATCACTTTGTTTTCATATATGTGTGTGTGTTTCAATTTCATATTAGTATTTTCATTCTAGTGTGGAAAGATTCATAATATAAAACAATAAATATGTTATTTTCCTACAATTCATTTATGAAAGCATTCAATTTATTGTATTTAAATTTCCTTGTAAGTGTGATAATTCTATTCCAAAAAAGTGTGTTTTCTATATGCAATGTTTAGTGCCCCAGTCTTCATCCCTTGGAAGCTAATAGTGTTGTGCACAAAATGTTGACACCCTAAGAAAATTACATCTCCAAGTTAAAAATCAATGAAGGTAGCATTTCCAATAACCAAGTGGTTTCCTCTCTAGATCATATATGTCAAGTTGTATGTGAGAATTAGTTGTGTCAAGTTTAATTTATACATTGATTTTTCTATTCATTTTGGCATCATTGTTAGGGAGGTGTCAAACATTAGGATATTAGAAGGTTGGTTAGATTTCCTACTTTCATAGATTAGATTTATTATTTTTGTAAATCATATTTCCCACTTTCTAGATGACATTCCTTGATTTCTATAATATATTTCTTGCTTTTTTGATTACATTTCATGTTTTTTAGTCCATGTTTCAAGGTTTCTAGAATACATTTCCTGATTTATAAATCACACTTCTTGTTGAGTTAAATTTATAGTTATTTAGTTAAATTTTCAATTTTTACTATTAGATTAATAAATTTGAAAAAAAAAAAAAACTATTTTAGACTAACCCTATGTAGGGCAAGACAAAAAAAAGAGAGAAATAGGAGAAAGAGTGGTTGAATTAAATGCAGAGGAAGATAGACCATCTAGGAAGATTCTTGCCTAGATAGTTAGACTTTTATATAGGAGTAGTGATACTAATTATAGAAACTATAAGTTATAAAATAACACCCTTAGCCATTTTACAATAGTTACATGAAGTTTGACAAGAAGATTAAATAATGGAAGAGTCATTGACTGAGTTGGAAACACATTCTAAAGGCAGAAAACATAAGGAACCTCACACACTTGAGAAGAATATATTTCAACCATCTAAAAGAGTAACCATCTGGCCACCCTATTCTCAGGAATGTATTAATCAACCCTCTCCACTCTCACCCAAACTCCTTACCAAAAGAGAGTTAAAATCCCTCCTAGCCTCAAAAAGGAGTTTTAAAATTATAGTACTTGCTAAGCCAACTAAACTATTTGAACTAGTTGAGCAAGAAAATGTACTTATTGAAGTCCTAATATAATTCCCAAAAAACCCCACTCCATCAACTCTAGCCAAAATATTCTCCTTCCCATTAGAAAATCCTAAGATTAAAATCCATTACTCACCTTGGGCTGAAGAAATTGACATAGAATTTGAAGAGTGGGTTATGAAACTTTTGCATCTACTAGTAGTTTGAAAGATCATGAGGGACCTCTAAGGAGAAAATTTCACCAATGAAGCTAAAACCTTTGAATTTACCATACATACCACTTTAAGTGTCATTCCCATGAAAAACATCCCTCCCTCGATCTTTCCAAACTTTAGAGTAATGATAAGTGAGGGTCCTAATACATTCATATTTGAATTTGATGTTTTATGTCATAGTTATAACTACAACTAGGATGCTCAAATTTTGAAACTATTTATAGCTATTGTTAAAGACACAACCCTTAGATGGTTCATGGTGTTAGGAAAGGGCTCAATCTCCTCTTGGGGATAAATGAAGGATGATTTTATTTATAAATATCAAGATTATTTTAGAGGATGAGACTCTAGGATAGATGATATCTTTAGGATAGTCAATAAAGAAGATGAACAATTAGAGGCTTATATGGAAAGGTTAATGCTTAGTCTATAAAAGTATAAACAAAATGCACTAGACCAAGAATACATCAATTAAATATTCTTGAAAGGAGTCAATGACAAATGTATAGAATCACTAGATCTTATGAGCATCATAGATGTATCATAGCTATCATTTGATGAGATCACCATCCTATGTAGAAATATATAAGGTCTATGATGAAGAACTATAGTAATAAAACATTGCATACATTTTCTTCTAAATATTCTAATGGAATCTCAAGGATGGAAGTAAGTAACTTGATGTAAGACATGGAACAAGACATCATTAGTCACTTGGATACATAGTTAGACATGTTGCATACATGAATAAAATAATAGGAAACAAATAAGGCTTTAACCATAAATTGCCTAGATTTCCACATAAGGAAAAATAATTAAAAATGCCATGTTGCTTGAGTAAAAGTGGTAAGCATAACAGAGGAAGATCTTGATGCATTAGAGTTCCATGAAATAGAGGAGATGGAGATAATATTTTTAATGTAGTTCAAAGGAAGCCATCATATCAAAGATGAAAAAAATATAGGTATGCCATCAAATTCTACATGTTTTAATTATGGTCCTTATAATCATAATGCATAAAAATCTTGGGATTAAATGCCACCTCAAAACACAAACTTCCCTCAACAAATCTCTCAACCACAAGCCAATTGGTAATGATTTCAAAGCCAAAATTAGTTACTTTAAATATTTCCATCCCAAATCAATTAACCACAGTCCCAAAATAATCCATGGCAACTTCCAAATCAAAATTAGTAATGGTATCCTCTTTTCAACCAATGGTAGTAACCATGGAATGGAAAAAAACCATGGATGAACCCTAATTCTAGCTTTCAATAATCATCATAACCATGACTACAACAACAACTAACATTAATGAAAAATAATCCCACTCCACATCCACCTAAATCCTCACAATCATCTACCCAAACTTATACCCAACCCTACAAATAAGTCATTTAAACTAACATACAATAATGAATTAGTGACATATCCCACCTATTTAGTGGAAGTTGATAATGTATATCTTTTTTCAAGAAGAACACTCCCAACTATTTCCCACCCATAATAACATAACCTATAAAATAGGTTCTCAATACCACAATTAACCCACAATCATCAAATAAATGACCCACTCCTGAACCAAGTGCATCTAATGCCCAAGAAACACCTAACAACTTGCCTTTCCCAGAAAGATTGTAATTACAAAAAGAAGAACTAGAACCTAAATTTGACTTTGTAGATCAACTTTAAAATATTTACATCAAAATTACATTGTTCTAATCTATTAGATATGACCCCATATATACCAATATTTTCCAAGATTTATACCTCAAGAAACTTGGATGAATAAGGAAGGACCCCAAAACCATTGAAGTAGTTAGATAAGTCATAGACATTATGCTAGGAAACACAATCCTACCTAAATAATTTGACCTTAATAGCCCACCTATTGATGTTTACATTAATAATACACTCATTCAAAATACTAATAGATCTAGGGGAAACCATTAATTTCATGACTAAATAAACCATGCAAAAACTAAGACCCACAATCCTTCATCACACCTCCACTATTTTAAAAATGGCATATAGATCCATTGTCAAACTTCAAGGGGTGATTAAGGACCTTTTCATCTCAAATGATTCATGGAAGTATCTATCAAATTTCATGATTTTACAACCAAAGGCTAATCTAGGAGGATATAATCTTATCTTAGGCAAGCTTTGGTTAGCTACAATTGATGCATTCATTAGTTGTTGGTCGAGGAATATGTTAATTTCTAATGGAAATACCATGAAAAAATAGTCTTATATCTACATGCCCAACTTTCATTTAAACTAGGAAAATATCCTTGGGTTAAGGATGAGGATGATGACCAAGATCCCCTCTAACATTTATTTACCATTGATTGGAAATCATTTTCTAAACTCAAGATGAAGACACAACACTTATAACATAATGCAAAACATTTACAAAGCTGACCTATATGTTGAAAATCTTCTAGAATGCACATATTTTCCCCTTATCATATCTTCCCAATAGAATAATCTTTAGACCCCAGGGAAGATATCAAAAATTTATGTCACCTCTTACCACACCATTGTTGCTTTGGCAATCTTCTAGGTATCATTTATTCTATGAAATTCTTATCCATATAAGTAAACATACTACTAGGAAGTCCTCTAAACATCAACAACAAACTTGACTCCCAATAAGAAACCTAGTTGGTAACCTTGATATAAAGACATAAAATGAATTTCACATGGGATTATCATGACATGAGAGGTCTCCACCCAAACTTGTGTACTCACCACATATATATCAAATAATAATGTAAACCCATTTGACAAACATAAAGACATGTAAATCCTATTTTTCAAGAAGTTGTGAAAACTAAACTATAAAATCTCTTTGATCCATGTTTTATTTACCAAATATTTGATAGCTAGTGGGGATCACCACTTTTCATTGTGCCAAATAATAATGTTAAATGGTGAGTTTATGTGGATTATTGAGAGCTTAAAAACACCATAAAGAAATATCACTTCCCCTTTCCATTCATTGATCAAGTTCTTGACACTTTTATAGGAAAGAAAAACTTCTCCTTATTTGATGGTTTTTGTGAATATAACTAGATCATGATTACACCTGAATACCAAGATAAGGCCACATTCACATGCCCCTTCGGAACTTATGCTTACTTGATCCTTCCATTCGAGTTATGAAATATTACTACCACATTTCAATGGGTTATCTTGAGCATATTTTCTAATATATCCCATGAATATGGATGAATATATGGTCTATGAAATTCCTTTGATGAAGCTATTAAAAATCTGAAAAAAGTTCTTTAACATTTTCAAGACAATAATCTATCATTGAGTCATGAGAAGTGTTATATGTTCATGCATGAAGGTATTATGTTAGGAAATCATCTTTCATTTGTAGTCATAGAGGTAGAATCTTCTAAAATAGAAGCAATAAACTCAAAAATAAAGAGATGCTAGAAGTTTCCAAGGCTATGCTAGATATTACCATAGATTCATCAAAGATTTTAGCAAGATATCCATTCCACTATTTGTTTTATTATGAAAATATGTTGATTTTGTGTGGACTAATGCATGCCAAAAACCATTTCAAACTCTTAAACATTTACATATGACAACACCCATACTAAGAGGACCAGATTGGAAGCTACTTGATGCCTCTAAAATGGAACTTGGGAAATACTTGGACAAAAATATGGGTCACTCAACTATGTTATATACTTAATTAATTAAAATATTTAAGCAATAAAATTGAGATACATAGTCATGGATAAAAAATTTATTGCAGTAGTGTATGTTATAAACAAATTCCAACATTACATTACTGGTTATCCTATTTTTGTTCATATTGATCATTCTAAAATCAATTATTTAATGAACAAACCAAAAATAAGTGGTAAGATAATCATATGGATATTTTTATTACAATAATTTGATATAACTATAATGGATAGGCTTGACAAAGATAACAAAGTTACAAAGTTCTTGTCCAAATTAACATCTAGTGAAAAATCCCATTAGTAGATGATTCATTTTTTGATGAAGATATTTTTTCTTTAACTATTAACACTCCTTGGTTTGTAGGTATTGATAAGTAATGAGCATCACATATATTAACACATTCAGACAAGATGCCTCTCCAATCATATCTAGATTTGGATCCCTTTATAAAATGGGGATTGATTTTATTAGTCATATAGATCCACCTAATCAAACCAAGGAGTATATTTTAGTATGCATAAACTACCTTAATAAATGCGTAGAGGTAAAATATTTGATGCATGTACATGATTAAAAATTAACTTAATTATTATATGAGGAAATATTTACCCAATATGGAGATCCACAAGAGATAGGCTTATATCAAGCAATACAATTCATGTTTGGTTTGATTACAAACCTTGTACAAGAGTACAAGTTTTGGCACAATAAATATACTCCATATCATCCACAATCCAATGATCAAGTTAAATTTACAAGTAGGGATTTGGATAACATTCTTACCAAGACAGTAGCTATACACCACCATGATTGGGTGGAACATCTTCAAGAGGTTGTATGGGTTTATAGAACTATATGGAAGACAACTAAGAGGTTCACACCCTATGAGTTGGTTTATGGAAAGAGGGTTATTATATCCTTATAATTAAAACTCAAAACTCTAATTATTACCTTAAAACTTGGTATGTATTTTTACTAATAGTATCATGAAATAATCATGCAACTAAACCCATTAAATGAGATTTGAAGAACAACTTTACAACACATGAAGGTAGTTCAACAAAAAAGGATAAAATCACATGATTAGTTAATCAAAACACATGAGTTTCAGCCAAGTGGTTGGTACTTACTCTATAAATAAAATTATAAGTATCATAAAGAGAAAATTTAGACCAAATGGTTAGCCCTATATGAAATAGATAAAGTGTTTGACAATGGAGCAATATAACTATGCACAATTGGTCATGTATGCTTCTCCTTGATGGTTAATGGTCTATTTTAAGTTGTATAAGAAAACTTTCTCCAAGAAGGAATTAATTAAAAATATTATAATAGAATAAAACCTTCACATGATTATGTAACTCCCTCACATATTGGATCAGCACTATGTCTCAAATCCTAAAGAGCTTACTAGGGTATGGGCATTTAGCTCCACCTATTAGGGGTAGGATATCAGCACCACATATTGTAGTTTTGGTTAGGAAACCAACTTGTTGGCTGGAAAAATTTGAATAAAAGGGGCTTGAATATAAATCCAACTTGATGGCCACCCAAGAGTAAAAAATAAAAATAAAAAATCATCAATCTTACGTCACAAAAAATCAACAAGCAAGGTCACCTACAACTCACTAGTTATTTCAAACCTATTTTTAGGTGATAAAAGTAAATTTTCATCCACATGTGACATTTTAGGTATTATATCCTAGTAGTATAGGTAAAATTTCATTAACCTACAGCCTCCTAAGTGTCAGAGGGTTGCCTTTAGATGTTGGAAGATAATTTGTATCAACTTTCAACATATACCATAATAAGATTCAGCACTACAAGAGAATTTTTTTAGTAGGGTGATTACATTACGATCATCATTCCCATCTCAAAATGTATAATGGGGTATTATGAATATAATTTTTATTACTTTTTGTTAAAATCTTTACATATACATAATCACATTTGTTGTAGGTTTCCAAGAAAAACTTGCAACCACCACTGCTTACTTCCTTTTGTAAAATTATCATCTCTAAAATTAATCTATAAATCTTACTCCTAATTGATTGTATCCCAAGGGCATGAATTCATTATTTGTCCCTATGGACATTCCATAATTTCATGTTTATCTTAGGATATCAATCATTAATAAAGTTCACAACTGGAAACTTATTTCAAATTGGACATTCCCATAAGAGTTTCCTCTCTCAAGTGTTTTGGTGGTGACTCAGATCATCATCAACATAGTTTCCTTGATGCCTCATGTCAAATACTCTAATATTCCACTTTTATCCACCTATAATAATTATATAATTAGTAAACCAATGTTTTAATTAGTTAATTATATTAGTTAATTAGGATAGATATATTTTTGCATGATTAATTTTGCTATGTTTATTATTAATTAATGTGTCATAAATTTTTTTGAGTCACCCCTCCATCATGCCTCCACATAATGACTCACCATTTTAATTATTAATACCCAAGCCATCCTAACTCTATGTCTTTTCACCATACACTCCAATCATTACTCCTTAATTCCCATCATTGTTATGTATTTTCTTCCCTCATATCCCATTGGTTGTGTGTGACTCCAAAAATTAGATTCATTCCACTTGAGGACATGTGGAAGCCTAAAGCTAGGGGGAGGATAATTGATGGTATGTTGGCATGTGTGACTGATCAAACTAAGATAAGGAGGAGTGGATGGCCGACATGTATAAATAATAAATGAAACATGATGTGTATGGAAAAATTATGCCACCACAAGTTCAAAATCATAACCAATTACTCCTATCTCCCTCCATATATGGCATTTCATCATTTCATTCATTATTACATGTTATTTTAAAACTTCACAGAGACATCAAGAAGTTACAGGATTGGATAAGTAGTTGCTCATAAAAATTCACATGATCAAGATGGGTGGAGACATAAAAATGATGTAACCAAGTGACCACATAGTTTTAAGAAATAATCCATATATGGTGACCATTTTTAGGATGCAGGATGGATGGGTTTCATAAAGAAATTTGAAGGGTATAATTTGGAGATTGCGTATGCATTTGTTCAGCCATTACAAGATGATAGGGCTAATATCAAAGGTATGGAGGTAGTCTTAATTGATGAATTAATTTTGGAAGCTACTAGCCTACTTGCAATAGGGGAGAAATAAATAAATTGGACATATAACTACAGATGTTATGGCTAAATTTAGTGTACTAGGGGAAGTGCATGAATATGAAACATGAGCTATAAAAAGATTGTCAGTCCCTCATCCTTAGAACTTAGTAGATGTATTCATTACTAAATACTTTACATGTGAAGATAAATTATTTGTGGTATATACTGCTCACTTGAATCTCTTAATCCATCTTGGACATAAAATTAATATGAATGTGACCAATTATTTCTTACATTTTCTAAAAAATATGGATAAAGAATATAATGGAAACCTAAATCCATAATGCACCATTGTTTAATAACATTAATAGTCAATTGGATATTAGCCATTAACATACCGAACATTTCATGGAAGAATTTTATCTCACTATCTAATATTCCACAAAAAGTTGCTACTCAATATAGAATACTTAAAAATGTCATACCCATATCTTCCTCTTGCACTACCAAGAGAAAAAATACCCTAGAATCTTCCTCTAGCATACCCAAGCATCCATCTCATAGGTTAAGAACAAAATGAGAAATGGCTAGTCAACCCTCTTTCAAGGTTTTGATGATTGAAATCTCATCAGAGGAAGAGGGTTATATAGAGGAAGAGTAAAATGATAGTGAAAAGGATCTATAGGAAGAAGAGGAGTAATTAGAGGAGAACACTAGTGAATAAAAATTAAGTGAAAGCTTATAATTCATAAATGAAAATGAGGAATAACTTGTAATTAAGTAGGAGATCCAAAGAAATGAATAAGAATGGAGAGAACAAACCCATGTCTCTTCTTGTCAAAATTAGAGTGATTATGATAAAATTATGCTAAATTTTTAACCCTAAAATGAATCCGAGGTTACCTTAATTTAGCCCTAGATTAAAATTAAATGGGTATATATAAATGATAATACACAAGGGTGATAATGAGATCTACAACAAGTTAATTGGGTGTTAAACTCAGATATAAACATACATTGAATATCTTATGCCGAGAATATGCTAAATATATAAAGTATAACTAAGCTATGTATGAAAATGACAAATAAGTAATGAACATATCTAGTTCTAAACCTAACATAGTGTTGGATCTAGAATAGGCAAAAATTAGGCTAGAAGACAATTCTGGAATAGTCATTATATTTTGGATTAGATGTCTATTGAGCTCTAAAAAATTTCATCAACATGGGATGGTTGTGTCGATGCTACTATATGGGTTTGACATAAGTGTCAAGTAAAAAATACTTAATGAAAAAGGATATGACCACATGGATGATTTTGGGTTTGTCTTTGTCTTCACTCTAGTGCATTTATATTTAGGTCATGGACTATTGTTCCTCATAAATTTTCAAAACCCTAGTTATTCATCTTCATAGTGACCTTAGGGAAAAATGGGTTAGTGGGCACACAGTGTTAAGCTTCCCCAAAAACCCCACTATCATTGGGTGCTTCCTACATATCAATTACTTTTAATAGGGCCTCAAACTTATGTATTTCTTCCCTATGTGTTGGCTTATGTGTGTATCATGCAATGTGTGGAAATTAAGTACAACAATGACATATATGGTAACTTAGCAAATATAGATCTTAGTATGCTCCTTCATTAATTTATATTTATAGATGTGTTATCCCTATGAATGATATGGAAATAGGATAAAATAGGGAAGCTTTTCTCAATTGAATACATGATAGAATGTTTTGATAAGTTTCCTTGGTCTCTTTTGGTCTTTTTTAGGTTTTCCCAAGTGAGGAATGAATGAGGGTTGATCTTGTATTTATATCAATCCCTTTGAATAATTAAATCACGTTAAATTGCTTAGGTTGACTAGTAGGATACATTTCATTTGAAAAATAGATGAATTTAGGGCATTAGACACTTGTATCAGGTTAGGACACTAATGTTGATGGTAGTGTCTATCCCAGACATTAGTGTCTAGGGAGCAGGAAATTAGGTATAGGCTCAAGAATTATAAATGTAGAATATAAGTACATTTTAATAATTTTGGACAAGATATAAGGTGTGGGTCATTAACATAAGAATAGTTAAACTAAGAGATAGGTTGAGGGGCACAAGATAAAGTAAATGCAAGACTTGTAGAAGCCAAAAAGGTCTAAAATTGAGAGGAACAACCAAATTCTAAGTTTTCCAAGTGTATAATATTAGGTGCTATATAATCCATAAATATCATCTAAATTCCCCCCCCCTTTAATATAGTAATGAAATTTCTAGTTTAAAGGAAAGGAATGCGTACCTGGGTCTATATAACACACCTTGTCTTTGTGTGTCCCAACTTGAGAGTTTTGTTGTGAATGAACTACAACCTATAATCAATGCATATAATTTAGAATTAAAAGTAATTTAAATTATTGAAATTGAAATAATAAGGTTTAGGAGTATGCTTGTGTGTTGATGTAACTACCTTGCCTATTGGAAAGTCAATTTGAAAAAGGTATATCATTGTAAGATTTGAAATTGAGATTAAGATAAATATAGATAAATCTTGAAAGTGCATATATCAAAGAGAGAGAGGGGGGGGGAGGAGAGATGGGTATATTGGAATGCCCATGCCTCCAACCTTAGAGCAAAGGTGAATTGCCACTTGTCAGTTGAGATTAGCTCAATCGTACAACCCAATCACAACTTGGTGAGGATGGATGATAAAATCAAGTCTAACCTAAAAACTTGGAAATATTGAGTCACTTAATCACCTCAACCATACCAAAAATATGAACCAACCACTGCAATAGATTAGCTCAATAAAGTTTGCAAAATTCTGACTGGGGTATCATCACATAAAAATCCATGATGTGGTAATAGTCCATAAAATATATTTGGAATCTAAAACTGATTTGTGTTTTGAAATATTAGGCACAAATTGCAAAACATATGCACATTAGATATGTCTCATGCTAAAACTATGTATAACAATGGTACCCGTAATATAATTTTACCATAACTATGAATGTGAATCATATAACTGTGTGCTTTGGCCAACTCAAAAAAATATGTAAGTGTAGAGAACATGCTTCCAAACATGCCCCCACTATATATGGATAAATATAAAAATTGATATAAGTGCCAATGTGGAGAACATGTTTCTAAAACATACCCCCACTATAATATAGAGATTCTAAATTTTGAATAGGTGTGGATATCATGCTTCTAAAGCATGTCCCCATTGAATCTAAAACCTATGAATGTGTGGAAACCATGCCTATATGACATGCCCTCACTAAATTTGAAAACTGTGAATGTGTCAAAGCCACACTCATATGACATGCCCCCACTAAATTTGAAAACTGTGCCAAGTGTGGAGAGCATGCCTCTCTGACATGCACCCACTAATATTCTCCCCCTTGAGGTGATGAAAAGATAAGAACTGGTAGTTACCTCACCTCAAAAGGATAAGACAATTGTATAATCTATGAATGGAACCCTATATCATGTATAAGGAACATGTCTAAGAAGATATACTATTTAAGTGAAAATAACTAATGTTATCACATGAATGCCTAAGATGCATGATAAGGATCATGGTAATACCTAGATAGTATTAATACAAGATTCATAAGCAAACAAGCACATGCATTAGAGCACTAAAAATTAAGTCAACAAGTAATGGTCCACAGAGACCACAAACAAGGGGCATGTTTAAATGTTGTACAATTGAAAGGACATGACATAGTCAAATGTCAATAAAATCAAGAATAACATATTCAAATGTCCATACAACAAATAATGACATATCTAAATGTCAAAGAAATCATACATAGGAATAGAGGTTGTAAGTAAAGGAGCATATTCCAATGATCAAACAAGTAATATAATAACAAGGCAATACACTCAAGGAAGTGCATAAAGGAAAGCATAAGCAATCAGTATAAACATGTCATAGTAGCCCATGGATCAAATGTGTTAGGAAAAAATGTCAAGTGTATAGCATATCAAGTACCTTGTGTAAGATATAATCATGGATAAATGCATGCATAAGTACATACATAATATCAAATCATGATAACATAAACTAACTATTGGTCAAATTCCACCCCCAGGTTTGCACTTTTCAAATTTGACCAAGTCCAGTACTTCATTTTCCTTTGAAATAAATGGTCTTTGATAAAGCCCATAAAAATACCAAGTGTTATTTCTTTCAGAAGTTTCATTTTGGTCTTTGTTCTAAGCCTTTGCCTAATTCTTTCAAGTTTTGTCCTAAGCCCTTATTGAATTCTTTCAAAAAATTTATCTAAAACTTTTTTTTATTATGTATATTTCTTTCAGACATTTTGTTTTCAACTTTCCTAAAGAATAAGTCTCCAAAAATGTTACCCTATGCATTTTTTCTAAAATTTATCCTTTCAAAACTGAAAGGTACTTTGTAACTTTTCTCAAAGGGTATTTTTCCTTTTGAATAGTCCAATTCAAATTTTCCAAAGGAATTCTTGTTGAGAAAGTGCCCTTTCCAAAACTCTGAAGGGTACATTTCAAAAGTCCAAAGGGCACTTTAGTTTTTCCAAGGGGCAATTTTCAACTTTTCCAAAGGACTCTTTCAAGCTGAAAAGGACCCTTGCAACTTTTTTGAAGGGTATGTTGCAACTTTTCTGAACGGACATTCTAAGGCTAAATGGACACTTTCAAATCTTTTAAAGGGTACTTTTCAACAAGCCAAAGGACCATTTCAATTTTTTGAAGGACCATTTCAATTTTACAAAGGGCCAAATAGAAAGTCTGAAGGAATTCTTTTAGAGAAATTATCCAAAGAATTCTTTCAAAAAACATGAAAAGGTGCTAAGTTCCATCTCTTTTGAACATTTTTTAAGATAAAAATAGATCTCTTAAAGACATGAATTCTTTCAGAAAAATTGTTCGATGAATTATTGTGGGAAAATTATCTACAAGAAAGGGTCAAGACAAAAAGTTTGAAGGAAATACCTAAAAGGTGATGACCTATAGAACATCAATTTCAAACTACAAGAAATAACTGTTGTTATTCAAAAGACTTGGTGAGAACATGAGAGCAGACAAAGCAAGGAAAATGGATAAGTTGATGGTTTGAGTCATTGCTTCCAAAAAATCAATAAATATAGGTGTCCAAAAGATAAATAGCAGTTAGAAAGAGATTTTTTTAATTGCCATCATGACTTTTTAATAGTGTGATGTGTTGGCTTTTCTATTTTTAGTTTCAAACTCTCAAAGATGATCTTCGATAGAAATAGTTTCATGAGCCATTCCTAAAGTTTGATGCCACTTGCCACCATTCTCATGACTTGTTTTGGACAAGTAAGACTCTTGACATGGCATGTCTCTCTCATCCATCTCTCTCATGTATCTGTAACTAAATTTCATGTCAATGACACATGTCTTTGTGCCACTTAAGCTTATCTTCTCTCTCTTTTCCCCAAAGTTATATAAATTGAGCCATTTTGGCCATTGTAGATAACCACATTTTTGGTATGGTAAAGTCCTACTGAAATGGCATTACACTTTGCTTTTGGACATTGAATACAAGACCAATTATGAGTTGTTAATTTGTGTTTGACTATGTGAGTGATGTATAGAGGAGCTAAGTGATAGTATCATCCTTACTCCCTTTATCCTTCATGTTTGAACAAAGGTTTTGATGTTAATAGGTCATGTGAAGTGTGTTGAATGTATAAAACTCTTTTTAAGTATGCAATTGTATCCATGGTGTGTAATCTTCCCCTTAGGTCAATTATCTTGTTGATTGTCTCAAGCATGTTACCTTCACATTGAAACACTATGTTAGTATTTTTTAATGCATGGAATTAGCCTTGGAAAATATTTTTACTTAGTATAAGTGTGATATTCAATGGGATAAATTCTTGGTGGATCACCTCTTTAGCATAGTTTTTTTTAATTTTATGCAAACTCTTGACTCTTTTGTGATAGACACTTAGAGAATAATTTAGGGAGCTGGTCCTTTTCAATCTTAGAGACTCATCTCTCTTACAAGTTCCCACAAAATTGAGGGATGATTCAATGTTGTATCAAATTGAAGGAGTTTCATAGAACATCCTAGGGTGCATAATTTGATAAAAACACTAACCATATAATTATATAACCTAGAAGTATCATGATCATATAGGGGGATGCCCCCAATCTCCATATGACATGAGTATAAGGAAGGTCCAACATCAAAAAATAGGAATATATCATGTATTTGTGTATACCTATATCACACTCAAATAGAAGTGTGACACACATGTGTCTATAGAAGTAATAGGTATGTTAACCATCAACATAAAACTAATAAATAGATGCCAAGGAGCCAATACAAATGTAGGTGCCAAAAATATTTTTGAGTTTTTTAGTGTTTTTATTTTTTGGTATTTTTGGAATATTTGAGACATTTTATGTCTCTAGGTGAGAGGTATCGAATATAGGACACCACTATCAATTATACATTATATCCTTTTATTTAGAACTAAGGAATGGTTTGTGTGGTGCCTTTGTATTATATGATATCCACAATAATATTTGGATCTATGTATAAGATGTATAGGAGGTAAGTTTATTACTTTGTCTAGAATTATTTCCCTTGATATTTTAATTTGTATCTTAATAACCATTGGTATAATGTTTGGATCACTTGTTTTATATGTGTTTTTTTGTAGCTTTGAATTTGGATAAAAAACTTTATTTGCTACAACATTCATATATGAGGATGAAAACACATGATTCACACTATCATAATGTGGATTTTATGTTTATGAAATCTGATTTTATAATAAGGTGACCTTTGAATTTAGAGACCAATTTTGCTTTTGTAACTCATTTAGTGACTTGTTCATACTAGTAATTTGATTTTTTAGGCTTCACAAGCATAAGCCCTAGGTATATTAGATTGAACATGCATACATGTACCATAAATGGATGTGGGAAGGGTTTTATGGTTACCCTATTTTGGCATAATAGGATTATCCACCTTACCCTTTGAAGGGTTGATAGTATGAACCTAGTTAGAAGGAGAATAATTATCACCCTCCTTAGGGTTAGGGGAAGTAAGCTCAATTTTATCCATTTAAAATGTCCTAAATACTGAAATGAGAACATGATAGAAGAGACATAAAAACTCTAGGTATCAATCCATTTTTTTGATGTATTCTTTATATTTGAAAATAAAATGATTTTTGAAACAAATTTTAACATATTATAAATCAAAAAAATCAACAAGTTTTTAGAACACTCTAAGAGTTGTATGAAAAGATGCAAAGATCAAGTTCACCAAATGTTTAACCCTAAAATGAATCCTAGGTTACTTTGAGTTATCCCTAGATTAATATTAAATGGGTATATATAAATTATAATGCACAAGGGTGATAATCAAATTTATAATAGGCCACTTAGGTGCTAAATTCAAATATAAACATACACTAAATTTATTATGTTGAGAATAGACTAAATATAGACATTACAACGAAGATATATATGAAAATGAAAAATAAGTAGTGTACTTAGTTGGTTTTGATGTTAACATGGTATTGGATTTGAAATAGGCAAAAATTAGATTGGAAGACAATTCTGGAACAATTATCAAATTCTAGATTAGATATTTCTAGAGTTCTAGATAGTTATGTCATCTTTGGATGATTATGTTGATCTTATTATCTGGCTTCAATGCAAGTGTCATATATGTAATATTTGATGGAAAAGGATGTGACCAATTGGATGCTTCTAAATTTGTCTTTGTCTTCACTCTAGTGCATTCAAATCTGGGTCATGGACTATCACTCCTCATGAATTTATAAAACCCTAATTCTTCATCTTCATAGTGACCTTGGGGGAAAATGGGTTAGTGGTAAAATAGTGTTTATCTACCCCAAACACATCACTATCAGTAGGCACTACTTACATAGATAATACTTTGAATAGAGCCTCAAACTTATGTAGTTCTTCTTTATGTGTTGGCTTGTGTGTGAATCATATAATGTGTGGAAAGAAAGTATAATAGTGACCTAGCTTGTAACTTGGAAAATATAGCTCTTGGGATAATCTTTCATTAATTTAGACCCATAGATGTGTTTTCACTATGACTAATATATAAATAGGATAAAATAAGGAACCTTTGCTTGATAGAATGCTTTGATAAGTTGTCTTAGTCTCTTTTGGTCTTTGCTAGGTTTTCTTAGGTGAGGAATGAATGATGATTGATCTTGTATTTATATCAATCCCTTTTTAGAAGTAACTCATATTAAATCACTCAGGCCAACCATTAAGATATGTTTTATTTGTAAAATAGATGAATTTAGGGCACTAGACACTAGCATTGATGCTACTGTCTATCCACAATGTTAGGGTCTAGAGAGAAAGAAAGTAGGTACAATATCAGAACCTATAGAGGTGGAATATAATTAAATTTTAAGCATTCTAGACAAGATATAAGTCCTAGGTCATCAACATAAGACTATTCATACTAAGAGATAAGCCAAGGGGAATAAGATAAAGTATATGCAAGACTTACAGGAGCATGAAAGGTCTAGAAATGAGAAGAAAAACTAAGGTCTTAGTTTTCTAAGTGTACAATATTGAGGTGATATATAATCAATAAATATCATATATGAGATCTTAAAGGTAATAATTCATGAATTAGGTGCAAGAAGTAGTGGGTTGGATACACTAGCACAAGTAGTAGGGGAAGAAGGAAGATGAAATAATAAACAAAGGCCTATAGCATAAATTCCATCATCTATAAAAAATATGCTTAAGGAGCCCACAACCCTTATCATCCATGAGGAAATTTCAACCTTTATAATCATATAGGAACCTACGACCTTTGTAACACATTTATGTATGCCTGATGGGGTTATTATAGATTTTATCTCTAGGAAAGAACATCATGGCATCATTAATGTATTAAAATGAAGTGGTATATAACATATGATGGATAATATAAAATAAAAAAATTACTAATAAAAGATAAAAGTGCCCTTAAAAGATAGTTGGATGAAAAGGATGAGGAACTAAAGAAGAAAGAGAAGGTTACTTTTGACTTTGAGGCATTGATTCCTATGATTTGTGAATTTTTCATGAAATTTTTGTAATGTAGGCCACCCTCTATAGTTTATTTATTGTATATAAAGGAAAAATTCATCTAATTTTAGTTAGGAAGGATAATATCAGGAAAGAAAAAGATTACATAGGAATTCCCTCCTCCTTTTGTGAAGCTTATTTGTATGCCTTAGTTAAAACCAAATATTTTTTATGTGAATTTTGCAAACATGGTTTGGTAGTCATTGTGGATGATAAATGGAACCCCATTTTTAATGTTTGGTATGTAAAACTAAGGGCTTATTATTATTATTATTATTACTTGAGACATGAGCCCATGAGGAAACAAGAAATGATAACCTATAGTAAATAGGAACAACCTATTCCTTTAAATCTTAGATCAAAACATTAGATGCCTAAGTTGGTCATAAAAGAATGGGATGATATAAGCATGATTCTTGATGTTAACAAAGTTGTTTAGAAATAAAGGAGGGAAATATTGAATCATGTGACAACTCTATCTAATCAAATTTCTCATAAAGCATATGTTGCATGCAAAGAAAGATGGATAAATCGTACCACTCCTCTATAATAGAGATAATGTTATTACGTGTATAATTTTAGAGTTGTTAAAAAAAGACTTAGTTGATATATGAGTTACTTAATAAAAAAAAAATTATATGGATAGGGTTAAAATTTAGAATTTCTGCACTTTGGTCTCCCACTCCTACATTTAGAGGTATGATCTTGATTGAGAAATGAGAGGAAAATAAGAAGTGGAAAAAGTTGGAACACGATAGAAGATTTATACCAGATAACTTAAGAGGAAATCCCACACCTTGTATATGAGGATTCTTTTTTCTCATTTCATGTCTCAATATATAACTTCTTGAAACCATTATGATTGCATAAATACATGCAATAACTTAAGTTGTGGGGTGTGATGAGACCTAAAAAGGGTCTCATATAATACCTAGTTTATCATATAAACCATTCCTTTATACCATATTTTCCTTTTCTCAAACTCATATTGCATGTATAATGTAAATAATATAGTGCATGAAAACTAATCTTGAGTTTCATTTGTTATTTATAAGTTTTATAATATAGTTTAATGATTTCATGGTTTAATATTTTGATGTAAAAAAATGAATGTGAAAGATGTTCTATTTTATGTTTTATCCACTTGCAGCCATTCCAATAAACACACTCACAACCATTCTAGTAGACTACCTGCCACCACTACATAGATCACTTTCCAATACTATCTGGTTGGAAATGAAAGATACAACTAACCACAATGAGTAGTTGGATGGAAGTTAGAGATAAACTACTTACATCAACTAGAACCATTTGTAGCAACTAGGTGGGATTACCTGCAATAACTATTGTAGTTGAATATTCTTCTAGAACACTACAAAAAGTAATTACTTGTCTTCTCTAAACTATTTCCAACTCATTTGACAAACTTAAGGGATCATGTAACATGATGAGATGTTATTGTAACTCCATAGGCACTCCATTTGGCCCAAGTGATTATTTCCTCTATTTGCATAACATATTTAGTTTCAACCACTTGCATTTTATTATCGATTCTAATTTCTTAGGCATTACATTTGTAACCTCTCATATTTAGAGAGATAGTAATATATGCTTTTGTACCTTACATAAAGATTATAGTTGTAGGTAGTAGTCTAGTAGTAGAAGAATCTAAAGAGAAAGAGAGAAAGTAAGAATAATCTTAAAACTACTACAATTTATTATACCATGTGTAGTAATCATTTCATAAATAATCTTAGAACTTCTATGATTTCTTGTAGCATGTGTAGTAATCATTTCATTGCCACAGGACCAATTAATGCAATTAGTTTGATTTGAAGTAGAATAACTATATCCAAAAAGGGGAATGAAAACAAAATCCAACCAAGGAGGGCCCACTTGTAAGGAGTTATGGTGAAAATCCCATTTGTTAATTGGTTTGTTTAGTTTTATTATGTGAAGTACTTCCATTTCAGTTTTGTGTGTGCATCTTGAATTCATAAGCATAAGTATTATGTTTTCATATGTGTGTGTTTCAATTTCATATAAGTACTTTCATTCCAGTGTGGTAAGCTTCCAAATATAGATAATAAATTCATTCTTTTTTTTATGAAATTCGTTTATGCAAGAAATCACTTTATAGTATATAGATTTCATTGCAAGTGTGCTAATTCCATTCTAGCAAAGTGTTTACTCTATATGTAACATTTAGAGGTGAAGCCATCAGAAGTAACTATTACTCCACATACAATGCCAACACATTAAAAAAATTATGCCTTTGGGTTGAGAATTATTGAAGGTATAATTTCAAATAACTAAATGTTTTCCCCTCTAGATCATATATGTTGAGTTGTATGTGAGTGTTAGCTGCAGCAAGTTTAATTAATTAATTGATTTTTCTCATCAAGCTAGGTTGTGGTCTTGGTAACTTGACTTTGTAAAATATTAGAGTTAAAAAAATTCTATCAATAATGTGAAAATGAATTACAATTTTTTAAAAACTCAAAATATTTATAAGGGTTGATTTTTCAACTATGTACTATACCAATCTCAATTTCTAAATTAACACATATCAACCCTCTACACATGATATCTTGAACATTGTATATCAAAATCACTCCCCATCAGTTGTGTTGGAACATATGTAATGTTTTATTACACGCAACATCATTTCTATGACTACTAACGGTAATTTAAAATACACCACATTTTTTGAATACTCTCCTTTTAAAACAATGTTTCCCTTTTTTACAAAATGGGGAAACTCTTGATTCTATATACATACCATTGCCTCTAACAATTATTTTATTCTATCCAATGAGCTAATTTATCAAAGTATATCATATTTTAATGCCTAATTTAGGTAAATTCATATGAAATTTAAATATAAATGATATAAATTAAAAAAATAAATATCAAGAGCTAATCAATTATATATTTTTTACAAATGATCAAATTTTCAACATGATTGATTTTGAAAATTGCATCCCTTGCATCAAAGGGGGCATACAACAAGCTTATTACAAAAATATGAGTCCACACATGAAAAATATATAATAGATTTCATGCCATTTGATATGGTATAGTGGCTTCAAAGATTTAGATTATTATAATTCGACACATTATACATGATTCAAATCATCATATTTTAGCACATGATACATGATTAATATTTATCATAGTTTGGCACTATACATAGTTCAAAATGGTTTAGATATCATATGAGTTTATTTACATGACATATATTGGCACATCAACATAGATTATAGGCGCATATGTTATGCTTATACACTCACTTTATAGATATTAAAGCATAAATTCATACACACTTGGATTGTATATGCATGAGAAATGATATAGTTACAAGGACAAGAATTATGGGTTTCAAAATGCACATACATTTGAGATACATGTTATCAAACTTAGTGTATATATGTATAAAACTCTATATAAGTTAGTATAGATTCAAGGGGCATGATATTGATTCAAGCACATATACACACTTTTAGATTCATGACTCATGATACTAATTCATGCATAGATACACACTTTCAAATTTATGAGGCATGATAATAGTCAATGCACATAAGAAATAATATCATTTAAAAATTTAATGATAAATGGTTATCATTCAATTTCACACTTATCAAATCTCAGGTCATGATGGATACATGAACAATGTTCATTTTCTTTTAATTGTGCATTTTTTACATTGAGTGAACTTGAGTAGAACTATACAATTAAAATTGAATGATGGGGGCATGAACACTATTCATTCCATTTTGATATTACATTAATAGAACTAGAGTGAAACTATAAAAATTGAATGCATAGACAATTTGCAGTGGTTGATTCATTTTTAGTAATGTGTTAAGGTTCATCGAAGCCAAACATATCATTCCTTGAACCCTATTTGGGTTCCAAATTTTCATCTTGGAATTACTCTTCAAATAACCAATTGAATCTTATCCATTTCCCTATCCAAAAAGTGAATAAGACTACATGTCCCTTATTCTTATCTATAGTGACTGGGTCATATGTTGACCCTAAAAATCTCCACTCTTTGTAACAAGATCACACTCCCTGAGTGACACCTTATGACATATATACCCATGTAGTTATTTTTTGAATATATTTTTCATTATAAATATACTTAATTATTTGTTCATAAATATATATAATCCCATACATCATATTTTTTAAGAACACTTGGACACCATTGAAACATATAACAAGTCAAAATTCACAATCACCAAAACAAGCATGCAATCTCTTTCTCCCCCTTTATCCAATATTTATATTTCCACTAAAATGCTAAATTAAAGTGGGGCAAAATTAAATACCTATATTTGGTAAAATCTTGATTTAACAATACTTTTAGGCAAATTTATATGTATGGATCTCAAACTATAAATTAAGTACTTAGTGGTGCATTTATTTTGGTAGTTCAATCATCTTATTGATTCAATTTCATTGCATGACACCTATTTCTTATCGTATTAGCTTGATTTTACATATTAAAAAGATCTTCAACCCTTTATTTCATCTTGGAGTCTTTTTAGTCCTCGTGTTAGTTCTACCATTTACATTTAGTATTGATTGTTGATATTGACCAAAGATAATGGAAGTGACCCATCCATCCTTTTTTTTAAAGTTGGGTATGTTTCACTTTATGATCATTGTTTGGGCAGATTTGACCTTATTTTTGTTGGGTTTTGCATCCCACCAGGTCCTTAATTCAAAGATAGAGGTTACTATATGCTTTCTATAAATTAATTAATTATTGGTGCATTTATTTTTGTATTTCAATCATCTTATTGATTTTATTTCACTGCATGACACCTATTTCTTATCATATTATCTTGTTTTTCCATATTACAAAGATATTCAACCCTTTATTTAATCTTGGATTATTTTTAGGCCTCATGTCAATTCTTCCATTTACATTCAGTATCGATTGATGATATTGACTAGAGATAATGGAAGTGACCCATCCATCTTTTTAAAAAAAAGTTGGGTATGTTTCACTCTATGATCATTGTTTGGGCAGGTAAAAACTTATTTTTATTAGGTTTTGTACCCCACCAAGCATTTAATTCAAATATAGAGGTTAGTATATATACAAATTCACTATAATTTATTTTAGGAAAAACACTTTTCATTATCAAGAGCTAGACAAGATTACATATTAAACCTACTAAATTATTAGCACTAAATCTGAAGTTTACAAAGGTTAATTTACATATACATGTTTTTACTAAGGGAATGATAGAATAAATAATTTATATGATTGCATCAAAAATTACATGCATACACATCAATGAGAGATCTATATTTGAGTTTAATCCATCTTTGGAGAATTGTTAATGTAGTGTAATGCTTGGTCAATCAACAAGGAATGACCATGGTCATTATAACTCAACCCTTCTACCCAACATCCCCATCTAATATCATATTACTTATGTAGAGTTAGGTTTTTGATATTACAATTACATTCACATGATTCTAAAAGTGATAAAATATGTAAAAAACATTATAGACACAGGTGCAGCATCCCAAAAGAAAATAAGATATCTCTATGTGCAGGATTAGTACTGATCACTTTGAAAGTCAATCTCGAATGTTGATATTGACTTAACCTAATAGAAGTGACCAGTATATAACAATAATAAAAAACCATACATAAAGTATTTACATAGTCACAAGCTGTGACATTTAGAAAATTAGAGTTCATTAAAACATGACAATCAGGATTAGAGCCTCCTTGCCTTTTGTTGTAAATTTATTGCTATATATAACATATGTCACTTGTCAAATCATTTACAATATTTTACATTTAGATTTATGTTTGAATACCATATTTATTAATATGAATTATTTTACTATTTTATATCATATTAGGGTTTCTAAAACCAAATTAGGGTAAAACATTAAGAGAGGAGGTGAAGCCCTTTCTCTCAATTTGGGTTGGGAACACTCACAAGCATTAAAACTACACCAAACCTAGATTCTAAATGTGCATCATATGTGGTTGCAACTCTTCAAGAGGTTTCCCAGTCTAACTAACGTGTATATTATATTCCTCTTTAAATATTATGGTAAACTAGGTTAATGAAAAAATGATAAGTAAATCAAATAATTTTACCCATCAATTTAATGAAACAAATCTAAAATCTAAATCATCATTAGTCTATGTACTACCCCAAAAATTATATAACTTGAAAAATTAGAATAAGACTAAAGGGACACAATCAACCACCTGTTAATAATGACTTGGACATAATCAACCAACCATCGATTCTAACTTTTTTCTAAAAATTATCTGCTTGAAATAAAATTTCTAGAATTTGTTTGTTTTATTCATTAGATCTATTATCCACTATTTTTTATCTTCTAGCATTACATGGTAAGTTAAAATTCATGCATTTCTCTATCGACCTCCTTAGTCAAGTTATTCAAATATTTAAATATCTATTTAAGCGCACATTAAATATATGTTCATTGACATGTTTATTGTATTTACATATATTTGTATTGTGTAATAATTTTACTTGATTGTGCATATTGTATCATTATGTACAAAATATTTAAAATAATTATACATTTTTTAGGGGATTGACAAATATAAAGGAATCTTAACTTTTCCTTAGTGTATTGCCATCTCCAAAACACATTGTTTTCCTTATCATTTTTGGGTTCAACTTCCTAATTAGGGTTTGGAGAAGAAGTACAAAGTGATCGTCATAAATTTTCAAAAATTTGAGTGAGGTTTTTAGATCCCTAGATTTGATAAACACAACCATCAATTATTTTTTCATGTCATACACTTCCTATAAATCTACTCACTATGGTTTGCCCAAAACTGAAACTTGGCAATTTAGACAAGCTACTCCATTCACCATGAGTTTTGAGTGTTCTTATTATCTTGCTAAAAAATCCTACCTTATGTTTTCAGACTTTTATGATTGTCTCTAGATCTCATGAAACCAAGATACTTTTATAAACCTATATTTTTTATTTATTTCTTTATTTTTAGAAAATTAATTACTCTAATTTTCCATTTTTTTATAGTTTTAGCCTTAGTTACATGTCTTTCTATATTTTTTGCAATTTGATTGTAATCAATTTATTCTTATTAAATTTTGATGATGCGTGATCTCTTACATCCTTATAGGGTTGAATAGTTCTTCGTGATTGTGACAAATCTGAATTGGCTTAGGTTTGTTCGATGTGTTTCCTCTCATAAGGTTAGATATTGTTTCACATAATGTCATGTTTAAATCCATCTAATTATTATAGGGTTTATTCCACCACACTCTCTTAGATCCATTGTCCCTAGCTTCTATTTTATTGATTTCAATCTTTAGGTCATACATGGAACAATTTTTGGAAGTTTCAAATTCTTTGTTGAAAGTTAAAATATGCATGATTCATGCATTTCATAAGTTTGGATGCATCCAGGACTGTCCGATAAAATTGTCAACTTTTCATCAAAAATATTACTATGTATACACAATATTTTTCACTTTTATAAAGTTTCAAACTTCCTAAGTGAATTCTTTAAAGGGTGCATCGAGAAATGGGTGGGTAGGCCTTTGATGCTTTGTGAGAGATGTTAATATCCATGATATGATCATATCATTCCTAATACTAGTCCAGCTTCCTTAGAGTGTATATCCATTTACCTCTTATGGTGTCTCCCTAAAATCTTGAAACCCTGAAATATGGTTAAGTTTAAAATCCAGTAGGACCCTCTAAAACCTAGAATTTGCATTATAAATATTTAAAATTAGATGTCCATACCTAAATGTCCACTTAAGAAAATAGATGTCCATACCTAAGTGTAAACTTGTACTTAAATGTATGTTTTTCTAGTTTGGAAATTTATATAAGTGTGGAGAACATGCTTCCAAAGAATGACCCCACTATGTATATGATAATTTGAAACTGAAATATGTACCAATGTGGAGGACATGTTTTCAAAAATATACCCCCACTACAAATTGGAGGTGTTGAATACTAAATAGTTATGGAGAACATGCTTCCTAAGCATGCTCCCACTATAATCTAGAAACTATGAATGTGTAAAAGCCATGTCCATATGACATGCCCCCACTAAATATGAAAGTTGATAAGTACCACATAATGAATGATTATGGATAAAATGCTTCCAAAACATGCCCTTACTATATATGAGACCCATGCTAAGTGTGTTTTGATTATGTAAAACATGTTTCTAAACATGCCCCTACTAAGATGCCCCCCCTTTGAGAGGAGAAAGTATGGTGTCTATTGGTGGTCTCCTCATAAAGGTAATAACAAAGAATTTGTTGGATAGCTTTTGACTTGGTAATATTTATAACATTGTTTGTGGTAGTATCTAGAATATCACAGGATATCTATGTAATAGAATTTTTTAGTGATTTTTTACAATGCTTGAAATTTTGAAAATGTGTTATAATATGGAAGGGCTCATTTTCTAGTCCTAATGTAACTTGTAGTTTCGAATTTGGATAATTGGGGCTCAAGATATGGTCATTTGACATTATGCCAAATTGGTATATTAGGTGGGTTAGAATAAATTTTTAAAATCATTTGCATTTTGAACCTTTCTAAATTTTGAGATCTAAGCCTAGAGAGAAATAATGCCATGCGGGATAGTTCCTCATATTTTATGATTTGATATGCTCCAAAGTGCCCTAGCTGACTAAGACTTTTTCAGGTTGGCAAGTAATTATTTGGTAATTTATTGATAATTTTAATTTTTTGAAACTTTGCGTTTGGAGCCTAATTTTTGGAATTTTTGTAAGCCATAAAATTATTGTGTCAGCATCTTATATGTTTGTGTTGGGATGAAGATGCAATCAGCTACTATCAAATATTACCATTTAACGTATGTGTTTGGTGTGAATATTAACATCTGATGTAGCTATCTTATATGGACACTAGCATCTAACACTAGAATATTTGTCATTTGTTCTTAGTTTATTTGATATTTATATATTTTTATAGCAAATCCTGATAACTGATGAGTTTATATTATTATTTTATTAGTTTCAAAATTATGTGCATATTTGATATTTCTAGCACAGATGGCACTATTCAAAGTTGGTGGAGTTGGGTTTAGATGTGGTTGATTAGGCCATCATTCATTAGGTAGGATTAGGGATTGTGTCCCACTTGGGATGGATTCCATATAATATCCACCTCCTTACCACTCTAGTGGAGAGGTGGAACCTAGATACCTATACATTTTGGCTCCCTATGGGTGAGATGACCATCATCATGGAAGATGTATATCAGATATTTTAGTTGTTAGTTAGGGGTGAGAAGGTGTAGGTTACTACTGATGGAAGTCACATTTATATTCAACAGTCATATGTATACTTCACTAGTCAAAAGAGATCCTAGCCTTGAACCTATTAGTATGATTTAGCTTGATAACATTATTAGTGGTGATGTTTCGTGCTTGCAAAAGTTTATTCATGTATTACTAGCATCATTTTTACATGTGGAGGGTGGGACTACTAGGATTTATTATCATATGTACCAAGTGGTTTATCATATTGAGTTGGATAGGACTAGATTATCTTGGGCTCACACAGTATTATCCCAATTTTAGATATATATATATATATATATATATATATATATATATATAGGTTTACACTAGAGATCCATGGTGGTGGGATTTGTGTCATAAATCTATTATATGTCTGGGCATATGAGCATATTATAGTAGTGTAAGTAGTTGGTGGTACCTTCCAAGATGGGCCCACCCATAGGTGTTTATATAGTGGTGGGTATTCCTCATGTTAGACTTGATACCATGATGGAATACCAAACTATGATGGATAGGCTTGCTTTTGATCTGATTATGTGGCATCCTTATAGGACTTGTATTGGGTACATGGAAGATGGTCACAAGTTATAGATAATTCATCTTAATATGTGGTTTATTGATTCATTTATTGGAGTGTATGAGCTAATTTAGCATGATTGAGTAACATGAAAATTTGGATTGAGTACGTTGTGCCCTCAGCACCATATTTGTCTCATCACATAGTATGGAGTGGGCATAATCCACATGATAGAGTGACACTCATTGTTGTATATTTATCCCCATGCCCAAGCAATGAGTGAAATCCCATGGTTACCCTCGTATCAAGAGATGATGTAGGTTATATTGATGTGTATGTGTAGTGGTGGTCTAGGGTTCAATGGCCTTTGTTATTCATTATTGTAGTTATGAATCCAAGTGTCATTCTTGTAACATAGGGTGTTGGTGGAGAGATAGGTGGTGATAGAGGAGGTGATGCTCCAGTATGACCAACACTGATTGATGAGGCATACATTAAATCCACATGCGAGTATCTTAGTTTTGAGTTTTTGTATTTGAGTTTGATATGAAAATATTAGGTTTTATATATGTTGTTAACTGATGTATGATCTCAAATGTGTGTAGGTAACCAAGAGTGGTCTAACATTATTTGAGATGATAGCATGAGGAGATAGTGAAGTGTCTAGGTTCTATCGAGGAGAGAGTATACATGCTTTCATGTGCATAGGGGCCCATAATTTGATCTTAGTGCCTATACCTATAGAGGTGTTAGATTTATGGATGTTGTTAGTGATGAGGAGTATACCCTAGGGGATATTCCTCTACTTATGACTGATATGTTTTTTTATAAAAGTTTGTATATGTATATGGCATTATTCACATGGACTTAATTTGGTATCTAATATATTTTCACTATTTTATTCTCTATTGATCAACATATGATTGGTTAATTTAATATTACTTTCATGGTGTATGTTGTGGATATGGTGAAAGGTATAACAAATATTTAAATTTAATGAACTACTTGCATAATTTGAATTATAAATTACTCATTGTATGTAATGGAACCCTGTAGGAAATAAGAATGCTTTAATGTAATGATCATGTGGTAAAGTAACTATTGGTTTTGATTATGTAGTTAACTTTATTAGAAAAGTAGGTGTAACCAATGAATCTATAGGTACATGTTTAGGAATCCAAATTGTATTTGTAGGTACATCCCCTCCCCATGTGCCTCTATTAGAGACATGATCATTTAATGGTTCCTTGGTAGGATCAGTGTGGGAGTGATCAATATAGGTAGAGATAATACTAGGAGAAGGACTTATACTAGTAGACATCCTTTGAGAAGGTAAATGGACCATGTTCTCCTTAGGAGGATTAGCATGATATGCCTCAACCATGTTAGATGTTCCTCTAGGAGAAGTATGTGAAGGAGTTTTCGATGCCTCTTTTTTAAATGTAATAATTCCCTGATCTATTAATTATGTAAACTTTTGTGCAAGAGCAAAACACTCATTATCTTGATGCCCATTAATACCATGATAAGTATAAAATTTATGTCCTTTTACCTTATCAAATATATCAGGTGGGTAATATGAATTATGAGGGATATTGATCAATTATTTTTCCAAAAAAGTTCATAATATATCATGTGGTTTATCTTGGTACCAATCAAATTGAAGAGGATGGCATCTAATGGTGATATTTGGTCTAATTAAGGGAGGTACTCAAAAAACATCTTCCTTTCCTTTGTTAAATACTTTTATTATTGGTGTTTTAGTAGGTATTGATGGTTCTACAGAACACTATTAAAGTGGTTCATGATCCTTTGTAACTTGTTTATGTGCCCTTGAAACATGAGTCTTAGCATGCTTAGTTAGCGATGGAAAATAGGTAATTAAGTTTGTGTATTGGTTAGAGTGCATGCATATTTATTCACATCCCAATATAAGGTATAGAATGAATCAAAGGGTTGTGTAATTATCTCTCTAAATGGAGAGAGAAGACCCATACTAAGTATAAATTATATTTCTAATTCTAAGGGCATAAAGTTTAAGGAATATAAAGAATCCTTAAATCTAATAACACAGTCTTGTAGAGATTTATTCTCATTTTGGGTCAATGTTTTAAAGTGTTCTAATGGTAACATAGGTAAGGTAAATTAGTGAAAATGTGATAGGAACACATCCTCAAGATTATTGAAAGTTGATAAAGAACCATCTAGTAGGCTGTAAAACTAATCAAGAGCCCTTGTTAAAGTGCAATGGAACACTTTTAATAGCAAGCTTCCATTTTAGGCCCAATGTCCAAAGGAGTGTATATATTATTAAAAATGAATAGTATGATCCCCTTGACCATCAAATAAGGATAAATCAAGCAAGATAAAGTTTTTTGGATAAAGGTATTCAAACACATGTCAATCAATATGTTATCCTGATAATGTATTCTCATCAAAAAGAGCTTCATGAGAAGAAACTTGTAACTAAAGAGCCTTGAATTGTTGTTGCAAATATCCCATGGCGGTCATAATAGATAACATATCATGAGGAGATGTTTTAGTTTATTTTAGGGGTTGTAAAATACCATTCACATTAAACTTAGGGATAGTGGGATCTGTATCACTCTCAAGAAGAGAATCATCACATGGGTTTACAATATTTGGTAAAGTATTACCCATGGTTAAACAAGTAAGTTTGTCTTACTATATATCATGAAGGTCTAATACCATTGTCATTAAAATATTCTACTTCAATTGGAATTTTGTTACTTTTAATAGGAATTGGTGAAATAATTTCACTTGTACATGTTTGATCTTGTTTAACCAAAAATGCAAAAGAGGGAGGAAAATGAACATTTGGTACTTCATTTTCAATATCATGGGTGGTTGTGGGGGTAGAACTATCATTTTCATTTGTAATCAATAGATGAAGAAAGAATGGAATGCTAGTTTGAATTTTTTGGATTTATATGATTTAGCCTTTAAACGAGATACATCAAGTGAACTTTATACTTTTTGTGTGTCTCCAAATAATGAAATTTTAATAAATTTTTCCTTAAGATGTTTATTATCACTCTCATTTTTTCATTCAAGCAAGAAAGGGTGAGAGATAAGACATGTATTTTTCTGAAGAACAATTGGGACTAGGTGTGTTTGAATCATGCCAAGAAAACATGGGATTTCAACACTAGTATTATTTGGAGGTGAAGCCACACACTTTATTTTTTCAATATTTTCATTATGAGATACATTGGGGGAACATTCAACCTCCTTTAATTTTTCAACATTAGAAGAGGGAATCTCACATTCAGTTTTTAAGATAACCAAAGAGGGTGTAGATGTAATAATTAGATTTTCAATAATAAGAATAGTGTAATTTTACATTATTGTTGGTTATTGATACTTCTCAACATTACATAGCAAAGGAGTAAAAATTGGCATTCAACTAGCCAAGAGGAATATCATTACATTCATATCTATAAGAAAAAATTCCATTGTCACTATCTTGGTCATTTAAATTTTCATTTGTAATCATTTGTTCTTTCATTGTCATAGTTATAAGAAAAGGCAAGGTTTTTAGCCATTTTTTTAATGTTCAATAAGATTCTCATATGAAATACATTGATCATCAGGTACATTAATTTTTTTGCAAAGCCCAAGCAAGAGAGCCAAAGCAATAATAATAGTTAACATTCCTAAACTAGGCCTATAAGAACAAATCAGATATGAAAAATAAAATACAAAAATCTGAAATGGAATTTGAATTAAGGTAAGAAACCTTAATATACAAACTATGGTTTTGGTTCAATAACAAAGATCAGGTTTGCCAAATGTTTTATGCACTTTATGAGTTTTACAAGATAATACCCTAGCAAATAAAGTTGTTTGAAAGGAATGCCAATAATCAAATTTAAAATAAAATATAGTCAATAATATAGATTTGTCTAATCTAACATGTGAAATAAATATAGTAAATACAAAGTAACTAAGTGAAAAAGAGAGTATATCTTATTTAATGTTATGTTATAGATCATGAGAGTGATCAAGGGTAATTATAGGGCTATGTTGAAGATCTAGGTTTCATTCATTCTATGTTTTGATTTTGTTTAACCTTTAGATAGTTTTATCGATATGGTACAATAACATCGACACTTATGTATGTATTTGATGCTAGTGTCTAGTGAAAAATATGCATAAGAGTGACCTCAAATTTAGATCAGACCTACACTACCCCTTGTGTAATCTTTCTGTGTCTTAAATTATGCTTGCATGTGTGCCAAATATAGATAATAAGAAACCCTAGTTATTTTACATTATACTTATTTTAATCTAGTAAAAGGTTTTATTAACATTGAGCTAGCCCAAGCAACCATATTATTACGAAGTGTTGCCTACATATCCAATACTCCTCAGAGGGCCTCAGACCCGCATGTAGTTTTCCCTCCTATGAATGTGTGTGGAATTGTAACAATACAAATATATGCTCTTTCTCCTAGTAACCCTCAGTAAAAGTTATGTAATAATATATTTGATCTTTTGAATGCTTTAGATATTTAAAATAGTGTTTTAGTGCAATTTGATAGCTAGAGATAGATAGTACTTTCTTATTACAAAGTTGCCTTATCAAATTAGAAGGTGTATTAATTAGACCATTTCCTTTATATATATAATAACCTTTTTAATTTTAATTAGACCTAATTACATGTGAAAATATTACCATAGGATGGGTAAAAATGGATAATAAAATGGTCACAACATGAAAGATACGACAAAAGATAAAAAGATAAGACTGGATAGTTGCATCGAACTTGGACGCAAATGTTGATGCTGATGTCCAAGATGAATAAAAGTGTCCAAGGGATAATAAAAATCATAAAACAAGAACATGTATAGGTTTTATGGTATACACTTAATTAAGATAAACAAACATAGCACAGATTCCCAAAGGGTAGGTAATTCAAGTGAAATAAGATGGAACTGAAGAGGTCCACGAGAAACTACATCACTAGATGTCTAATTATTAGTAAAGAGGTATATATATACAAGAAGACTAGTAATATGTTTACTTGGACTAAAATGGGTGTCTACAAGGGTATCTTTCATATACTAACTATAATTTATTAGTTTCATCCATTTCATCTTCCCTAAGGGGATAACTACATTTGCATGAGTTTCACACAGACTATGTAGGCAATGCTCAATTACATGAGGTTTTTGAGGTTAGCTCAGCCCATATTCCCACTACCCACATTTTTATCTTGGTTTTTGTATTCCTCAAAAATTCATTGTAATCTCATTTTCCCATCTATATGTATTAGTCAAATCACTTTAATAATTCATTTCATCTAAGATTATAACATTTGCTACCTTGTACTTACTATTTCTTAGGGGAAAATTAGGCATGTGATTTCTTAAATGCATTAATGCAATGGTGTTTTCTATTATTTTCTGTTTTCAAATGTTTTATGTGTGTGTATATTTGCATGTTTTTTATTTGCTTTATTTTTTGGTATTGACTTGGCTCATATGCATCAACAACATCATCATGACCTATTGTATCATGATACATTCTATCACATGTTTGTACTTGAGTTATTCCCTACACAATTGACAAAAATGTTATCATGATTTATTTCATTATCATAGTACATCATATGACATGTAAAAACAAAAATAACATTATAATTATATGTGGATATGCACTTAAAAAGGTAGTATATTCCCTTGCAAAATCTATCACATCTACCAATCCTATCTATCACATCATCAATCATCATAATGCTTAAGTGTACTAGCATGTCAATCACAAAATAAGATTGCTTTTATCATATCTTACATCAACAACAATTTATCATTATCATGACTACATATGATAAACATGCTAATATCAAACAAACAAACATATCACATAATCATTTACAACACCAGTATTTCACATCATATATATGATCAACATCAAAATTAAATCAAATCATCACATGAGTAGTGTTGTCCCCAAAAACAAACTTCTCATTTTTGGGACAACATGTGAACTATTTTGGTTCCTCAGACCAAAATAATCTCTTCCCTTCTCAATTTTTTTTTGAGAATTCAAATTCCTCATTTTTTAAGCTTCTCAAAAATTTATGGACTCTACAAGCTGGAATCTACGGATTCTGCAGGCTTGAATCTACAGACTCTGCAGGAAGAAAATCTATGGACTCTGTAGGGCAAGTTCAATGGACTTCACAGGCTGATTTCTATGGACTCTGTAGGAAAGAAGCAAGCTCTCAACACTCAAGCAATTTCAAAGTTGGTTCAATGACAAGGCTCAACCAAAAGAGTTCATCAACAAGCTTTTAAGCAAGGATTAAACCATTGAACCGTTGAACTGTTGACCATTTTTTGCCCAACAGGAAAAAAAATTGGTCCCCTTTTGTCCCTGCTATTCTAGGCCATTTCATTTTCTGATTTTACATGAATCTATTCATTTTTATGGACTATGTAGGTCTAAATCTATGAACTCTATAGATTTTGGTTTTCTATAGACTCTGCAAGTTAGTCTTTGGCACATGAGGGATCAGTTCAGAGAGTGTTGGGTTTTACAAGGCTTCTTTAGGCTCTTATGTAAATAAAATCATGAAGAAGGTTGGCATCATTTAACCATTGAACCCGGTTCAATGCCTGGTTAATCGCTTAGTTCAATTGGCCTTGGTTCGAGCCTTGGTTCAATCGGCAGTTTAATCAGTCCATTTCAAAGCCTGGTTCATCACTTCAAGTCCATTGCTTAAATTTCCAAGCTTGGTTCATCACTTGCTTCATGGCTTTTGGTTCAAACAAAAGAGTTCAATGGGCTTGTTTCAACAGTTGCTTGAAGTGTTGAACCGTTGAACTGGTTCAATGCCTTTAGTTCAAGCCTTGGTTCAACTCAGTTGGTTCAACACTTTAGTGCTTAGTTCATCAATAGGTTTAGACACTTGGTTCACTCAGTTGGTTCAAAGAGGAGGTTCAACGAATTAGTTCAAAGGCTTGGTTAAATGGGCTCAACATGCAGTGATTGAACTGATTGAATCGTTGAACCAAATTTTGGTTCAATGGCTTGGTTCAAGGGTGTGCCCTATAGCCGGAGGGTAGTTTAAGATCTAAAAGCCCTTATGGAGTGCAGCCAAAGGGCCCAAAGTAGAAAAGTTGTGGGAAAAAATCTTGATGAACTTTGCCAAGGATGGTGACATCTTGAAAAGCATCAAATTTACACTAGGGAAGCCAGAGCATGAAAAGCACCAAGTGGAAACAATAGAGGACTTAAACATGCTTTTTAAGAGTAGTAGAATGTGCCACATGTCCCTACAGGGCTCGATGAAAGCTGATAGGTGGCTACATCCATGGGTTTCTCTTGTTGGCTTCAAAGAAAATTGTGGTGGGCCCGAATGAGTTGCTAAGAGCTAAGCGGAGCATGCCAAGTGTCAACATATACTAAGAACCAGAAAAGGGCCCAAAAGTTTCTCTGAGGTAGGTAAAGGATTTGCAAAAGTGACCACATGTCAACTTCCACCTGACTCTCAAAAGGCCCTCTAATGTATGTGGATGCTACCACATCCCATTTTTAGCTCAACGAAAGCTGCCACGTGTCAACATCTGCATTTCAAAGTGTTTTCTAAGTGCCCAAGCAGTGGACTATGACACGTGTTAAGGGTGGATGCACTCTCAATGAAAAGGGGCAAAGTAAGAAGCCAAAGGAGAGTCTAAGGACGATGGGTGCATGAACATCAAATTTAAGCCAGTAAAAAAGTCATTGGTTTTTTAAATGCCCGAGTGCCAACCACAGAATGAGCCCAAAGAATGTAGTGACCCACCAGAAGATTGCCCCTGAGGGCTGAAAGAGCAAAAATGACAAAGCATTCAAGTGGCGAAGGGAAGGTGAGTTATTGCAGATGAGCAGTGTGACTTATTTTTTGTAGTTGGCATTAATGAGGAGACAAATTGTAGTCTATTCGTAGAAAAGAGGCATGGCCATGTTATTACATTAATGTTTGAATGCCAAAGTCAATTTTGGTGATTGTATAGTATGGTTCTAGTAGGCCTCTTCTAAAGAATGACACCAGTAACAGTGGTTTCCACTTCCCAAGATTCCAAATGCACATGGGCCACTTACAGAAATGAGTGCCAAAATCTTTCACAAGAAGCACCAAGTTCTCTTCCTCTTCCTATATATTGAAAACTTCTCGTTTGAGAAAGAATTGGCTCTTAGCCTTAAGGCAAACTTTGCCCAAAAATATCTCAGGCTTGTAAGGCAGAGCTGATAGATTTTACCTTCAATCAAAACTTAGCATTTTTACCTCCATTCTGAGTTTTTCATCTTTAGTATGTGTCTATGCATTTAATTCTATGTTAAGTCATTTTCTTAATGCTTTTGTAGAATGATTTCAGCATGTCTGGTGCATTTTTGAGTTTCTTTTTACAAGTCTGTTAGAAGTGTCCCTAGAGAAGTGTAGGTGAAGTGGATAGGTTGTTGCAGTGTGTCTCAGAATGCCTCTAGTAGTTATTAACTCCCTGTATCCCCACGGACCCCTAACCCACTGATGTAGAAGGTTTTCTCACTTTAGATGAAGTGTATAAGTGCTTCTTTTTGGTGAAAAGTGTATATTTAGGTTGGGTGGATCACATTTTTTTGGTGTATCACCCCTTTTCATTTTTTAGGCTTAGGTTCTATTTTCAACATCTCTCTCCCCCTTTTCATCCCCCCTTTTTACATTTTTTGTTAGTAGTAGGAGAAACCAGGGCCTAAATGATACATCAGAGGGAGCTAGCCCTCATCTAGAGACTCTCCCCTCCAGCTTCGCTAGTCCCACAGGTGAGAGGAGAGTTTCCATTGTTGCGTGAAGAAGGCAGGAGCTTGGCCTCCTACCACGGGTGCAATCTTCTGTGTCAACAATTTTTGGCATGCCTGGTGGGACCAACTAAGACAAGTTGTGTCTAAAGAGTTGAAGAATTTTTGGTGTGTTCTTTAACCGACCAGCCTTTGGAGGCTTTTGCATCAACACCAATGGTGACTCCAAGTTGAATCAGCGAGTTAAGTAGCCTGGTGCCATTAATAATTCACCTTTGTATGTATAATCCCTCTACACAAAATCATGGGTCTTGTTTTCGTTCATGTGACTATGATCAAAATCAATATTTTCAAAGAATCACCTCAAGCAGCTCTCCTAGTTACCCTTCAATGATAAGGGAAATGGCCCTAGGGTTTGAGAAGCAGATGATGGAGATTGACAGACTAGAGGAGTAGTACGGAATTCAGCAGGAGCTAATGTATAAAGAGGATTGTTTATTTAGGCAAGCACATGCCTTGCAATCCATGGAGGAGGAGGTAGTAAAATGGAGAAATCCATTTATTCAAGGCAGTCAACCTTATGTGCCCCCTCCTATTCTGAAGAAAGCCCCCTCTTTTACACCAAATCCTTTCTATCAGATAGTACTCACCCACTCTAGCTCATCTGATGCATCTGCTCTCAATTCCATGCGCCTGGCTTTCCAACATCAAAGGGAATCAGAGTAACCCCCTATGGAGATGAACCTTCTAAACTCCTTAGATCATGAATCTTCTTTTTGGGGAAACTCTACAAACCAGCACATCTCTCTCAAAACTACTTTTATTCAACATGATGATGTTGGTGACCTCCAAGAAAGACTCTTTCAGGACAACCTAGCCAAACAAATTGAAGATTTAGAGGCTAGGATGAGTCTGCTCCATCAAAGAGAGATAGAACTCCCAAACCTTGTGGAGGAGCCCTAAGACCTTGGAAAAAACAAAGTTGCTGCCTATTTGTAAAATCAAAATTCTAATTTCAAGATCCTAAACTAGGGGAAAATAGTAGAATCATGGAGTAGAAAGGAGGAGAAGCAAGGTTTTTCTCAAAATCTTGAAGAAGTTGAGGCTGCTCTTGCTCATGATGACACTGGTGACCTCCAAGAAAGGTTCTTCTAAGAGGATCTAGCCAGGAGATTACAGAGTTAGAATCTAAAGAGAGATTCCTCAACCAGTGTGTGATGGACGATTCAAGCCCAACGGCACATTCTATGTCTAAACACACACCACCTACACATTTCCAAGAGAGATATTAGGCCACACCTGATATTGATGAAGTGTTGACCAAGTGGAAGAAGGATAATCATTCAATTCTAGCTCAAGGACTGCCTCCTCTTCCATGTGTTTTTCCCACTTCACCCCTTCTCAAGGAGGAGCCTATTTTGCAAGAGGTAGGTGAGGAGCAGAGGATCCAATCTGTAGTTTTTCAAGGGGCTATCATGAGCGACAGTGAAGAAGAAATCATCATTGAGGCTTTTTGTGAAGGCATCATCAGCAATGGAGAAGACTCAGGTCACACATACATGTAGATGTTCTAGCAATACGAGGAGGAACAAAAGCATGGTGAACTCTCTTCCCCGTTGTTTGATGAACTTCCCTATTTTTTTGATGAGAAGGATGACTACGCTAAGGAACTTGAGTTGGAGGAGGTTCAGGAGAATATCTTTGAAGATCTAGAGATTTGGACCTTTGAGGAGGAAAAGGAGAGGCCAGTCTCCCTTGAGGAAAGCCTTAAAGAAGAAAGCTTTGAACAAAGAGGTGATGTTCTATGGGATGAGAAATCAGTTTGTGATTCCATTTCAGACATCACAATAGTCACCCTTCTTCAAGAAGGCCAAAAGGGAGTAGAGGATGAGTCTGACAGAGTCTTCAATGAGGCAGAAGGAAATAAGTCAAACCATGATGCATTGCAAGGGGAATGTATACATCAAAGGGCCTATGGTGATGAGCCAATAGCCATTGATTTCTTGGTGAAGAGCACTAGTATGAGGGACTAGCATTCAACAAGCTTCTAAGGACAAGTAGAGTACATATATGTTAGAAGCATGTTCGAATCTGATCCACTCAGATACCATCCAATCTAGGTGACAGGAGGAGTAGGTCACCAAATCTCCTTTTCATTCAACTACTCGCCTGACACCATAAGTCTTCTTACTAAGAAGGGGACTTAATAAATTTTCCCTTTGATCCAAGAGGGAGGCAAGAACACCTGGTTAGCTATATATAGTAGTTTGTTTTTAGTTTCTTTTCCTGCTTTCCCTAAATGTAGTTTGCACAGGTAGTGTTTTTAGCCTTGTGTATTTCCCTTTGTGTGTGGGGTATAAGCTTCATGTTTGATTCTTGGATCTTTGGGGCTGTTGCTAACCTTTCTTTAAAGCTACATCTGACTCCATGCCCAATGGACTGCAAGGCAACTGGTCTTTAAGCATAGCAGGCATGCTTCCCCTGGGAGTCATTAATTTATTTACCATTTTTTGCCCAACAGGCCAAAAAATTGGTCCCCTTCTATCCCTACTATTCTAGGCCATTTCATTTTTTGATTTTACATGAATCTGTTCATTTCTACGGACTCTGTAGAATTTCTACATACTCTGCAGGTCTAAATCTATGAACTCTGTAGGTTTTGGTTTTCTACGAACTCTACAGGTTAGTCTTTGGCACATGAGGGATCAGTTCACAGAGTGCTGGGTTTTACAAGGCTTCTTCAGGCTCTTATCTAAAGAAAATCATGAAGGTTGGCATCATTAAACCATTGAACTCTATTCAATGCCTAATTTAATTGCTTGGTTCAATCGGCCTTGGTTCGAGCCTTATTTCAATCAGTAGTTCAATCGGTCCATTTCAAAGCCTGGTTCATTGCTTCAAGTCCATCACTTCAATTTCCAAGCTTGGTTCATCACTTGCTTCATGGATTTTGGTTCAAAGAAAAGAGTTCAATGGGCTTGTTTCAATAGTCGCTTGAAGCATTGAAGCATTGAACCAATTCAACACATTGGTTCAACGCCTTTGGTTCAAGCCTTGGTTCAACTCAGTTGGTTCAAAACTTCAGTGCTTAGTTCATCGGTGGGTTCAAACACTTGGTTCACTTAGCTAGTTCAATGAGAAGGTTCAATGAATTGGTTCAAAGGCTTGGTTCAATGGGCTCGGTGCACAGTGATTGAACCGTTGAATTGATTGAATCGTTGAACCAAATTTTGGTTCAACAGGTTGGTTCAATGGCTTGGTTCAAGGGTGTGCCCTACAGTCAGAGGGTAGTTCAAGATCCAAAAGCCCTTGTGGATGGCAGCCAAAGGGCTCGAAGTAGAAAAGCCATGGGAAAAAGGCTCGATGAACTTTGCCAAGGATGGTGACGTCCCAAAAAGTGTCAAATTTACACCAGGGAATCTAGAGCATAAAAAGCACCAAGTGGAAATCGTGGAGGACTTCAACATGCTTTTTAGTAGTAGAATGCACCATGTGTCCCCTATAGGGCTCAGCAAAAGCTGATAGGTGGCAACATCCATGGGTTTTTCCTGTTGGCTTCAAAAAAAATTATAGTGGGCCCTAATGAGTTCTTAGGAGCTAAGCGGAGCGTGCCAAGTGTTAGCATCTACTAAGAACCAAAAAAAGGCCCAAAATTTTCTCTGAGGTAGCTAAAGGCTTTGCAAAAGTGACCACATTTCAACTTCCACCTGACTCTCAAAAGGCCCTCTAATATAAGTGGATGTTACCATGTCCCATTTTTAGCTCAATGAAAGCTGCCACGTGTTAACGTCTGCATTTCAAAGTGTCTTCTAAGTGCCCAAGCAGTGGACTATGACATGTGTCAAGGGTGGATGCACTCTCAATGAAAAGGGGCAAAGTAAGAAGCCAAAGGAGAGTCCAAGGATGATGGGTGCATGAACATCAAATTTAAGCCAATAAAAAAGTCATTGGTTTTTTAAATGCCTGAGCGCCAACCATGGAATGAGCCCAAAGAACGCAGTGACCCACTAGAAGATTGCCCCTGAGGGCTGAAAGAGCAAAAATGACAAAGCATTCAAGTGGTAAAGGGAAGGTGAGTTATTGTAGATGAGCAATGTGACCTATTTTTTGTAGTTGGCATTGATGAGGAGACAAATTGTAGTCTATTTGTAGAAAAGAGGCACGGCCATGCTATTACATTAATGTTTGAATTCCAAAGTCAATTTTGGTGATTGTATAGTATAGTTCTAGTAGGCCTCTTCTAAAGAATGACATCAGTAACAGTGGTTTCCACTTCCCAAGATTCAGAACGCACATGGGCCACTTGCAGAAATGAGTGCCAAAATCTTTCACAGGAAGCGCCAAGTTCTCTTCCTCTTCCTATATATTGAAAACTTCTCTTTTGAGAAAGAATCAGCTCTTAGCCTTAAGGCAAACTTTGCCCAAAAATATCTTGGGCTTGTAAGGCAGAGCTGGTAGATTTTACCTTCAATCAGAACTTAGCATTTTTACCTCCATTCTGAGTTTTTCATCTTTAGTATGTGTCTATGCATTTAATTCTATGTTAAGTCATTTTATTAATACTTTTGCAGAATGATTTCAGCATGTCTGGTGCATTTTTGAGTTTCTTTTTATAGTTCTATCAGAAGTGTCCCTAGAGAAGTGTAGGTGAAGTGGATAGGTTATTGCAGTGTGTCTCAGAATGCCTCTAGTAGTTATTTCCTCCTTGTATCCCCACAGACCCCTGACCCACTGATGCAAAAGGTTTTCTCACTTTAGATGAAGTGTATAAGTGCTTCCTTTTGGTGAAAAGTGTATATTCAGGTTGGGTGGATCACATTTTTTTGGTGTATCACCCCTTTTCATTTTTAGGCTTAGGTTCTATTTTCAGCATCTCTCTCCCCCTTTTCATCCCCCCCTTTTTAACATTTTTTGTTAGTAGTAGGAGAAACCAGGGCCTAAATGATACATTAGAGGGAGCTAGCCCTCATTTAGAGACTCTCCCCTCTAGCTTCGCTAGTCCCACAGGTGAGAGGGGAGTTTCCATTGTTGTGTGAAGAAGGCAAGAGCTTGGCCTCCTACCATGGGTGCAATCATCTGCATAAACATGAACCTTGAACCATTTTGGTTCAAGTGGTTCAATGGGTTCAAAGGTTCAATGTCAGCAGCAAGAGTTAAGCGCATTTGTCAAGGTTCAAAGTTCAACCACTTCAAAGTTCAATGGCTTCAAAACACTTATCAAAAAGAAGAAGGCTTGAATCATTGAATCGTTTAACCATTGAACCACTTTGGTTCAAAGGTTCAATAGCTTCAAGGTTCAACAAGTTCAACAACCAAATGGTCCAAAGGTTCAACACGTGTTTGGTTCAAAAAGATCAAAGGACTTAGCCAAAAAAAAATGAACCTATTAAACCATTGAACTATTGAACCAAATTTGGTTCAATCAGTTGGTTCAATCGGTAGGTTCAAGGGGCTGCCCCAAAGCCAAAGTATCAAATAGCCCTTGCGAAGGGCGGTGAACCAAGGCCTAAAACCATTGCAAAGGGCAGCAATAAAAACTTGACAACTCATTAGATGCTACCAAGTGTCCTCTTTTGAGCCTCATTTCACTTTGTTTCTAAGACCAGTAGATGCTGCCACGCGTCACAATTTGAAATTCACATAAAATTGACTAAGGCAAATTTCCAAGGGATAAACAGCCCTTGCAGATGACACTCAGAAGCTGCAGTGAACCATTGCAAAAACTTGAAAGGCTAATTTGGAGTTCAAAAAACCCTTGTAGAGGGCAGGAAGGGGGCAAATGAACCAATTCAAAGGCCAAAGAGCAAAGAAATTTCCTTCGAAAAAGTTTCCCTGGCAAAACAGATAAAATGAATTCCTTCGGGAAATTGAACAAGACAAAGAGACAATTCCTTCGGGGAAATTTTCCAAAAGAATTCCTTCAGACTTTTTCCTCTGAAAGAATTCCTCCAAAATTTTTCCTCCGAAAGAAAAGCTTGAAAAACAAAGCAAAGCCCAACGAAAAGACAAGGCAAGGAAGATTTCCTTCAAACAAATTCCCTGAAGGAATTCCTTCAGAAATTTTGTCTGAAGGAAATAAAGGATAAAGCCCACCAGAAGAAAGAAGCCTGAAGGCCATCCGAAGACCACTTGAAGGGCAGATACCCTTGCAAGGGGCTCTTCCCAACCCAAAGTGGACTTTTTCTCAAGGCCTTGAAGGGCAAGTCCCCTCTGGGAAAGATCAAACGACAAAGCCAAAGGAATTACTGAGGAAAGTGACATGCCCACAGATGTCAAAGTCACAACTAAGAAATAGCCATTGATCCTTGTAGATTTAAGTGCAGACCCAAATACATTCAAAGGCGTTAAGGCCAAGGCCAAAAGGAAGAACCGCTGAAAGGAGCGTAAAGAGCAGGAATGACTAGAAACATTTGCACATCAGATATGTTTATAAGGGACTCTCTTGTTATTGTGGATCTCTCTCTGATGATTAGAAACAAAACTCTGCCCAAATTGAAAGGCATTACTGAGACTTTGAGCTCAGATTGTTGATCATATTTTGTTATTGGAATAAGAAAGCAAATGACTTTTCATAATTTGTGCTATGATATCTTTGTTGTTGGGGAAACTATTCTTATGTCTTTTTCCTTAATATATTTTCTGTTCCTTTAATTCCATAAGCAGAATTAGTGAAAGTAGTTAGGAAGGTGTCCTGAAGCCAACTATGGAGAGACTTTGTGCCCCCACAATTGCCTTTAGTGTGTTTTCTTTTTGTTTCTTTGTAAAGGACCTTGGGATGACTTTGTGCCCTCATTGTCCTTCGTATCTCACTCTTGGGCAATTCAAGTGGAGACTTTGTGCTACATCTCAATTTGTTGGTTAATATGACCTTGGTTACAATTTGCAATTACTACCAGGAAGATTCTTGTGGTTTGTTGAATGGTACTTCTGAAAGAAGAGGAGTGATTTTTTTCATTATCCCTAAGATTTATCCTTTGATTTACATGCATCATCTCTGAAAAAAGAGAGATGGATGGTTTATCCTACCCTTGAGTATTATTTTCTGTTTATATATTTATATAGCATATCTATAGGGAACCTCCCCTTGATGAGAGGAGAGATTAGTCCCCTTTCGATGTGGTGAACCTACACATTTGGATGACCAATCTTCCTACTTTGACTAATTAGACCTATTTTGTTTATCAGTATGTTGATCGACAAAATAATCAACCAACAGTTTTTGGCAACTCCGCTGGGGATATAGTTATGTGCATTTTGAAACCTCAAGTTTCAAATGAAATCAATCTCTACCATTATCCATTATAGACTCCATTCCATTTCTATGTTGTATCCATTATTATTATAACCTTACCATTCACCTCCACACTAACTGGGAAAGAACGCGCAGTTTAAAGCCTCAAGCTTCAAACTAAAGCAAGGTCAATTCTTTTCTATTTTTGTTTCACAATCTGGCAAATTCAAGGTATACACAAAGCCAAAGGGATAAAGGTATTTTTGACCTTATATTCGAGTTGGTATAGCAAATTAATTTTGATCTATTCCTTAACCATCTCACCTCCAATGAACCAAGAGATTTCCTCCTACTAAAGTTAGATCTCCATTGCCAAATGAAGTATCCACTTCTGGTGTTGATAAAGCTTTGCCAATAATTACCCCTCTGAGATTTTTTATTCCTCCTTTTCATAGTCATATAATGGTAGTTCAAGGACCCTAGGGTAATTATTTTGGTCCTCTCAATCTTACTTCACCTCTACATGAGCTTCCACGTAGTTCAAGGAAGAATTTTTCCAAATTCTATGGTGATGGGAAAGTTCATCCTGATGAACACATTATAGCCTTTAGCATAACCTGTGGCGTAATTGGAGTAGAATTTGAAGATGTAGCAGTCAGTCTATTTGTAAAAACATTAAAATGTGCTGTTATAGATTGGTTTTATCATCTATAGGCTCAGTCAGTAACTGATTGGAATACCCTCAAAGCTAAATTTGAAGCCAGATTCAAACCTATAGAAGATGCACATGCACTTCTAGCTTAACTTACATAGATGAAGAAAGAACCTCATGAACCAATGAGGGACTTCATAGCCAAGTTTGACAAACTAAGGAATATAATTCCTATAATTGCTTGACCTACAGTTGAGAATCTCAAATGCTTCTTCATTAATTCTCAGTTACTTGAAGTAAGTTTTCTTTTGAGATGTGCTAGTCAAATAGATCTTGTTACAGCTCAACATTTTGCCACTGAGGTAGAAGATGATCTCATCTTATTAGGGAAGATAAGAAGAGATCCAAATAGAAATAAACCTTCATCATCTTCTAAATATTCATCTACATGCACCACAGATCCAATGGTGCAAAATTTGGCAAATGAGTTGCTTGCTCTCAAAAAGCAAATGGTGCAAGGAATGTCTTCTGCTCCTTCATACAGAGATATGCCAAGAAGGACATTTCCAAATTAGTCATATTAGGGCAATGCTACCAAGAATCAAGGGCAACAAAATCATCTTCCTCCCCCACAAGGGAAACTTGCCCTGGAAGCTCCTCCAACCAATTCAGCAATGGGATATCTTGAAGCAGAATCAAAGTTATCTTTCCATTATGAATTGAATCAAGAAAATGACATTGATCTCCTTATAAAAAATCAAGAAGAATTAGGTGGCAACTCCCACATTAGTTTCTTGAACTACCAAGATGAACCCACAAGCAAAGGAAAAGCTTTTGATGGATCATATGCAGTATTTACCAGGTCCAAGAGCCAATCAGTCCAGCAAGTTGATAAAGGGAAGACAAAGGAGCAACATCAACCAAAAATTATAATTTCTAAGTGTGTAACCACTCTGCCTTTCCAGTCAAAGGATCTGGTGATCACCCAAAAGATAAGTACATCAATTTCACCTTCACCTTCTACTTCAATTTTGCAAACTAGCCCTCTTCCCATCCCTCCTAAAACTCAGAAGGTTGAAATACCTTCCTCTGTACCTAGCTCAATTCAGCAATTTGACATAATTGATCATGTCAAAAAGACAAAAATATAAATGTCTAAATTTAAATATTTGCAGTCAAATCTTGATCAATTGGATAAGTTGGTCCAATGTGTCAAGAACCAAACCATCCCTGCAAGACAAGAAGCTAAAAAGGTAACTCTTGATTCACTAAAGAACATTCCCATTCTGAATAATCTTGTCATTACTCCTCCAGCTGCCCCTGGGAAAATAGAACCTTTATATGTTTCCCTCTTAATAAATGGTCACAAGCTAAGTAATTATATTATAGACTCAGGCACATTCGATAATGTCATGCCTGCTAAAGTAGTTGAATCTCTTAGCCTCACACTAACTAAGACATTTGAGAGATGTTTCTCCATGGAAAAAAAGCAAGTACCATTGCTAGGGCAAATTAAAGATGCCCAATTTGCATTTGCAACATTTCTAGACAAGATAATCAAGATGACTGTCTTGGTGGTTGACATCCCAGCATCCTATGGCATTTTGCTTGGATGAAATTTTTGTAAGGACATGGGAGAAGAACTAAGCATGGACCTATCTGAGGCAAGAATCCCTATCAAAGGCATAATGAAGAGGTTGCTCCCTAAAAAGGAGGCAAAATATGTGGTCACCCAAACATCAACCCCTGAAGCTCAAATTATTTTTGAATTCTTAGGTATGGGTAACTACTTTCTATCTACAGATGAAGTGCATAAAACACCAGATAAAATTATTGAAAGTGTCAACCTAAAAATTAGCTCAACTAGAATATCAGAAGAACTAGTAGGTTGCAATACAAATGAAGAAGGACCCTCCTTCTCTAATGAAAGAAAGTCTAAAGAAAAATAATTATCTGATGAGGTATGGACTCTGGAATTCGATGGCAGTTGTTCCTCTATTGGTTTGAGAGCTAGGATTGTGTTGATATCTCCTCAAGGAGATATGTTTCCTTCATCTTAAAAATTAAAATTTAGCAACACTAATAATACAGCTGAATATAAATCTCTATTGCTTGGATTGAAGGCTGCCCAAGACAAAGGCATCAAGTTTCTTCATGTCAAAGGGGATGCTGAATTAGTGATTTGTCAAGTGAAAAACTTATACCAAACCAAGAATGAAAGATTACGCCACTATCACAACCTAGTTTGGGACAAAATTTAAAGCTTTGATGCTTTCAACATTTCCACCATACCTAGGGAATTTAATGACAGAGCTGATGCACTTATTGTTTCAGGAACTCTCTTAGTTCTTTACTCAGATTTCAAAGAAGACAGGTATACTATAGAGATAGTCTATAGACCAAGTGTTCCTAACAATGCTGGTCATTGGCAAGTATTCAATTATGATCATCAAATCATTGCCTTTTTGAAATGAAAAAATAATTTCGAACAACTATGTTTTGAAGGCAATGAACCTCAGAAGTATGAAATCCTCTGAATCTAGTTTAGATATAAATGAAGAATTCTTAAAGCTGAAAGGAAATAAAATTCTCAAAGGCCGAGTTTCTCTTGAGAAACTGTTTGACAAGTATGATAGATTCATCAAACAATAGCAAACAGATTCAAGTTTCTCTCAGGGATTTGATCAAGTAAATCTGACTACTAAAGAAAATCTCAAGATGGTTAACATTGGTAAGTGTTGTACCCCTGAAAAAGATTCAAATTCAACACTTTACTCCATCACTACATGGATGTCTTAGCATATTCTTATGATGACCTGAAGTCTCTTAGACTTGATGAAATTCACCATGACATTCCTCAAGGTTGACTCAATGCCTTATAAGCAAAAATCTAGACAGTACAATCCAAAAATATCAGGTACTATTCTGTCTGAGATACAAAAAGTGCTAAATTCTAGAATCATTTTCAAAATTGATCATTCCACATGGATTGCAAACATAGTGCCTATAAGAAAGAAGAGTGGTGAAATTTGCATTTGTGTAGATTTCAATAATCTGAATCAGTCATCTTTGAAAGATAATTACCCTTTACCAATTATGGATCAAGTGCTTCAAATAGTGACAAGTTCAGAGATGTTATCAATGCTAGATGGTTTCTTAGGATATAATCAAGTTGAAGTTGGTGAAGCAGACCAACACAAGATTGCATTCACCACACCTTGGGGTACATTTGCATATATAAGAATGCCTTTTGGCTTGATAAATGTTAGTGCCACCTTTTAGAGAGCAATGGACCTAGTTTTCAAAGATGAAATAGGTAAATTCATAGTGGTATACCTTGATGACTTAACCATCTTTTCAAAGCACCGTTCTGATCATGTATGCTACTTACAACAATTAATAGAGTGCTACCGCCAAAATGGTATTTCCTTGAATCCTAAGAAGCCTATTTTTGGAGTAATAGAGGGGAAACTCCTCGAACACATTGTCTCTAAAGAAGGCATAAAGATTGACTCAGACAGAGTCAAGTCTATTCAAGAGCTTAATTTTCCTACAAGTAAAAATGTTGTTCATTCTTTCTTTAGAAAGGTGAATTTCTTACGAAGGTTCATCCCCAAATTTGCTAAGAAGACTAGACACATTATGAACATGATGAAAGGGAAGACCACCTTCATCTAGACTAAAGAAGGCAAGTCAGCATTTCAGGATATCAAGACTACCATTGCCCACACCCCTACCTTGATTTGTCCAGATTACAATAAAGATTTCATCATATACAAATATGATTTTGAACACATGATTTCAACAATTCTTGTTCAACAAGACAAGGAAGGTATGAAATCTCCTATTTCTTTCATGAGTTTCCCTCTCAAAACCCATGAGATGAAGTATTCAAATGTAGAGAAGCATGCTTATGTAGTGGTGAAAGTAGTCAAACATTTTCGCTTCTATATCCTGAATTCACACACTACTGCCTTAGTTCCTGACACTATAGTCAAGTCCATATTAACCTAGTAGGAGTTTGGCACAAAAAGAGGCAATTGGATTACAAAGATCCAAGAGTTCAATCTAGACATCAAGCCAACAAATTTGGTCAAGGGAAAAGGCCTATGCCAATTAATTGCTGACAATGAGCCAGAAGATACACAGCATGTAGAAGCTGAAGTGGAAGACACACCAATAGTCCTTTTTGTCTCCACTACCAATGAGTGGTATTCAAGTATTACTCATTTCCTTACTTATGGTGAATGTCCTACTCATTTATCTTATAAATAAAGGAGGACTATCAAGTTGAAAGCTACCAATTTTGTCCTTCGAGACAACGGCTTGTACAAGAGAAGCATAGATGGAGTATTCCTTCACTATGTAGACAAAGAGAAACAAAGCCAACTTTTGAAATATTTCCATAATCTAGCCTGTGGAGGACATTTTTTTCTCCTATAATTACTCACAAGATTTTCTGAGCCAGGTATTACTGGCCAACTCTTTTCCAAGATGCATATAAGTGGGTGAGAAAATGTGAAGTTTGCCAGCAATTTGTTGGAAGACCCAAGTTATTTGCCCTGCTCTCAAGCCAGTGATCATAGAAGAACCTTTCCAGCAATGGGGGATTGATTTTATTGAGACTATAAACCCATCTTCAAGCATTGGACATGATTATGTCATTATAGCAACTAACTATTTCACCAAATGGGTAGAAGCAATCCCAACTAAGCATGTTACTTCAGAAGTTGTATAAAATTTCTTCAAGGAGAATATCGTTTCGAGGTTTGGGGTTCCAACCAAAATTGTTACTGACAATGTAGCTTGTTTCACCCCCAGGAGATTACACAATTTTGTTTCCATTATGGAATTACACTCTCCCATTCTTTTGATTATTTTCGACAAGGGACTGGACAAGCTGAATCAAGCAATAAGAACCTGGTAACTATCATCAAGAAGCTAGCAAATGACAATCAAAGGACATGGCATAAAGCATTGGTTGATGCTCTATGGGCAGACAGAATCACACCAAAGAGGGCAATTGGTATGTCTCCTTTTCATCTTCTTTATGGTATCAATGCTAAAATACCAATCACCTTAGAATTGCCAACCTTGAAATTGGCAAAGGCAATTGAAGATTAGACATATGAAAGCTCTCTTGATAAGAGAATCATGTGCCTAACTAAGTTAGATGAATAGAGAACCATGGTGGTGGACCAAATTGCTGCTCATCCAAGTCTGGTAAAAAAACTCTTTGACCAAAAGGCCAAAAATTGTGATTTTTAGGTTGGGGATCAAGTCCTGCTATGGGACAAAAGTAGAGAACCAAAAGGGATGCATGGAAATATTGAATCCCTTTGGAGAGGCCCATTTATAATTCATCAACACAATGGTGAAAATAGATTTCTACTAAAATATCAAGATGGCACACTCTTTTCTCTGCGTCACAATGGGCAGCATCTGAAACACTTCAACTCTTGAAGTATCATATCATTACATATGTACATATGTATATTTGTATAGTTTTTAATTTTATTTTATTTTATTTGTTTCCATTTTTTATGCCTTCTATTTCTAGGTAACATGACTCCATAGCCCAATGGTACACATGAAGACACTGGAGATTTTGGATTCTAATCCCTTCAATTCTTTTTTATAATTGATAGAAGTTCCCCAACTGGAGCCAGTTGTTGTCCCCAAAAACAAACTTCTCATTTTTGGGACAACATGTGAACTATTTTGGTTCCTCAAACCAAAATAATCTCTTCCCTTCTCAAAATTTGTTCTGAGCATTCAAATTCCTCATTTTTCAAGCTCTTCAAAAATCTACGGACTCTGCAAGCTTGAATCTACAGACTCTATAGGATTGAATCTATGGATTCTACATGCTTGAATCTATGGACTCTGGAGGAAGAAAATCTATGGACTCTATAGGCCAAGTTCAACAGAGTTCATAGGTTGATTTCTATGGACTCTACAGGAAAGAAGCAAGCTCTCAACACTTAGGCAATTTCAAAGTTGGTTCAATGACAAGACTCAACCAAAAGAGTTCATCGAAAAGCTTCTAAGCAAGGATTGAAACTTTGAATTGTTGAAGCTTGAACCATTTTGGTTCAAGTGGTTCAATGGGTTCAAGTGGTTCAATGGGTTCAAAGGTTCAACATCAACAGCAAGAGTTAAGCGCATTTGTCAAGGTTCAAAGTTCAATCGCTTCAAAGTTTAATGGCTTCAAAACACTTATAAAAAATAAGAAGGCTTGAATAATTGAACCATTGAACCACTTTGGTTTAAATGATCAATGGGTTTAAGGTTCAACAGGTTCAACAACTAAATGGTCCAAAGGTTCAACACGTGTTTGGTTCAAAAAGATCAAAGGACTTAGCCAAACAAACAAAATAAACTGATTGAACCATTGAACCAAAGTTGATTCAATTGATTGGTTCAATTGGTAGGTTTAAGGGGCTGCCCCAAAGCCAAAGTATCAAATAGCCCTTGCGAAGGGTGGTGAACCAAGGCCTAGAACCCTTGCAAAAGGTAGCAACAAAAACTTGATAGAACTCATCAGATGCTACCAAGTGTCATCTTTCAAGCCTCATTTCACTTTGTTTCTAAGAGCAGTAGATTCTGCCATGTGTCACAATTTGAAATTCACATAAAATCAATTAAGGCAAATTTCCAAGGGACAAACAGCCCTTGTGGAGGACACTCTAAAGCTGAAGTGAACCATTGCAAAAACTTGAAAGGCTAATTCAGAGCTCAAATAGCCCTTGCAGAGGGTAGGAAGGGGGAAAATGAACCAATTCAAAGGCCAAAAGAGCAAAGGAATTTCCTTCAAAAATGTTTCCCCAACAAAATAGATAAAATGAATTCTTTCAAGAAATTGAACAAGACAAAGAGACAATTCCTTTGGGGAAATTGTCTGAAAGAATTCCTTCTGACTTTTTCCTTCAAAAGAATTCCTCCAAACTTTTTCGTTCGAAAGAAAAGCTCAAAAAACAAAGAAAATCCTAGTGGAAAGACAAGGCAAGGAAGATTTCCTTCGGACAAATTGCCCAAAGGAATTTCTTTAGACATTTTGTCTAAAAGAAATAAAGGATAAAGCCCACCAAAAGAAAGAAGCCCGAAGGCCATCCAAAGACCACCCAAAGGTAAGATACCCTTGTGGGGGGGCTCTTCCCAACCCAAAATAGACCGTTTCTCAAGGCCTCAAAGGGTAGGTCCCCTCTGAGAAAGATCAAATGACAAAGCTGAAGGAATTATCGAGGAAAGAGACATGCCCACAGTCGTCAAAGTCGCAACAATGAAATAGTTGTTGATCCTTGTAGATTTAAGTGCAGACCCAAATGCATTCAAAGGCTTTGAGGCTAAGGCCAAAAGGAAGAACTACTAAAAGGAGTGTAAAGATCAAGAATGACCAGAAACATTTGCACATCAGATATGTTTCTAGAAGTAGACTGCTAGGTGGATATTGAAAGATGCAAACTTTCAATAGCATGACCCGTTTCTCTGCATTGAGAAAATAAAATGGGTAAATTCCCCTAAATTCCAACATTTCTTCTTAACAAAATTCAATGCAACATGATGTGTTGCTATTCCCAAGTCCTTCTTGAAGAGGCTATATAAGGGACTCTCTTGTTATTGTGGATCTCTCTCTCTGATGATCAAAAACAAAACTCTGCCCAAACTGAAAGGCATTATTGAGACTTTGAGCTCAGATTGTTGATCATATTTTGTTATTAGAATAAGAAAGAAAGTGACTTTTTAGACTTTGTGTTGTGATATCTTTATTGTTGGGGAAACTTTTCTTATGTCTTTTTCTTTAATATATTTTCTGTTCCTTCAATTCCATAAGTAGAATTAGTGAAAGTAGTCAGGAAGGCATCCTGAAGCCAACTGTGGAGAGACTTTGTGCCCCCACAATTGCCTTTAGTGTGTTTTCTTTTTGTTTCTATGTAAAGGACCTTGGGACAACTTTGTGCCCTCATTATCCTTCATATCTCACTCTTGGGCAATTCAGGTGGAGACTTTGTGTTACATCTCAATTTGTTGGTTACTACGACCTTGGTTACAATTTGCAATTACTACCAGAAGATTCTTGTGTTTTTTGAATGGTATTTCTGAAAGAAGAGGAGTGCTTTCTGTCATTATCCCTAATATTTCTCCTTTGATTTTCATGCATCATCTCTGAAAAAGGAGAGATGGATGATTTATCCTACCCTTGAGTATTATTTTCTGTTTATATATATATATATATATATATATATATATATATATATAGCATATCTATAAGGAACCTCCCCTTGATGAGAGGAGAGATTAGTTCCTTTTTGATGTGGTAAACCTAAACATATGGCCGACCAATCTTCCTACTTTGGATGATCAGACCTATTTTGTTTATCAGTACGTTGATCGACAAAATATTCAACCAACAAGTAGTAAGTGAACATACATCAATAATCATTACATCATAATATATGAATATGTACATCTATCAAACAATGAGATAATCAATAGCACATCACATGTATTAGAGAGGTCAAAACAAAGTGGGAATTATATAAATAATATGCATCAAATAATCATGTATACAAAAGATATTTCCATGTAAAAAATATCCATCTATCCATCATAAGTGAATGTACATCAAAACTATGAGAATACAAGATGCTTCAATCAAATCTCACTGTGACCCTCTAGAGGTGGACTCCTCCAAGGTGATCTCTATCTTTATATCTATAAAGTTGGTGGTTGTACCAAATTATGAGATGTTGTCATTTGAGGTGGTCTCATGGTACATATTATCCATAATAATGGATACTCAATTGATCTCTACAAGGCTATCATCTGTATTGTTTTAGAATATCTCCCTAATATCTAGATAGTATGTTCATCATAATATGGTGCCCTATGAATAATTGGAACTATGCCCTCATACAAACTCTTGTATGAATTTTCCTAACCCATTACTCTCATTGTATCTGACAAAGCCTTGGCTATGCCGTAATGAATAACAATTTGTTGAGTTGTAACTCACTCACCATGGAGCCTTAGTGCCTCTACTCATGTTGCATCACACTTTGTACACAATCTCTAACTATCCCCATCTCATATAGGCTATTATGTTAGATGAGTCACTTTGACTATCAATAATGAAACCTCAAATCTTAGGGTAATAATCTACCTATCCCTCTTTTCTATCTATGCCTTTATCTGCAGTACATGCCCAACCAATCTTATTATCCTTATTACTCTCAAAATAATCTGATCCTCCAAGCACTCAATACTCCTATCCTCATCAATTGATTTCACTCACTATGAGGGCCCAGTCTCATACACTATGCCCTTTAATGCTAAAGTCACATGTAGTTGTTATGTTGTGGAGCATATTTATATATTATAGTGTATTATGGATGAAAATTTGGGGTGTTCTGGAAGAACACCAATATGGGGTGTAACTCCAAGAGAGCATTGATGATGTGGGTGAGCATCGATGATACAGGTGAACATCCATGATGTGGGTGAGTGTTGATGATGTGAGTAAGCATTGGTGATGTGGGCAAATGCCAACACAGTGTTGCAAGTGAATGCAAGCATGGATTAATGGGTGAATGTTTGCATGTTATGGTCAAGCATTGATTTGATATAGGTGTCAACATGTTATAGGCATATGCTTGTATTATGTGGGTAAGCATCAGAACCATGATGTATTATTGTGATGTATTATTTATTAGTCTATATATAGATGGATATACATCAAAATATTGTAGAATTTTTCATAATTTTGAGATCTGAGTTGTGAAAAGAGAGAATAGAGCATGTGAATTCAGGTGCAAATTCAAGAGGGTTTGTAGAGCATCGCTCCAAATAATATTTGTGCATTTTAATTGTGAGAAGACTAATCTAAGAGTGGATTGTATTCTTTTAGCTTGTAATAAAATCTATGCAATTTTTTCTTGGTGGATTTAGTCCACATTGGGTGAACCATGTTATATTCAGTCTTCTTATTGTGTATGTTTATTTTTTGTTCTTTATGCATCTATGTTTATAGATATTTTTATTGTGATTCTATGAAATAGTTATACATTCATTATTGATTTATTCCTAACAACTAGAATCAGATCTTCAGGTTATATTTGCTAAAGTTTTGAATCACAGGAAGGGTTATTAGTTCAAGTGGGAGCTATAGCTAATGATCATAGATCAAAGTTTAAAAATTTAAATAGACAAAACTTGGGTCTATGGAAGATGCAGATGGAGGATTACCTCTATTAGAAGGACCTCCATGCACCACTAGGAAGAAAAGTGAACTAACTAGTGAATACATCAAATGAGGCTTGGGAGATGCTTGATAGAAAAGTACTTAGGGCCATTCAGTTATGTCTTGCATCTTTAGTTGAATTTAATATATCATAGGATAAGATCACAGAAAGTCTCATGAATGCATTAGGGAAGTTATATGAGAAACCCTCTGCTTCTCATAAAAAACTTTAATGAAAAAGTTATTCAATATGAAGATGTTTGAAAATGGTTCAATTGCTAATCATTTGAATGAATTAAATATAGTTGTGAGTATGTTGAACTCTGTAAAAATTTAATTTGATTATGAATTTAGATTTATTCTTATTTAGTGTTCCTTACTAGAGAGTTAGAACAGCCTAGTAATGGTTATGAGTAACTTAGTCTCTAATAATGCCAAGTTGAAGTTTGAGGATGTCATAAGGAGTAATCTTTAGCAAGGAAATGTGATAGAAAAGATCTGGAGAGACTTCTACTTCAAGAGATGCTTTAGAAATGGAGAGTAGAGGGAGAAAAATGTCTAGAGGAAAATGAAAGTGTGGAAAGTCAAACACTTAAGGAAGCTCAAAGTCAAGGAGCAGGATGGTATGTTGGCACTGTGGAAAGACTGGGCATACAAATAAGGATTGTTGGTCTCTTCAGAGTAAAACAAAAAATCAAGAAGACACCAAGGAGGTAAATTTGGAATAGGCAATGTTTGCAAAGATGCAGTAATTCTTTCCATTGACAATATTACTAAGTCTTGGGTTTTAGATTCAGGGGCTTCTTTTCATGTTACACCACATAGGCATTATTTTATTGATTATGTTCAAGGGGATTTTGGACACGTTTACTTTGGTGATGATGAGCCTTGCATCATAGTAGGAAAAGGAAGTGTTCAGATCAAGATGCAGAATGGGAATAACTGGCTATTGAAGGATGTCAGGGATGTGCCCAAGTTGAAATTAAATTTGGTATCTATAAGATAGCTAGGCAATGAAGGTTGCATGGCAACTTTTACAACAAATTCTTGTAAGGTGACCAAGGGTGCTCTTTTGTATCAAGAGGTAAGAAGGTTGGTACCTTGTATTTATCAATTAGTGTTGATTGTTGTAATTTAGTTGCTATAGATGCAAATGCAACTATGTGGTAAATAGGTTCAATCACATGAGCCAAAAGGGCATGTGAATCTTGAAGGATCAGTTGCCCAGATTGAAAGGGTTTGATTTAGATTTATGTGAAGATTGTGTGTATGGAAAATAGAAAAGGGTAAAGTTTGTTAAGGTTGGACCTACAAGGAAGGAGAATAAGTTAGAGTTGGTTCATTCAAATGTATGGGGGTTGGCTTAGGGATCTTCTATTGGTGATTCATCTTATTATGTCACTTTTATTGATGATGCAAATAGGAAATTTTGGGTGTCTAGAATTAAGAGAAAATTTTATGTGTTTGATACATTTAAAAGATGGAAAACCTTGGTTGAGAATGAAATAGGTCTCAATTTAAAAATTCTTAGGTCAAATAATGGTGGGGAATATTATAGTAATGAATTTTTTGATTACTATTCAAGGAATGGAATTCATAGATAGAGGATGGTTCTAAGAAATCCATAGTATAATGGAGTGTCAGAAAGAATGAATAGGACTATCACAGAGTGTGTTAGGAGCATTAGGTTGCATGCAGGACTACCTCTTCAATTTTGGGTAGAAGCAGTAAACATGGTTGTATATCTGATAAATAGAGGTCTTTCATCTACTTTGGATGGAGGAATACCTGAGAAAGCTTGGTCTGGTAAGAAGGTTGATTATTCATTTCTTAGAATACTTGGGTATGAAGCCTTCATTCATATTGATAAAAATGATAAGACCAAGTTAGAGGCTAAGTCTATAAAATGCACCTTTGTTGTTTATGGTGAGGATGACTTTGGTTTCTGGATTTGAAGTCTTAACGAGAAGAAAATATTTTGATCTAGGGATGTTGTCTTTAATTAAAAATTCATCTATAAACAATATTTATAGGATTAGGAAGAGGATTCCAGAAAAGAATACAGAGTATTAGAGGACATTGTAGATGATAAAGTGTCCAAGCAACTAGTTCAGGCACCTACTCCACAAAAATGCCAAACTCCTATGGTGAGAAGGTCTTCTAGGGTAAGAAGGGAACCTAAACATTTTTATCCATCTCTTAATTATTTATTACTCACTAAAAATGGAGAGCCAGAGTGATTTAAAGAAGTAATGGAGGCAGATGTCAAGAATAAGTGGGATCAAGCAATGGATGAGGAGCACCAATATCTCATGGAAAATTAAACTTGGGATTTGGTAAACCCACCAAAAGGTAAGAGAGCATTGTAAAATAAGTGGGTGTATAGAATTAATGAGGATGATGGAGGCAAGAAAATTTACAAGGCCTAGTTGGTGGTAAATGGGTTTACACAGAAGAAGGGAATTGACTTTGATGAGATTTTTTCCCCTAGGTAAAGATGAATTCTATTAGTATTGTTCTTGGGATAGTGGCACTTAGAGTAGCTAGATGTGAAGATTGTGTTCCTTCATGGTGATATGGAGGAGGGCATATATATGGAGTAGCCATAGGGATATGAGATCATAGGGAAGAAGAACATGGTGTGAAAACTAAAGAAGAGCTTGTATGTTCTGAAGCAAGCTCCACAAAAGTGGTACAATAAATTTGATAGTTTTATGATGGAGCAGGGATACTCTAGGTGTCATTCAGACCATTATGTATATATCAAGAAGTTTGATGATGGTAATTACATTATCTTATGTCTATATGTGGATGACATGTTAGTTTTAGGTAGGAACATGTAGTCAATAAAGGTACGCAAGTAACAACTTAGTAATTCTATTTTTATGAAGGATTTGGGAGAAACAAAACAAATCCTTGGTATGAAAATTGTGCATCAAATTTCAAATTCAAGCAATATTATGAAAATGGCAATAAAAACCCAAAAAATTATAGCACTAATAAGAATGAATAGAGGAGATAAATCAGAGCAAATAGAACATTCTTACCATCCTTTTTACCTTTTCATGGCTCCATTCCAAGACTAAAAATTATGTGATTGGATATCAAGAGCTTGATTATTGGATTGCTTGTGAGACCTTGACAATGGTTTCCAAAGGATGGCTTGGATGGATACTTGAATGGCTTTTATAGATGTAAATGGATGGCTTGATGGATTGAGTAGGATATTGCAATTATCATTAGTTGCAGGGTGGAGGTAAGACTTAGTTTTATAAGCAAGGGAGGGAAGAATCAATGGTCCAAATTCAAATTTGGGCCTTTAAAATCTAGGGCTAGGAAATTTCAATGGAAATTTTAATTCCACAGAAATCTCTAGAATTATAAAATTATAGATAAGGGGACTAGTTTGGGGAAGATTTATAGAATCCTCGAATTATAGAAATCTCCCCATATGGTTTACAATTTTAGGAGAGGCTAGTGTAGGGTTGTGGGTGGGTAGGCTGGTTATTTTTTAATTTTAAATTGGCTAGTGGGCTTAGGGGGTAGGTTAGTAGGTAATGGAGTCTATAATGAGTTTAATAAGGGAATTAATTGATTTTTAGATAGGGTAAAGGTTGTGTGGGATATAGGAATGGGATATGGGTGATAAGCCAATAGTTAATTTAACTAGGAAGAATGGGATTTAGGCCAAATTAGTGGGAATTAGAATAATTATAGGGGTGAGCATAATTTAGTGCATATATTTTCCCCCTATTTGGAAGGGTATTGTGAGTGGAGTGAGTGAAAGGAGTAATGATCTTTAAAAGAAAACCCATAATGTTAGATGATGTTAGCTTATTGGTAGGATATGATGCCCCCTCGAGGGAGCATGCAGGGAGAAAACTAACCCAGGTGGTCACTCAATCAAGAATCCCAAGGGTGGGATAAAGTTGGGATCTTACTAAGGGTTGGGATACCCCAAGGGAGTGAATAGATGCCCCAATAGTGATGATGAAGTAGCTCAAGTGATGGGTCTAAACAAGTGACAATTATCTAGAAAGTTATTAATTAAGAAGGCAAGGTTGATTAAAAATAGGATGGGTTTGAATTGATGATGGGTCCCATAGCAAGGATACATGCTAAGGGAAACTTGAAAGGGATAAAAAGGGTAAAGACTGGTGATTAGTGAGAAAGAGCTAATTTTTGTAATATGCAGGGCTATAATAATGATATATTATTGATGAGTGATAAATTTGGAAATAAGACAATGATAAAGGATAAATGGTGGTCGAGCTATCCTTGAGCACAAATAAGGGGACCAAGTTCTACCTACATAGTCTGAAAAGACCTCAGGCTGATGTAGTTCTAGATAAAAGCTAAGGGGAATGATAATGGTGGTGGACATGGTATGCCCTAGATGTCAATAATAAAGGGTGGAAATTGATGGGATTGGTATTCAAGGATAAATGATGAGAGGATGTTAGTAATGGGATGATGTGGGGGTCATATACAAAAAGGGAGTTGGGTTTTGGGTTATTTGCACTCTTAGTCATTGGTGAATTGAGCTCTAAGGTGAAATTCATGGATCACATTCCTCAAGCTTCCCATCATAGCGAGAGAGTCTGAGAGCACTAGAGGGATGTTGAGGCTAGACCTTCAGTGAGTAAACAAACCTTAGCTCTATGTTTTTTGTGATTTTTATTAGTGTTTTATAAAATTTTAAGTAGATTTTAGTAGAAAGAGACACCATCCATTATGGTCTGGTAATATCGTAACTGGCAAGTTTACCCTTAGTCACAGGGTTGTTGAGATAAATTGTAGTAATGTTAGGGGTAGTGGTAGGATTTCAATCCCACTAATAGGGACTAGTAGTATTGTAGTTCCATAGGTAGGGAATAGAAGGATTGCAATCCCATAATTAGGTAATAATGGGATTGTTATCTCATAATCAAGGAATAGTAGTGTTGTAACCCCATGATTAGGGAATAGTAGGGTTTATAATCCTATTAGTTATGAGTATCGATATTGTAGGTGGTGGGGAAAAAATTAGCTAAGTGATGGATTGGATAAGGTTAGATTAGGGGTTAGAAAGGTGGAGAGGTAAGGTTAGATAATTTAGGTAGTTAGATAAAGTTAGTTGGTTGGGTAAATGAATTTAGAGGTTAATTTTCCATGTTTAGGTTCATAGGTAGTTTAGGTAGAAGTAATGAGATGGGGATGATGATAGGTGGCCATGGTTTTGGTATAGGAGGATTTAGGTGTACTGACATTATTATTATGGTATCTAGAGGTGATACATGAGATGTGGTATGTAACCCTTGAGGAGTATAGGGTGCTATAGATGGTGGTTCTTTATGATGTGGTGATGATGCCACTGATTCACATTAATCAAGACCTGATTATAGTGTTGGTGGACCAATGGCACTTAGACATGAATACATTCCATTTCATCATTAGAGAGATGAAAATGACATTATAGGATGTTTACAAGATTTTTCACATACCCATGCATGGAGACAAGATCTACTAGTGATCATGGGCACTGGTATAGACACTAAAACGACTAGGTGGGAGCAAATAGATAAGCATGCAGGACCATTGCATTGATCAGGATAGGTACCATCATGAGGGGAACTTGGATTGATTGACACTAGTATTCATGGCTCTTATTTCTAGCATTATCCTACCAAATAAGAGTGGATGGTGGTTCTACCTTAGGCTAGGAGATGTTATTGTAGATATGATTCATGATCATCAAGTATTCCCCTAGGGACCTATTATATTGGCACACTTATATAAAGAGATGAAATTATGGGCCTATAAGAAAGCATAGAGTTTTGGGCCATTTATTTTACCTCAAATTTGGAGTTGGGAGCATATCATGATCTAATGGCCATTAGATAAACTTACAAGACTGGGACCTAGATAGCTAATGGTATTCTAATAGTACATGATCTTGGGACTACAGTTGCGTCATACACGGGAGATGCACTATTACAAAGAGGAATTTGATAGTTTACACCTAGAGCACATTATATGGATGCCTTATAGAGGGATTAGATTTGGTTGGGTTGATGAGGTGTAGACTTAGTATATACTCACACCATGTTATATGATAGGTCACTGAGATTACATTATTGAGAGATATTGGCTAGATCAGGTTTAATGATAGTTTGGGTTTATTTAGGATGTGCCAGATCTTAAGCACTTGTTTGCACACAGTGAGTGAGAGAGATCATACTAGGGGAGACCTATTGAGAGAACTAATGCATGTATAGAGTATTATAGGATTGCACCCATCCAATGGGATTTTTATATGCCTATTCCATATTTAGGGGTGATAGTAGCTTATGTATTATGGTGGAATCCATAAAGTCCAATTCGATTGACATGGCATCATATGGTAATTCAAAGGGGCATAGTGAGGAGGGTGCCTCAAGCTCAAGTGAGGATCCAGAGGAGAGTGAGATAGAGGAGACATGTGTTAGTGTAGAGGTTATAGGATGGGAGAGAGGGCCATGACACGATGGACATGGATGATGGTAGTATGATTGTAGTAGTACCATAGGTGGGTCCCCAAGTACATATAAGAGCATAGAGAGTGGGCTAGCTACAAACTTAGAAGGTGGTAGTAGTGGTGTGGGTCCTTCTTAGCCACCAATGTCAAAGGCAATCTAGGGATTAGTGACTCACTTGAGAGGTGATATTTAGGCCCACTTATCAGATATTTTTGGGATCACACATGAGCAAGACCAGATATAGGCTTGCCTCTAGAGTCTAACTATGTAGGGTGATGGTCAGTTGGCCTAGGTATAGGGGAATATTAGCACTTTACAGGCTCATATTTCATAGAAAGATGGATAAATTACTTAGTTGGAGTCAAAAATTACAACATTATAAGCACATGTGACACAATGAAATACACATATTACTACTTTGAGATCATATATTATTCAATAGGATACATAGCTTAGGCATGCACAAACTCAAATTATAACATTATAGAGCCAGGTTGCAAGATTTTGGAGGTAGATTGTGTAGTTGTAGTCTCAAATTCACACATTGATTAGATAATTAGTAATGGAAAAGAGGGTCAGAGATGTGGTTGGTGAGGTGTTGAGGGGGACAATCATGATAGGGGTGATAGATCATATTGTAACTGATGTGAGAGGCTCAGTATTATAGAACATTAAATGAGGTCATAGTTCTTGAAGGTCAACATGTAGGCTCTTTCCATGCCAACTAGTCATCTATTTGATAGCCTTTGAGAGGAGGTGGTGGTGGACCATCGAGACCACTAAGGCCATCAGGACCACAGTCTTGATATTGGATGTGTACATATATGTATAGGAGACTTTTATTTTATAGCTCATTCTTTCCCCATGGGCTCATTTGATTGTATCATATATTTTGACATGGATTCCATGTGGATATTGTATTTTGGACACTTGATATTTATATATGATGAGGATTTATGGTGATGTATGGATATTATGCATTGTTCACTATTTATGGATATGTGATGCATTTATTGTTTTATATGATGATGACATTGATTATATATGACATGATTAGATATGATTGAATTTAGATGTTAGTATATTGATTTTATGATGTAGGGATTGATGGATATTTATGGATGTAGCATTTTATTGATGATTTAATGATGATAGATAGAGATTTTTCATTATTTTGATTTTGGGCATATTATTATATGATGTGATGTGAGACATTTATGGATGCATGATGATATGTTTGTGACACAATTATGTATGTATGAGGGGATGTTATTCCCTTATAATATGGTTACATCGAGATTGGTCCCCTATTTTAGTTCATTTCATCCATAGTATTAGTGGTACAAATCCTCCTACACCATGGAGGTAGGGAGGTAGGGGGATGGGTTTGATTTCAAACTTTGGATGAGGGTAGGTAGGATGAGATCTGGTGAGGATGGGTATTTGGGCTTAAGTGTAGAATTTGAATGAGGTTGGGTAGGTCAAGGGTTATTTAGGTTGGGATTGGGATTTTAAAAGCTATGAAGATGTGGACATATGTAATCCTTCTAATATTGCATCATGCTACTATATGTCAGGGACATGATGAATCTAATACATATTAGTGTAGATGCATGGGGAACTCTATTTTAGAGATGAACCTTTTTGAATGAAAATTTAGGAGTCACTCATTCCATCCTTATTCCCATAAGACTTAACAACACATGATATATACAAACTATTTAAACCCAATATGTACATAAAGAAGCAACACACACACATAAAACACACAATCACACAAAATTAATCATAAGACAATAATAATGATGTGGATGAGTGATGATATGACTAATATTAGGTATGTACAAGGGATCAGATGATGATGTGAGAATTATATATAGGATATACCCAAAATTTTGCTCATGCCATGGTGAAATTCCAACTAAATTTCAAAATGGGGGTCAGGATGACCCTTCAAGAATCAATGGTCATAGCATATGTTTGGATACCTAAAAAGAGAATTTTTAAATACCATGACCCTTTATAATGTTAATTTTATGTGGGAAGGTGTGGACTTGAGGCTTAGTAACAACAATATGGGAATGGGGGTGGGATGTTGCATGTGAGGCTAAAAGGAGACATATGTGTTAAAGAAGATTTAGGAAGGCGATATAAGGATGATAGGGACATGATTGGACTTGAGGATAAATTTATAATTTTGGATAAATAACTGTAGAAAACCCTCCAACAAAGATCTTTGACAAGCCTTGACCTTTCCTCTTACTGAAATTATTGTCATGTCTTGTTGTGTACAAACTAAATGATGGATACCCACTATTGAGACTAGGGTTAGGGTTATTTTACAATGACATTGGGGAACCGATTTTCATCATGCTACCTACCGAAGGCACCAATGAACTAATTTTCACCATTGGACATATTTTTTTTAGATTGATTAGGAAGGGTGATGGATGGATAGAGTAGATGTGGGGTGCCCCATAGATGGAGGATAATGATACTTGAGTTAGGTATAGAAGCACTTAAGATGCATAATGTTTATGGGATCCTCTAGTTCTTATTCATCAAGCATGGCCAATTTATACGCTCCTAATCCTAATTTGGTAATAATGACATAGGGACCTAACCAATTATCTTCAAATTTCCCCTTCTTATCTCATTCTACATTGGTATTTTTATGATTTTATTTTAGGACTAGGTCACCAATTTTGAACTTCATGGCCTAAATATTTTTAAGGTATTATCCCTTCAATTTATTTTGGTATACTTAGAGGTGATCCAAGGCCTTACGTTGCTTTTCATCAAGGAGTTCTAATTCCTATAGCCATTCTTATCTGAGAGTATGATCAGTAATGATGCCTCTTAGTGAGAGTTAAAGAGAGAAGAGTTATACTTACATTGGTAATATGGCTTCAGTCCCATAGACTAAAGCATACAGAGTTGCCCCAGTAGATGTGCAGACACTTTTTTAATAATACCATAGTGTTGGATATAATCAAGTGCGCTAATTTAATCCCGCTTGATTTGTAGATTTCTTTAGAATCCTGACGAGGGTCTTATTAGTCTTTTTTGCTTGTCCATTTCCTTGAGGGTAATATAGGGAGGAAAAATGCTATGTGATATGATATTTTTGACATAGGGCCTTAACTTCTTGATTATTGAATGGTTTACCATTATCTAAAATTATATTAGAAGGTATACCAAAGTGGTAAATAATTTAATTGAGAATAAACTTCAAAATTTGGAGGCCTGTTGTATAAGTAAGAGACATTGCTTCAACCCATTTAGTAAAATACTTCGTAGCTATGATAATGAATTTATGACCATCTAATAAAATAGGATTAATCTTTCCAATTAGATCAAGGCCCCATATGGAAAAGGCCATGGACTCATAATGGGCTATAAATCTTATGATAGATCATGAATAATATTCCCATGTTTTTGATAGGCCACACATTTATGCATATATCAATAGGAGTCTTGTCTCATTGTTGGACAGTAATAACCAATTCAGAGGAGATTTTTTGCTAGGGTAATTCCACTGATGTGCCCTCCATAAATACCATCATGGACTTCTTTGATTGCTTGAGATGACTCTTTTGATGTTAAACATCTCAACAAGTTTCCATCATAACCATGTCGATAGAGCATGTTGGCAAGGATTGTGTATCAGGTGATGCGATGGATAAAAGCTTTGTGTTATGATGGTTGAGGTTGGGGGGAAGGATGTTTTCATTAAGGTACATATAGATATCATGGTACCATGAGAGACTAGGGTTATTAATTTCATAAATTTGAAGTGGATCTAATGATTGATAGGTTGGGATAATTAGGTGTTCAATCAAGAAATTACCTTCCAAAACATCTTCAAGTAGCTTAATGAGTAAGCCAATAGTGGCCATAGAATAAACTTATTTATTGCTTCCTCATGGAACCTATTCAAATGTTATAGATTAAAAATTAGTCTTTGATTGATCCACTAATTATTTGTAAGGAAGCAATTTTTCATCTTTTGTTTGGAATTTATCATTGATCTATTTGATAATCAATTATGAGTCCCTGAATACTTAAAATTATTGGATGTTCCACTAAATATCTAGATGAATTCCAACTATCAAGGCTTCATATTCTAAAATATTATTAGTGCATGGAAAGGCAAGGTAGAATGCTTTTGGAATAATATCACCCTAGGGATGACGAGGAGGATGCCTACACTAGATCCATGTGTAGTGAATGATCTGTCAAGGTACAAATTATAGTTATTTGATTGCAAGGTATTTAGGATGGATGCATTTGGGAAATTGGTTGTAATTGGCTTAGTCACTTCTAAAGGTGCCTCTACTATTTGATCTATGATGACCTATTTTTTGATGGTTTTTTGATTAACATATTCAATATCAAATTCACTTAGAATCATTATATATTTATCCATTCTACCTGTAAGTGTTGATTTGGATAATAAATATTTCAAGGGATCAACCTTGGTAATGAGTTTTACTTGATTATTAAGCATGTAATGTCATAACTTCTATGATATAAAAACTATGGCTAGACATGCCTTTTCAGTATGAGTATAATTTATCTCATAGTATATCAATGTGCAACTGAGGTAATAAATAGCTTGCTCCTTACCTTGATCATTGTGTTGTGCAAGGAGAGCACCAATGGCACATGGTATTGCTAAAATGTATAAGAGAAAAGTCTTTCCCGAAGTGGGTGGGGATAAAATAGGTGGATTAGCCAAGCATTATTTTAGTCTTTCAAAGGCTTATTGGATTTCTCCATTCCAATGGAAGGAAGTCCCCTTATTTAATATATGAGTAAAGGGGTGACATTTATCAGCCAACTAAGAGATAAAATGCATATGGCCTGAAGTTTTCCCTGAAGACTTCAAAGCTACTTAAGATTGTGATGTGGGGGCATTTCTATAATTTCTCTAAAAAATTTTGGATCCACCTCAATTCCCCTTATTGAGACTATAAATCCCAACAATTTACCTAAAGTTACTCCAAAGACACATTTTTGGGGATTTAGCCTTACTTTATATTCTTAAAATCTTTCAAAGATTCTTCTAAGGACCAAGTCTGTACATATTTAGATTTCTTTAATTGCTCTAAATTTTGTTGGCTCCACATCAATTCCCCTTCTTGAGACTATAAATCCCAATAATTTACCTAAAGTTACTCCAAAGACACAATTTTTGGGATTTAGCCTTACTTTATATTCTTAAAATATTTCAAAGATTCTTCTAAGGACCAAGTCTATACATATTTGTATTTCTACAATTGTTCTAATTTTGTTGGATCCACCTCAATTCCCCTTCTTGAGACTATAAATCCCAAAAATTTACCTACAGTTACTCCAAAGACACACTTTTTGGGATTTAGCCCTACTTTATATTCTTAAAATATTTCAAAGATTCTTCTGAGGATCACATGGTGCTTAGATGTTAAACAGGACTTCCCCAAAATATCATCAACATAATATTCTACAATGTCATGAATCATGTCATGAAAGATAACAATCATAGCCTATTGATAAGTAGATCCTACATTCTTAATACCAAATGACATGTCTTGATAACAAAACATCCCCCATGGAGTGATAAACATTGTTGTATGTTGATCCTCAGGGGCTATTTTGATCTAATTCTACCTTGAGAAACCATCTATGAGGGAAAGCATTTCATAACTAATTATTGAATATATGATTATGTCAAAATTAGGGAGCAGGAAGTCATCTTTCAAACATGCCTTATTAATATCCTAAAACTCTGTGCATATTTGGATTCCACCTTATGGTTTTGTTATAGAAACAATATTAGAGATCCAATCTGAGTAATATATTGGGTGGATGAATCTAGCTTCCAAGAATATTTTTAATTCCTCTTTGACTAGTAATGCCACCTTAGGATGCATCTTCTATAACTTTTGTTTGATAGGTTTTGCATTTGGTTCACAACTAGGTGGTGTACCACCAATGAGGAGTCTAACCCTAGTATGTTAGCATAGATCCATGTGAATATGTCTATAAATTCTTTTATCATCTTAATAAGGACTTCATGATCCTCTATTATGAGAGATGCCCCCAATTTCACTATTTTGGGATGTTTTTTAGTTCCAATATTAACTTTTATCAAATCCTCAATAAGTGAGGGTGATTGATCTTATAAATAAGGGGGTAGTGATATTTTTGAAACATCAAAAGTGAAGCAATTTGGTAGTGTAGTATCAATATCAAAATAATCTTCTAATGTGAAGGAGTTATATAGAAGTTCATCTAGCTCTTTGGAAGGCTCTCCTTCTTCTTCAGAGTATTCATCCTCGCTTTGATTATGGGATGCTTATTGTTCCCAAAAATATGATGAACGAAAAAGATTGATAGAAAATCCCTTTTTATGATCACCCGATGGCATGAAGTCTCTTGCTCCCATGTATTCCCAAATGTCCTCATCATTTTAAAACATGTCAAAGGTTAGCTCTTACTTTGATTCCTAGTCTATGAGGGATGGATAATAGAGGGAAACATTAAAGGTATATATGGTGGTATTAGGTATTAGGTTGGTGGTAGTAAGCTCATTGAAGTGACTGCAAATAGAACTTATCTCAATGTCCTCATCAGGGAGAGATGAATCATTGGTCAAAAGAGAATCGACAATGATACTGGTTAGGTCATCATCATATATTTTATACCCTAATCCAAAATATTTTGGATGTTTTTGCATGATGATAGGTTCAAGTCAACCTTGCTCTTATTTTCCCAATCCCTTTCCTTTCTATTGCATGTTTTCCATCATTCTCTAGACTCTAGGATAATATTTCTTGGGAGAAATGAGGGCCTCATCATTCAGCATAAGCCAAGAATCATCTCCATCTTCAATGTAATCATTAGATAAAAATCCAGTGCTTGAAAAAGTTCTTGGCCCAGACTAATATCTAATGGGATTATTCTTCCTCATAGTTAACGACCCATAACTACATAGTGATAAGTGTAGATTACCAATGTAGAATGTTTTGTACTCATATTATCCACACCTTATGGATGTGATCTTTAGTCATGTGACATTAGGCTCTGACAGTGATGTGGGTTCTAATTGATATAAAGAGATATACTTAGTAGTTGTTGGACTCAGGATAGTGTTGTTAGTGGCAAGGTAAGGTGATGGAGATAGTGACTGATCCATTTGACAGCTCTAGAGATAGTCTATGACTCCAAGAATGGTGACCTCTATTCTTGAATAGGGGAATTTTAAGCACTGATGGATATTGGATGGCACAACTTACATTTCATGAATCCATGGTCTTCTAAGCAACATGTTATATGGTAATTCTACATCCATTACATGAACCAAAGTTTGATGAACTATAGGTCCCATAGCAATAGGAAGATAAATAGTCCTAACAGATGGTCTCTCATTATCATCATAAAATTTAATCATTATTAAAGTGGACCCAAGTTATGTCTTAGAGTATCCTAATTTCTTTATAAATTCTAGAGTATATAAGTTGAGCGTAGATTCTCCATCTATGAGGACATGAGAAACTCGGTGGTGAGAGAAGGTGACTTCAATGTATCATGGGTAATTATGATATGGGCCAGCTAGAGGTAGATCTTGGGTACTAAAATTAATTTTATATGATGGGGATAAATGTGCTACTAATGCTTAAAACTAATTAGTATCTAGGTCGCTAGGTACTTTTAAATCATTCAAAACTTGATTCAATATCTCCCTATATAAGGCATATGTTTTAAGAAGTTTCATCAAGATTATTTGAGAGGGAGTCTTTTCTAATTAATGAACGATATTGTATGATTTATTTGAAATGATTGAAGTCTTCTTATAAATATTCCCCTTATGGGTAGCAAATGAGGTGGAAGGATCTTGAGGAGGTTCCATAAGAATTACAATCTTATTGTGTTGAGTGGTAATAACACAATCAACTATAGCCCTATTAATTTTTAGGATGGGGATGAAGGTGGAGAGGATTCTTTTATTTTATGGATTTTGATGGTATTAATTTAATGGTATGCAACATTATGATAGTTAGTTAGATTGGATGATGATGCCTGACCCTGGTCTCTTTGGGGTCTTTGATTCTTTTGATCATGCTTTGGGAGTAGGTCCTTGTAAATACCAAGTTGCCCATTAGCTAACTGATTCGGGATACCTTATCCTTCAATATCTATATCACCCCTTTCTATTAGGTAATGGATATAATGTTTTAAATACATACACTACTCAGTATCATTTCCTTTTAAATTGTGATATTTACAAAACTCATCTTCATGATACCAATCAGGTTTTGGTTGATGGTTGTTCATACGTCTAATATTAGGTATAATAATCATGTTGGCAGTGATCAATAGGTCCAAGATTACCTCTATCAAGACTCTCAAGCTCATAAGCAGTATTTTGCCTATGCAAGGCTTAGGCTTGCCTCAAGGAACTCTAATGATAGATAAATTAGGGAATTGTGTGGGTCCTTCCTTTTGGATTATTTGTACATGTTGTGCTTTAGAATATATTAACCCATCACCCATAACATTTTTATTCTTATTGAAGACTTTGGACTTGATTGAAAAAGAATTATCCTGATTTGAATTATGCTCATTATGAGAATATAACTTGATGGTTCCCTTTTTTATGAGGGATTTTTCTATTTACATGCCCTTTTCTATTATCTCATCGAAGGTCTTGGCACATTGTAATTTCAATTGATATTTAAGTTTTGTATTGAGATTTTCCACAAATATATTGGCTAATTCTTTCTCAAGTATGGTAAACCTTAGACAGCTTGCCAAGCTATGGCACCTTTGCATAAAATAGGCTAGACTTTCCCCACTTCACTATTTAGTATTATAAAGGTTAATGATGGAAATATAATGCTCTATGTTGTATGATAAATGTCAAACAAACTACTCTATTAGTTCTCCAAAACTAGAAATTAACCCTTTAGGTAGGTGCATGAACCATTCCAAAGTGGGGTATGTGAGACTTCTAGGAAAGAGTAATAACAAATAGGTGTCTTCATAGGCCACTTCATGACAAGCCAGATAGAATTATTGGATGTGGTCTCTAGGATCTCCCTTTCCCCTATACTTTGCAAATTTGGGTACTTTGAAGTGCAAAGGAAAAGGGATTTTCATGATGCTCATGTCTAATGGTGATGATAAAAAGTCTTTATATTTATACTTGTGGGATTTTGAACTAGGATCCATTTGTTGAAGATTCTCTTTCATCATTTTCCATTCTTGGGCAAAAGAGGGATCCCCGAGTGGGTTAGTAGCTTGGTTTTAACTTCCTTAGGGGATGTGGGTGTTATGGGTATATGAGTGTTATTGGGATTGTCAATGGTGTTATTATGGGTGTTATTATTAGCATTATTATGCCTAGGTGATGGTGGATGTTGATTTTAAATTAATAGGTTAATTTGTTGAGTTAAATGATCTAGGCGATCCTCAATGATAGTGTGTCTCCTATTAGCCTCATTATGGTTATTATGAAGGGGTTATAGGTGTTCTTCTTCTTTGGTGAACATGTGCTCTACACCTTATTCTTCTTGAGGAATATGGTAGATATGTTGATGGGGTGTGTTTGGTCTTGATGGGTGGATTAGATTATGCAAGACGGTGTGATCAAAGGTGGAAGGTAAGGTGCCCCTTGTTTTTATAACACAGGATAAGACATGAACTTAGTTCTCATATAGGTAATGGTCAATGAGGTTTCTAACTTCATCATTTTGGATGGGATTAAATATTTCATTCTCTTCCCTTGGTGTGTGCATATCACTAGGATTCTCATCATATTCCTGGGTCACATCAACAATATTCCCCACTATTTCATTATCTTGGTTGGATCGTTATCCAATCTAGAGTTGAGCTTGGGTATGGATGACCATTATGAATTACGGTGGTGATGAAAAGTGATGGATGAGATGGGAGTATTCAAATTCTATTTCTATATAAAGACCAAAACCTTAGTGGTAAAAGGGATGATGGTGTAAGAAGATGGGGATGACCAATAATTACCAAAAGATAAATTACTTCAAGAGACTAATCTAGAAAGGATGAAAGAAAAGTGGTGGGATCAAATAACTTTGCCTAATATTAAATGGACGAGTTCATGGGTGCTAAAGGGTAAAGTTATCTGATAAAACAAAGATAATGATGGGTGTTAGATTAGGATATTACAAGACTATGTCTAATGATAATCCCAAGTCAAGAGAAGGTGATGATTAATGATCTAAGAAAGATGGGTGACCACTAAAACCTAGGTTTTTTAGGATGAAATCTAGTTTTTAAAGAGAATGGGATGAAGACAAGAAATATATGATGAACAAAGGATTGGAAAATAATACCTACTCAAGATAAATTATATATGAATGAGAGAAATGGATGTGGTTGAATCGGTCACAAAATAAAGGTGGGGTTGAAGAAGTGACGAGTGGTGATTGCTCATGATTTATATATAGAGTGATGTGGCCAAAAGGATGGATACTCAAATTGATATGGATGTTAGATATATAATATTAAATGAGGATAGGAGATAAGATGAAATTTTCACAAGCTACTTTTTGGGGATGTGAATTGGAATGAAATGTAATATGGCATGGGGATGATAAATGAAAATATATGAATGAGTAGGGAATATAATATTAGATACAAGTTAGTTGGATGAAGTAAGGATTTTATACAAAGATATTATTCGGTAGGAGGGTAGTGGATAGTATATGTGGAAAATGGGTTATGTGTATGGAATAATTATGAGAGGGTAAAATAATATAAGTGAAAGAGGGGTGGATATGGGAGAATAGGATGAAATTTATATAAATGGATATGGAGTGAGAGGATATCCTCTAAAGATGTGAGAGGTGATCACTATATAAGGGTGTGGATGAGGATAAATTCTATGTTTAATATGATGTGGGTGGATAGCAGGATGTATATGGGTATGAGATGTATAATATCAAAAGGTAATGGAGAGGAGAAATAAAATGTATTAGAGGAGATGGAGAGTAGAGAAGATTGATAATGATATGGAGAGTAGATGAATACTATACGTATGACATAGGAAGTATAGATAGGATGGTTATTATGAAATGGATAAAAAGTGATCAAAATAAGCAAGAAAGAGTATGAAAAGGGGATGGATACTAGGAGGTAGTTATATTATGAAATGAAACTGAGAGATAGATAATAGAGGGGATAGATAATGATATGGAAAGTGGATGAATAGTATACACTTGTGATAGGATGGTCTTTGTAGGATGAATGAAAGTGATAAACAAGAAAGGGTATGAAAAGGGGATGGATACTAAGTGCTATAGAATGGATATAAATGAGATGAAACCTATGAGATGTATGTAGGATGATAAAGTGAATGTGTTATGGGTAAAGGGTATGGGGAGGTGTGATAAAAAATTGGTCACAATACCAAAAGGTTTCAAAAAGGTGATGGATACTAATGTTTGTGGATGTAGATGAGATGGACACTACAATATGAATGTAGAGTGATAGGGTGAATGTGGTGTGAATATGGGGTAAAATTTAGTCAAAATATACAAACTAGTATGAAAGGGGGATGGTTTGTTGGAAAAATCAAATGGGTATAAGAAATGGATTATGTGAAGCTAGTAATCAAAAGAGATGTGAAATTTTGGAAGAGGTATGGAAAATGGATATCTAAGGTGGATACTAAAAGAGAGGTGGTTGACGAATATGATATAGTGACTGGATAATGATCAAGAGGATGGGTACTATATAGGGACTAGGTGTGAAGTGTCAAATGAGGATAAATGATGAGCGAGTAAATGGATGATGAGAAATTAAGATGGTGATAGGATAATAAATGTCAACCTAGGGACCTCTAAGGTATCACACAAGATATGGGTATGGTTGACTCAGCTAACAAACAATACAGGTCTCATCATGACACACAAGTAATCATGCACAAGTATAAACCTATATTAGTCAACTATAAAAGGGTGTGTAACCTGATATCCACACCATATAATGGATACATAAGTGAGGCTATAGGTCAGTGACCTATTACAAAATTGGCCAAATCCTCTCAACCTTGCTTTCAATCGATGGCTAATTTGGAGCTGATATTCACTCCTACAGTTGAACACTTTTTACAACTAAAGTCCCCTACTCTAAGGTATAAAAAAGGATCTATGGGAGTCCCTGATATATGTGATGGTAATTTAGGGCCTAAGTCTATGTAGGAGGCTATTTTATTATGCTAGGTCTTGGATCTTGATCACCCCTCACTCCACACAACCCTTTATGGGGAATTACGCTTAGGTTGTAGAGACAACTCTCTTAATATTTATACTCTACCAAAACATAAAGTTTGGTTAGAGTATGGTGGTGAAATCCATGATACTAACCCCTATATACTAAGCCTCATGTGTGGTGATGAAATCCACATCACATGTTATCCTGGGGGGCTTAACAAATAAGAAAAGACATGATACAATGAATTGACCATTCTAATTACCTATGTGTGAGGGGAATGATATGAAAATTATTCATAACACACACACACACACACAAACAAACAAGTATTTACAAAAAAACTAGAAAGGATAATAATATAATTAAATTAATGATTTTACAAAATATATACAATGAAAGCTAAGACAAAAATGTGAAATGGCACCCCTTCCTACAATAAAAAATGTTATATATCTGATTGGGGTGCCAAAATCTTCAAGTAAATTGCAAAAAAAGGTTAGCAATTCAAAATTCTGCAATCTCGTAAGTCCCTACAATGTCGTGAATAAATAGGGTAATACCATGACCCAAATGCACAACCCCATGATTAGGCTATCAACCCCACAAGTTGTGAGTCATAGGTTTGAATTTTTTTATTAAACTATTATGATTACTTACAAAACCATGACTGTCTAACAATCTTATGACTCAAAATGACAATGCCATGACTAGTAGAAAAATGCAAATAGTAATATTGCAGTTCCTAAAAAAATAGTATATATGACCTAAGTAAAAAGTATATAAAATTAAAATTATTATGGGGCCTTGATATTAAATACAATTATTTTATGATATAGATGCTATCATATCCTAATATTAATCCAAATTATCCTAAACCGCAAAGCCATGACTAAGAGTGACAAAGCTGTTATTCGTAGGGCAAACCCACGATTGAGTCAGTCATAGTATTATTGAATGAAGTTAAAGTAGTCTGTATGATGGGTTTTTAGATAATTTTCTTCTCCTTTGACCCTTTTTAATCCTATAAAATAGATAATACCACTTTCCAATATCTATTTACAGATATGGAGAGGGTAAAATTCTCGTATAGAGAAATGTTTAAATTTTTAACAAAAAGGGCAAATTTATTTAGTTTATTTCTTATAGATATTTTAAACCTCCTAGATATATCTTGGTATCACTATGAACTATGATCCAAAGGTAATAATGGTAGTGTTTTATTATTTTTTATCAAAAATTCATTATCATGACTATGAATTATGATCTTGAGATTACTAGGTCAATCCTGCTACTAGGGAAGTCACAGGTTTATCAAAGGTAGTCAAAGTTCCTCCTTCCTATCACCACAACTTCTAGACAAAACAAGTAGATAACAAGAGAAAAATATATCTATTATCTAATGATAGTAAAATAGAAATGATATAATAACTTGTAATATTATATTAGACAATATCACTATTAACACTCATGATACTATTACTCTCAGGACAATCCTGCTACTGAGGGAGTCACGGGTTGGTGAAAAATTGTGTATTCAAATACTCTCTAAGTAATTTTATTTCCTTCCTACACACAAAAATAGTAGCAACAAATAAGATTCCAACAAGAGTAAAGAGTTAGCAAAAACAGGTTATAATCTAAACCTAACTATCCTTTTTGACAATATCACTACTCAAAATAATAATACTATTATTGGTAGGGGAATCCATGAGTGATTCAATCAAAATATTATCAAAGATGGGTATTCAATTGACCTTTGAGGGATTCCTTCTTTTCCAACACACAAAAGCAACAATAATAGATAAAACACCTAAAGAACATAAATTTAGCAAAAACTATTTTAGGATCTAAGCCCCATGACCAAATACAATAATATCACTACTAACAGGGTAATCCCATGACTGAGTCAGTCATGTAATTATCAAAAACCTACTAAAATCCTAACCAATAATGGTTAATCAAAAATCACACTACTAATGTTAGCAAACTCGTTACTTTAATACCATGACTATCAGTGCAATATTGTGATTCATCTAGAACGTGTCAAAAATTGGAAATTTAACCTTAAATAGATGTATAGTTGGTCCTTCAATCAATTAAAACACTTATATAAAAGGTATTAAACTAAATAAGGGAGGTTAGTCCCATCATGGTCTCTAAAATGTGCACCAAATTTCAATTTCAAGAAATATTATCAAAATGGCAATAAAAACCCAAAACTTGTTAGCACCAATAGGAATAGATAGAGATAAATAAAAGAAAATAGAACATTCTTACCATCATTTTTACCTTCTCATTCCTCCATTCTAGTAATTTCACTTGTGTGATTGGATATCAAGAGCTTGATTGTTGGATTGCTTGTGAGAACTTGACAATGGCTTCTAAATGATGGCTTGGATGGATCCTTGAATGGATTTTATGGATGCAAAGGGATGGCTTGATGGCTTGAGTAGTCTATTTAAATTATCATTAGTTGGAGGATGGAAGGAAGGATTAGTTTTATAGGCAAGGGAGGGAAGAATCAATGGTCCAAATTCAAATTTGGGCCATCGAAATCTAAGGCTAAGAAACTTCCATGGAATTTTTAATTCCATGGAAATCTCTAAAATTAGAAAATTCTAGAGAAGGGGACTAGTTTGGGGAAGATATATAGAATCATACAATCTATAAATCTCCCCATAGGGTTTAGGGTTTTATCAGAGTCTAGTGTAGGGTGGTGGGTGGGTAGGTAGGTTATTTTTTAATTTTAAATTAGCTAGTGCACTTAGGGGGTAGGTTAGTAGGTAATGGAGTATATTATGAGTTTAATGAGGGGATTAATTGATTTTTAGATAGGGTAAAGGTTGTATGGGATATAGGAATAGGATATAGTTGTTAGGCCAATAGTTAATTTTCTAAGAAAGAATGAATTTAGGCCAAATTATTGGGAATTAGAATAATTAGCGAGGTGAGCATGATTTAGTGTATACAATAATAACTCAAGATAGGAAGAAATGAAAGTTGAATTAATCCCAGGAAGAGTACAATAAAAAGGTCTTGAAAAGTTTTAGTATGTAGGATGCTAAATCGGTTGGGACTCCTTTGGCAAGCCATTTCAAGTTATCAAAAGAGTAGTGTCCCAAGACAGAGGAGGAAAGAATCCAAATGCCACATGTACCTTACTCATCATTAGTTGGTAGCTTGATGTATGTCATGGTGTTCACTAGTCTAGATATTGCCCATGCAGTGGGGGTAGTAAGTAGGTACATGAGTGATCTAGGTAGAGAACACTAGAAGGCAGGGATGTGGATCCTTTGATATTTAAGAGGTATTATGGGGATATTTTTAAGCTATGGTGGATTGGACACCACTTTGCATAGTTATGTAGATTTAGACATCTAGATATCACAATTATAGAAACTTATGGATTTGTCAACCACAGAAACTGAGTATGTTTCTACTGTAGAGGAAACCAAAGAGATGATTTGGTTAAAGTAGTTGCTTGAATACTTACAACATAATCAGGAGGAAGGAAAGCTATATAGTGATAGTCAGAGTGATATACATCTAGCAAAGAACTCTGATTTCCACTCTAGGATGAAGCATATATAGTTGAGGTACCATTTCATCAAGATAACTTTAGAAGAAGAGAAGTTGAAGCTGGAGAAGATTCATACCAATCAGAATCCTATAGACATGATGACCAAGGTGGTCATAAGGGAGAAATTAAAGTTATGTTCAATTTTTGTTGACCTTCAAAGATGATAGTGATGGGTTGAGCAACCTGCTTAGAGGAAATCAGTCTCCAAGTGGGAGATTATTATGTTGTATATCCTATTTACAAATTATGTTGTATTATGGATGAATGTTTGGGGTGTTCTAGATGAATTCCAACATGGGGTATAACTCTAGGTGAGTGTCGATGATGCAGGAAATCATTAGCAATGTGGGTAAGAATCAGAAATGTGAATAAGCATTGGCAATGTAGGTGAATTCCAGCATGGTGTTATAGGTGAACATCAGCATGGAGTTATAAGAAAACATTGGCATGTTGTGATCGAGCACCAATTTGATGTAGGCATCAACATGTTTTGGGTATACACATATATTATGTGGGTGAGCATTAGAACCATGATGTATTGCTATGATGTATTATTTATTGGTCTATATATAGATGGATATACATCATAATGCTATAAATTTTTTCATAATTTTGAGATGAGTTGTGAAAAGAGAGAACAAAGCGTGTGAATTTAGGTGCAAATTTAGGAAGGTTTATAGAGAATATCTCCAAATAATATTTATGAATTTTAATTGTGATAAGACTAATCTAAGAGTGGATTATACTCTTGTGTCTTGTAATAAAATCTGTGCAAGTGTTTCTTGGTGGATGTAGCCCACATTAGGTGAACCACGTTATATCTGGTCTTCTTATTGTGCATGTTTATTTTATATTATTTATGCATCTTTATTTATAGATCTTATTATTGTGATTCTATGGAATAGTTTTTCTTTCATTATTGATGTATTCCTAACAGTGGTTGTAAGTGATAATTTATGGTATCCCTAGTTATCTCTATCACTACTCCTATCGATACTTGTCATGTCTTGTCAAGGGAATAAGTAAGAAAAATTAGAGACTATCCTCCACCATATCCTCCCTAACCTTCATCCCCATCTTGTCTTTGGGACCTAATCACCCTCCTCCTATCTCTTCTTTATCTTCATCATCATGGGTATGCTTGTATAGTATCTTGGATTCTCTCCAATTGTGTGTGTATTGTTAGTAACACTAGTCTGGTTAGATGCACTAGCCTAATCCAATTCCACCATGTTGTGTACCCATATATCATCCCAAAATTTGTGTATCCACCTCTAAAATCATAATCAATCACCTAAACCATAACCCAATTGGTCACAACCTCTACTATTGGTGCTAGAGGATCCCATTATGTTATCTCCTTGCATAAATGAGCAAAAACATGTAGCCTATCTGGCACATCTTACCATAAAATAAATTATTGATGTACTCATTCATTAATGTATCTATCTATAATATAATCACAATGACCTATAATATAGTAAACCATATTCATATATAGACTAATATATGTCCTCTTACCATGCAATTTACCTCTTTAAGTAGGGTTGTCAAATCATGCTCTACTTTGCAATGCCATCAGTAACCTGACAATAAAAATACAAATCACCCAAGTGCCCATGTTGAACCCTAACTATAATTACCAATCCAAAATTTACTAACTCATCATGTGCCCTTTGTCATAGTTGGCCTACTGGTCTCTCAATGCTTATGTGTTCCCGAGAGCATACCTGTAATAGTGTAGATACAACTATGCTCCATCCACCCTAGTATGCCACCATATATATATATATATATATATATATATATATATATATATATATATATATATATATCTCCCTATATAGTTTTTCCAAGACAAGGGACCCCATAAAAAAATAATTACATCATTAAACATATCTAGGATCACTCCACCCAATCCCATGTGAAAAACTAGCCATTACTGTCGTGTAACAAAATGATGTTCATAATGGTCATCAAAACGAGGGACACCTTATCAATGATCAAGTCCACAACTAGTGCATTTATATCCATAATTCCATGAAACATATATATGTTATTATCCCCACTAACTACTCTAGTTGGTCCCATCAATCACATACTTTCCATGATATGGCTCGTCTACATATAGGTATCATTAAATATGTCAAAACATCCTTCATTATCACTGTCACCTCCTCAGTGATAAAATGGAAAGTGTTGGTCTCTAAATGCCATATCTCTATAAGTTTAGTACAAGTGTATTCAATAGTGTCTGATCAAACCAAATCATCGACATCCTAACAACATAAAGAAATCCCACTTCGTCTAGTAGTCCAACCAACTCATCATCCCAAATTTACATCTTTGATAGGATGCATGCTTGTCACTCTCATGCAATAATAAAATAAACAAACTCATGTAATCACCAATATTATCATGCTTAGTCATTTTATCATCCTTTTTAATCATTTACACATCATAATTTCATCATTTGAATCAAATTAGTCATTCAATCAAGCATCAAATTAGTCATAGACATCAATCACATAAAAAATAATCAAATTTTGGTGATTATACCACTTTACAAGGTGAATTCATCAATCCACAAGTCGATTCCACTATTTTATGCATGAATCTAGTACCCAACAAGTGTTTTCCACCCACCAGATTTTTTTCTAGTTAAAAAGGCATTTTCACCACTTTGTGCATGATTATCCTAATTTATACGCATTTCTACCATTTTAACAATTTTGGTGCATTATTCTCTTTTTCACCACATTGTGTGCAATTACGCTACCATGTGCATGTTTCCTACATTATGATGATTTTGTCACATTTATTTGATTTCACTGATTTTTGGTTTAATTCCACTAATCACTTTATTTTTTAATGATTTTGCTACTTATTTTCATGATTTTGCCAAAATTTTGGTGATTTCACCAATTTTGTGGGTAATTTGGCCATAAAGAAAAAAATTCCATATGGAAAATTTTCCACATGTGGCATTTCCTAAGATATTAAATTCAATAAAAAATAAAAAAATAAACCTACTTACTGTAGGCCTTTACCCTATGGTCGTTGGTACTCTCAAACATGCTCTCTAATCTCCCTGTGGACTGGAATATGCACCATTTTCTCCAAGGGACTTGAGAACCAAACCAGATCTCAAAATTTATAAGTATAGAGGGTGAAAATGAATTATTTTACCTCCTCAAGGTTAATTTATATATCCAATTTTAATTCACCCCCCACATCCCCTTGTGCATCTATTTTCCATCCTAGACGATCATTTTTCTTCCCATTTTTGCCAATCATATTCATTTATTGACCTTGTTTACCTCATTTCATATCATTTTATTCATTTCAATGGCCCCTTCCATACATATATTATCTATCTGACCCATCAATTGGTCATCCCATCCTCATCATATTCATTTGGGGCATTCTTATGAGTTTGTTTTCAATAGTTTTTCTTAAAACATGTCATTTTTATTCAATTTTGTCTTCATCACACGCTTGGGGCATCCCAATATGCTCATTTATTTATTTTATTATCATTATTTTAATTTTTTTTACTTCACTAATGTATTACAATTCCCTTTTAAAGAGGTTCAAAATGTAGACACATCATTTCTTCCACTCTTGTGTCATCACTGTCACTGAATCACTTTCCTACATTATTATGTAAATTAACCCTAATTTCTTATATCTTCCAAATTTGTAAAACTTATCATCATTTTTATCTCAAATTGTGACAACATGTCCCTAATCACATTCATCAACCACATCATATTCCTAATTTTTTCCAACACACCTCTAATCTATTTGCCCATTTTATACATCATCCCCTAGCTAATTAATTATTTCTTTTATGATCACTCCAATCCCATAAAAATCATATCACATCATAGTAGTTAATTAATTTTACTTAATTAGCTAATCTCCTCAATAATGTAAAATTCTATGGAATGTACATTTCCTATTTTTCATGAATTAAATAAATATAATTAATCCTCAAATCATAACAAAATCCTCACATTCTCCCACAAAATAAATTTTATATTCATTCCCAATCCCAAGGCAATCCCTTTTTAAAAAATTCAAGTCATAACCCACTCTTCATAAATGGAAAGTCATACACACTCTAACTCATCTCATTTATGAAGATGAGGACTCATCCTCATCGATTGATATTGATCTTCATTCAATGATCCACATCAATCATGAAAATATATAAATTGAGGGGCCACACTCCATTATCAAAAAAATTATTCATGCAAAGAATTTCTGGTAATTTTTGAATCAAAGCTTCAACTCACATCCTCACTCATCCAATCCAAAAGTCCATTTATCAAGGGGAGGTGTTGTTGAATTGTCTAAGCATCTTGATAAACATTTTCAACTACATCCATTTGAGCATAATCCAATCGAAGTAAGAACATAGTTTGTATTGGGTAAGATCAAGGTATACATTTGTTTGATTGTTCCTTTCTTTGATAGCTCTTCTAAGGTATCTCATTTGTGAAGTTTGTTTAGTATATTATATGTTCTTTTGTTTGGGTATTTTTAATAATTGAATTTTATTAATGAATTTAATTTTGATATATAAATCACCATATAAGGTGAATCCAAGTTAAAATAAAAGTGACCAAAATACAAAATTGAATGTAGTTTTAGATCCTACTCCACATATTGTGTTATCCACTCCTCCAAGGAGATAGTTTACCAAATTTATAAAACCTCCCTAAAGTATGTTGAAAAATTTATTGGAATTTGACCTCGTATCATTCCCTCCCATTATAGATGTTGATGTGAGTATACCTCTTCCAAAAGGATTTGATCAAAATGTTTTTTATGATTTCCATAGAGCACTAGGGCATACTACCAATAGATGCATCTGTTTGAAACATAAGATACAATATTTGATAGATGATAAAATCATTGATGTGGATACATATATCAACAATAAAAATACAAAACCAAATGAGAGTATAAAAATGAGTATATTCACTGATCCTTTCCCTAAGCATACATGTCAAGAAACAACAATGCATTACACATATAATGTACACCTTCCACTACCTTCATATCATCCTCATACAAGGGCACAACATATTTAAAATAGAATCATTGATAAATATCATGTGTTAGCACCATATAAACCACTTATTACATTCGTAGAACATGAGATGGTAGATAATGATTTTGATTTTCTTTCTTTGTTCATTTGATCTTACATTGATCATCAACCTATACAGAGTGTTATGGTTGATAATGGTTTAAGTGTGAATATATGCACTATCATAATTATTTCACATTTAGATACATAGATAAGGATATAATTCCTACACTAATAGTAATAAAGGGATTAAATGGTCATGGTCAAAGTTATATGGGTGAGATCACATTACCACTACACGTTGGTCCAACACTTTGGCCACTAAGTTTATAGTAGTACCCAATGTAGGAGTCTTTAATATGTTATTGGGATGTCCTTGAATTTAATAGATTTGTGTGGTTACTTTTACAATAAACATATGTTTGAAACACATTTTTACTAATGATATTATCACAGTTCATGGTATTACATATGAATACCCCTGCAACCAATGGTTATTATTCTTACACAACAAACATCAGTTGAGCAACCTAAAAAGTTTAAACCTATTCAAAGCATTCAAAAAATGGTGGTCATATTTACAATGGGACTTATCCTTGAAAATCCACTCAATAAATTATTTGTCATAGATTCTAGAGAGTCACTTTCTACTTTAGCACATTCTAGATTGGTATCATGCCAAATTAAGAGTGTTCCACAATGAACATGCACACAAAGTTCTTATACCACATGATGGATTACTAAGAGTTTTTATATTCACAATATTAAATAATATACACATGTTATAGATTAACATCATGATAGTGGCACTTATGTTACAAAGTCAAGTTAGTTTTTTGATTCTAAGTTGAGACTAGATAGTTCACAGTGGCATGATACTTTCCATTCATGAGACGCCATCCTTCCTATGTTAGATACAATACCTATTGATTGTGATCCTCTTGGGCAAGTCTGTTGGGGGATCAATCCAACAATAGATTACAATTATGACAGCAATAAATGCAGAATTAAACCAGATTGACAAGTAATTAGAATGATAATAGCAAGAACAAGAGATACAAGAAAACACCCTGAAAACTTGTATTAACAAAACTCTTTACAAAGGAATACAATTGAAGAAAGCTTCTTTCTTCCACACCTCTCCTAGGTGTAGAGATCTCTCACTAGATCTCTATTCCTCAAGAGCTCTCTCTCTCAAGAACAATCAACTCCAACAAGCCTGGATTGATTCAATTTTGTACTATTCTTCTCTTACAATGAATTACAATAATTCACCCAACTACAATAATCCACTACAAGACTACTACAAAGCTAAGAAGATCTAATTCTACATATAGAATTAGGAGACTTGAGCATGTACACCCAACAAGCAGTTAAGCCACTTGAACAAGGGCTCTAAAAATAGTATTGCCAATAATAGAGACGCGAGCTTGAGTCCACAACTCAAACTTATCATGCAAACACTCGCTTTTGTCCACGGAAATAGCTTTCTGGACACGCAGGTAACCGATGTCGGTTCCTGTTGCTTGTCTGTGACCGCCGTCGGCTGACCTTCTGCCGATGTCGGTGCCTCTACAACTGCCTGTGACTGACGTTGGTCGCTCCTGACTGACGCCGGTGTCTGTGTAGACCCGAACCTGATAATGAATGCTCCTTGGTGAAGTTTTTAGCTCCACACCCTAACAATCTCTCACTTGGAGATAAATAGCTACACCAGTACCTGTACAGCAACATCTTCTAGCTCCTCCATCTAACTCAATCATGAAGACCAATAGAAGTTGAATGAAGATTCAACTTCTCCTTTGTAATCGGCTTGGTTAACATATCAGCAGGATTCCTATATGTATGGATTTTCTCCAGCTTCAACTCACCATCTTCCAATACCTGTCGTATGAAGTGATACCTTAGCTATATGTGCTTTGTTCTTGAATGAAAGGCCAAATTCTTAGCCAAATGGGTTGCACTCTGACTGTCACTATACAATCTCCAACTCTCATGCTCCCTACCAAGCTCATCCATGAATCGTATCATCCATAACATCTCCTTACTAGCTTCTGTGGCTGCAATATACTCTGCTTCTATAGTTGACAAGGCAACAACCTTCTGCAACTTAGATATCCAGCTAACCGCCGTTCCACCTACAATAAAAACATAACCTGTAGTGCTCCTCCTGCCATCCAAATCACCTGCCATATCTAAATCTACATAACCATGTAGAGAAGTATCTGAACCTCCATAGCACAAGTGCCTATTACCGGTTCCTCTCAGATATCTAAGGATCCATTGAACTGCTTTCCAATGTTCCTTACCTAGATTGGCCATATACTTACTTACCACTTCCACTGCTTGGGCAATATCCGGTCTAGTACACACCATTGCATACATCAAACTCCCTACTGCGGAAGAATATGGAACCTTACTCATGTACTCTACCTCATCATATGAATTAGGACATTGTTCTTTACTCAACTTAAAATGTCCAGCCAAAGGTGTGCTTACCGGTTTAGCATCCTGCATATTGAACCGTTTCAACACCTTGTTCACATAATTTTCTTGAGACAATATCAACCTGTGATTTTTCCTGTCTCTCTTAATGCTCATGCCAAGGATTTTCTTTGCTGCTCCCAAATCCTTCATAGCAAACGTTTGAGCTAATTTCACCTTAAGCTCTGAGATATCCTGCATGTGAGATCCTGCAACCAGCATGTCATCTACATACAACAATAGAATAATATATCTATCGTTATCAAATCTCTTGAAATACACACAATGGTCTGATTGACACCTACTGTAGCCATGCTCAGTCATAAACCTGTCAAATTTTAAGTACCATTGCCTAGGAGCTTGCTTGAGGCCATACAAGCTTTTCTTCAACCTGCACACAAACTTCTCCTTACCCTTGACCTCAAATCCTTCTGGTTGTTCCATATAAATTTCTTCATCCAAATCTCCATGAAGAAATGATGTCTTAACATCTAGCTGCTCAAGATGCAAATCCTCAAAAGCAACCAAAGACAATACAACCCTTATTGAAGTCATTTTAACAACTGGAGAAAAAATCTCACCAAAGTCGATACCTGGCTTTTGTGCAAATCCTTTTACCACTAATTTGGCCTTATATCTCATCTGTCCATTCTCGCCTTCCTTCAACCTATGCGTCCATCTGTTCTTGAGTGTTCTCTTACCAGCTGGCAATTCAACCAAATCCCATGTTTGGTTCTCTCTTAAGGACTCCAACTCCTCAACCATGCCACGCTCCCACTCACTCTTGGACTCCACCTGTATTTCTTCTTCAAAACTCTCTGGTTCTCCACCATCAATTTGCAATAAATAATATAAAGAAGGAGAATATCTAATTGGAGGCTTACTCACCCTTTCTGACCTCCTGATGGGTGTCTGAGACTCGTCTACAACACGCTGTCCACCCAAATTCTCTGACAGTGACCGACCTCGGTCACCTGTAGACCTGTTACTGGCTGACGTCGATTCTGCCTAACTAACCTTGGTAGCTATACGGCCGACGTCGGTCTCTTTATGGCCGACGCCAGTTTCTGTCCTACCGACGCCAGTTCCTAACCTGCCGACATCGGTCTCTGTGTTTTCCTGCAAGTGATTATTTCTTTTTCTCGCGAGCTCATCTTGGACTTTCACCTCATCCAATTCATCATTGCTCTGCTCAGATTGATTCAGCTTCCTTAGCTGATCACAATACATCACTCTTTCGTTGAAAACAACATCATGGCTCTTGATTACCTTGTTAGTTTCTAGATTCCACAATCTGTAACCAAAATCATCTGAGCCATAGCCAATAAACGTGTATCTCATAGACTTAGCATCAAGCTTCTTTTTATTTTCTTTATCTATATGCACAAAGGCTTCACAACCAAAAACTTTGAGATATGAGAGATAAACCTTTTTACCTGTCCATGCCTCTTCTAGAATACCACCATCCAGAGTTGTAGAGGGTCCTCTATTAATCAGGTATACTGCAGTGTCAACAGCTTATGCGCAAAACTGTAAGGGCAAACCGGCATGCAATCTCATACATCTTGCACGCTCCATTATTGTCCTATTCATCCTTTTAGTAATACCATTCTGTTGAGGTGTTCTTGGAACCATCCTTTGCTTACAGATTCCATGCATGTAACAATCTCTCTGAACTTATGACTGCAGAACTCACCGCCATTGTCTGATCTCAGGCACTTTAATCTTTTACCTGTTTCATTCTCAACCATAGCTTTCCAAACTTTAAAAGTATCAAATACATCAGATTTTCTCCTAATACAATAGATCCATACCTTCCTTGTAGCATCATCTATGAAAGATACATAGTACTGTGATCCTCTAATGGAAGCAACTTGAGCCGGTCCCCACACGTCTGTGTGAACAAGCTCCAACTTGTGCCTCTTCTTAGTAGACCCAATTTTGAGAAAACTAACCCTTTTCTATTTTCCAAATACACAGTGCTCATAAAACTCTAGATCTGTGCCTTTTAAATCTAAAAGCATACCTTTAGACTTAAGAATTGACATCCCCTTCTCACTCATGTGGCCAAGCCTTGAGTGCCACAATTTAGCGTCTACATCTGAAGTAGATAATACAGAAGGAGATTTGTTAGTAACACAATTACACAAATAGAGAGTACCTTCTCTCTTACCTCTGGCCATAACAAGTGCACCCTTGGTCACCTTCCAAGATTCTGCTGTGAGAGTTACTGTACAACCCTCATCCCCTAACTTTCTTGCAAAAATCAGATTTCTCTTCAAGCTAGGAACATGCATCACATCTCTCAACACCCATGTGTTGCTATTCTACATCTTCAGCTGCACTTTACCTTTGCCAATTATTTTACAGGGCTCATCATCCCCTAGATACACTATTCCAAAATCTCCATGGATATAGTCACTGAAATATTCCCTGTTAGGAGTAGCATGAAAAGATGCACCAGAATCTAACACCCAAGATTCTATATTATTATGCAGAGAGAAAATTAAAGCATCTTGTGCAATACCTACAATCTTGGCTTCTTCCTTTCCTTCATGCTGATTGTCCTCCTTAGGCTTTGACCAACAATCTCTGCTTATGTGCCCCATCTTTCCACAATTCTAGCATTGTGGCTTCCTGCCATTTCTGGATTTAGATCTGCCTTTCCCCTTTGACTTGGATCTTGCTCTGCCTTTCTTGCTCTTCTCTTTTTGCCTTCCCCTGCTCTCAAAACTTAAATCGTTCCCAGATGTCTCTTCTGTGTTTTTCCTGCGTATTTCTTCATTCAAGATAACACTAACAACATCCTCTACTTTCAAAATATTTGATGCAGATGCAGTATTACTTACTGCCATTACTAGGCCATGCCAGCTTTCAGGCAAAGAACATAATATTAAAAGAGCTTTTATCTCATCATCAAATACTATATTCACTGAACTTAATTGATTCACAATACCATTGAAATCATTCAGATGAGTAGAAATAGATCCACCTTCATTCATATGCAAATTAAATAACTGCTTCATAAGATATACCTTATTGGAAGCTGAGGGTTTTTCATACAAATTTGTTAATGTAGTCATCAACTCTACCATGGACTTTGCCTGTGATAAATTGGATATCACAGTGGATGCTAGACTCAGTCTTATAGACCCCAGAGCCTTTCTGTCAAGAACTTCCCATTCTTCATCCTCCATGTCTTTGGGCTTCTTTGCAACCCCACCTAACGGTAAGTAGAGATCTTTCTGATATAGATAATCCTCTATCTGCATTCTCCAATGTTGGTAATTTTTGCCATTAAACTTTTTCATTCTCAATTTACTTTCATCTGCCATTGCTTCTCCCACTCAAACAGAAATCCCTACAGAAACTCCTGTAAGAACCTATAATCAATACACACTACACAGATCTGAACTACCTGTTAGTGAACCTAAACTTTGATACCAATTATCAAGCTCTGAACCTGTAACCAAGGCTCTGATACCACTTGTTGGGGGATCAATCCAACAATAGATTACAATTATGACAGCAATAAACGCGGAATTAAACCAGATTGACAAGTAATTAGAATGATAATAGCAAGAACAAGAGATACAAGAAAACACCCTAAAAACTTGTATTAACAAAACTCTTTACAAAGGAATACAATTGAAGAAAGCTTCTTTCTTCCACACCTCTCCTAGGTGTATAGATCTCTCACTAGATCTCTATTCCTCAAGAGCTCTCTCTCTCAAGAACAATCAACTCCAACAAGCCTGGATTGATTCAATTTTGTACTGTTCTTCTCTTACAATGAATTACAATAATTCACCCAACTACAATAATCCACTACAAGACTTCTACAAAGCTAAGAAGATCTAATTCTACATATAGAATTAGGAGACTTGAGCATGTACACCCAACAAGCAGTTAAGCCACTTGCACAATGGCTCTAAAAATAGTATTGCCAATAATAGAAACACGAGCTTGAGTCCACAACTCAAACTTATCATGCAAACACTCGCTTCTGTCCACGGAAATAGCTTTCTGGACACGTAGGTAACCGACATCGATTCCTGCTGCTTGTCTGTGACCGCGGTCGGCCGACCTTCTGCCGACGTCGGCGCCTCTGCAACTGCCTGTGACTAACGTTGGTCGCTCCTGACCGACGCTGGTGTCTGTGTAGACCCGAACCTAATAATGAATGCTCCTTGGTGAAGTTTTTAGCTCCACACCCTAACAAAGTCATTGGTTAGTATGTTCCTTTTTCAATTGAATATATTCAAAAATACAAAAAAAGTAGAACATTTCAAAAAAAATAGGACATGTGCATGATATTTGTAGTTCATTTACATTAGTTGCTTTGTGATTTAGTATATGTATCACTCATCTATATCTATTTCTATATCAAATATGTTTCACATGTGTACTTGAGTGAGTTTTAGAACATATAGATTTTCACTTTCAGATAAAGTTATAGGTAGTGATATTACATCAAACCCAGGAATTATACATAGAAGATAAAATCACACTAATCCAGATAATAACACACTACGCTCTTGTCCCATTCCAATAGACTTAACCCAGTGAACAAAGGCTCTAATCTCTTAGATCTAAAACAATCACATGCCTTTTATAGTTTATGTGATTCATAATAAGTTCATTGGGGAAATATTTTAATCAAGTTTTATCACTCTATGAATTTCCCTTTTGTTCCTACTATAGTAGAGTACATTTTGAAAACCTTTCCATATTTGCTCACTTACTTTCACATTACTATCTCCTTGGATACCTAAGTTTTCAAATACACTAATGTTAAAAATTATTTATGTATATAAATTTCACTTATTCATACATGTTTATCAAGTTTGATTCTTTCTCTCATGATTTCAGTGCATTCATTTCTTTAGATTGTGTACATTTATTCATGTACTTATTTGTTCTCTAAGCCTTATTGCATGCCTTTGTGCATGTGACATTTGAGCATGTCCCTTGTATGCGGCCCCTAACCTTCTCCCATGTTTTGTGTGATTTTATATGTGTTCTTTGTGTATGTGTCATGGCCATGACTCTTGTTTACTATTGTTTACTCAATTTTTGATGCCATGATAGATATCATGCATCTCCCTAGTTTGTTTATGCCATGATCAATATCATGCAATTTCCTCAAGTAGTTTTATATCAGTTTCAAGTACTAAGTATACGATATGTATTCACTACATTCATAATTGATAACATGTATCTATACATGACACTATTTATGTTTTGTTTTACATGTATCATACATTACTATTTACTTAGACTATCAATATAATACCAACATTCCTTGTTTGTGGCTTGAAGCCTTATAATGTTTCAATGTTTGTGAGTAAAATTTGAACATGTTCTTTGTATGCAACCCCTTAACCCTTTTCCATGTTTTGTGTGATTTCTCATGTGCTATTTGTGTATGCATCATGGACATGAATCTTTTTTGATATTGTTTACTTAGTTTATGATGTTGTGATAGATATCATGTGTCTCCCTAGTTTGTTGATACCATGATCAATATCATTCATTTTCTCTAATTATTTTTGTATTAGTTTTAAGTACTCAGTATATGATAATTATTCACTATATGTCTAATTTATAACATTTATCTATAAATGACACTATGTGTGGTTGATTTTACATGTGTCATACATTACTATTTGCTCAAATTATCAATATGATGTCATGATTTATAATGTTATCATTATTACTCATTTTTAAACCTTTCTATAACATCATTTTCATAATTTTTTTATTTTGATCTAAGTTATTACGTAATATTATAAAATCACCTCAAAAGAGGTGGAATACATAATGGATTGACTTATATACTAAGTTGTAGTGGTCCACTACATAGACAAAATAATAATACTTGCTCAGTTGATCACAGTGCATACTCATTTTTTTCCTAACAAGTTCATTCATATAGCATCATATCATTGGGACAATGGTGTAGGTTGGAATAATCCAAATTAATGTGCTTTCATCCCAAAAATCTTTAAAAATATTATGTAATTCTCAGTATCATACCCACTCTACAAAATAGTTTTCAATGTTTACCTAAAAATAAGATCTTTACACAAGATTATTACAAAATTCCCTCAGTTTTGGGGCATCATGAGTGGCATGTGTTATATAATGTTACAAAATTTTATACTCATGTTATCATAATCAATATACTTTAATATCATATTAGGTGCATATGTGTGACATATAATCACTTTCTTGCTCAGTTTTGCACCAATTTACACATATTGAATAATAATTCATGTCATTCTCCATGTTGTATATGCCAAACTCAATACATATCAAATTTTCACCATTTTTACACCATGTATTTTGTTGGTCTTGCACTAGAAGGAATCTTATTTTGTCTACAATGGTTGATTTAGAATTTTTACACTATTTTTTTCTATATGAATCTTATTCTATTTATAGCAGTTAATTTATATTTTTGCATCAATTTTGAACTAGAATGAATCTTATTCCATCTGTAGTGGTTGATTCCTTTTTTTACACCAATTTTGTACTAGAAGATCTATTGGAATTCATACAAGGATTCCAATCTATTATACTACCTTCAGTTATGGTGATGATGAAGTCAAGTGCATCTTGAATTTTAAATAAAAAATTATTATTACCACTAAGGATTGAGGAATGACCAGTCCAATCCAAGTATTTTAACAAAGAAATATCTAAGGGTTCCACCCTCTCTAGTCACCAATTTTACACTAAAAAACACAATGATTTGTGTACATGAAATGGGGTATTCATTCCTTATTATTTGATTTATAAATTTCTTGTCTTTACTTTCATATTTTAATCCTAAGTAAGGACTGATATATATATGTTTCATTGTATGTGTGTATGAAGCACAATTCAACATGTCATCTACATTTAAAACCATTTTGCATAGGTAAGCTTAGGTATAACAATATTCATTTTACTCTAGTACTTTATCTTTATTGGATTACTAAAATAAAAGGGGGGACAAGTGTAACCACTAAAATTAATATTTAATACTAAAATAATGCAATTGAGACCACTCCTTATGCACACTTAAGCTACGCTCATTTATATGGTTTTAAACCATTATTCCTCTACTTTTATGTGGATAACCCTCTATCTTTAGGAAACTCTGGCATTGAATGTTCATACTGTTCATTCTAAGTAGTTTGGACTTATTATTTGACTGATTCATACTTCTAGTTTAGTCATCTCTATTCTTCAGATCAAACTACTCCTTTAGGGAAATCCTTTCAATGGATCACATCTAAATCCATTAGTTTTATTGTCTATCAATTAAATACCAATTTCCCCAATTTAAATTCATCCTAATGGGTCATTTTTCATGTTTCACAAGTATCATTCAAGTAAATCCTAAAATACCACTACATAGGCACATTTTCTATCCATTTATTCATTATATGACAAGAGGCTACCACTATTATAAATTCCATAATTATCTAAATGTTTTTAACTTTCCAAGTCACCCCTTTAATAGGCACTAAACTCAAAGGGACCATATAAATAGTCATGCACTTGCATAGTTATCAAGTTTCAAAAAATGAGTCTATGTGCAAATACTTCATGTATGTGCCCTCACTCAAAAATCAAATCGAGTCTACTCAACAACTATGGATCCATGCCCATAATGAGTCCCTAATGTGTACCTTATGTAAATATACTTCATTACATTAACATGATGCATGAGTTAGAGTGTGCAGGTTTCCCTGACTTCAAGCAATAAAGGAGATACTAAGTGAAAAAAGAGTTTGGTCCATGATGTATTTTCACATAAGATCTCTCTTAATACCCTTCACAAGATCATAACCACATTGTGTGGTCAAATATATACCTAAAATTCAATGTATAGTGCACATAAGAATTCATAAATATGGGCACACGATAACTCCACTGCCTATATAGAATGGCAAGGCAAAACCCAAGGACATGCCTATATGGCCATACATCAATAAGATGACCCAGGTGGATTGGTAGGTGATTACCATAAATGGGAATACTGGTGGGATCCAATTGGATGTTGATGTAATTAAATCAAGATAGATTTAAATGCTAGAGTGGTTATCAAATTATCAAAACATGGGCATGCAATATCTTCTAACAAAGATCCCAACTGCTTCTCCACATCAATATTAAATATTGTAACTAGCCCAATGGTGGGTGAGATTTTAATTATTGACCCATGAGATCCTCATTTCTTATAAAATACTAGGTCTTACATTTTAAAAGGGTCAGGATCTTTTGAGCATTGTAATGTTGCCAAGAATTTCCCTACAAGGAGCCGTCTCATGGTATAACAAATATATACCCATTCAAGCTTGTTATTTTTCCTTAGACATTGAGATTAATAATAAATGAGTTAGTTTCTTCATTCTCTATGTTTTGTGTGCATTTATGGTTGTTTATCTTTATCTTTGGATGATTCATCCCTCTCATTGTCATCCTCCCTTCGCACCTTTACGCAGAACTAGAATTTCTTGCAAGTCATATTATGTGTATACATGTATCTGTGTAGGTGTTATATGTGGATCACTTGTCATCTCTCCTAGCATTTCACTACATTCCCTTACCTCTATGTGAAACACTTATGCATTACATTTGGTTTAAAGTTCATGTATTAAGTCTTTGAGTTTTACTATGTTGTCAAGCAGGCAAGGTGATCACTCTATTCTTGGTGCATCACCTTTTACTTTCCATCAATCTATTACCTTTTCCATCCCTTTTCCCCTTGTTAAGTCTATATTTGGCATTAGTTTTAGATTTCATTCTACTCTTTGTAGGTCTACACATTGGTCCTAAAGTAGGTGCATCTAGAATAAAAGGAAGATGACCTACTCTAAAAGTTCATCCCAAGGAGTCCAAAAGTCCCATACCTTGGTGGATAATCCCATTATTATAGTGAGAAAATGAATAGCTCTCTGACGTATGAGCCCAATGTTATATGTGTGGAAGAGTTGTGCATCAGTGTGTGTGATAGACCTCTACAATTATGAGTGCACATTTTGAGTGTTAACAATTTTTGCCAAGCCTAATGGGACTCAAGTATAAATGTTGGCTGAGAGATTGGTACTACTCCCAATGATTCAAGTGTTGAATACACTCTATATAATACCTAGCAGCTCCAATCATTATTGGTTCATAAAGATCAAACTTTCATCTACATGCCAAGACAAATAGGATTATCTTTAAGGGGCACTGATTTGCATTTCATTATGCTACCCTAGTTTTCATAATAAGGGGAGTTAGAGTATATTTTTCCTCATGTTAGAAGGGCTATCGACGCAGGATGACCTTCTCCCAAAACTTAATCTACACCTCTTTGTGGCTAATTACCTACACATAGAGGAATATTATTCCCTCTTCCTTTCATGGATGCATAGAGAAATCAACCCTTTTTCACTTTAATGGAGTTATACCATTGACCCTTCCATAGTTTGATGATACTCCCATAGTTGTTCTTAAGAGCATCCCCTACTTTATTGGATAAAATTCAATTACACTTTTAGATCACATACATGACATTGTAAATATTTGCTCCATCCACAATGTGACCATAACATCATAGTGTAAATTCTTACCTCATATTTGAAAGGGAGAATGTTCTAATGGTATCATATATTTTGGATCAGTTCTATTCATAATTGGGATGAGATGGGTACGAAACTTTTCAAGTATTTTAAAGATGACCACTTATCACTGATGGAATAATTCAAGACTATTAAAAGGGATCCACATGAGCAGATGGTTGACTTCAACTTCTAGTTCCATAGGACTTGGTAGCAAGTTCCCTTCCTATTAATACCTAATCTTAAAATTGCATTCTTATATTTCTTAAGAGCATTGAACAGTGACATGGCCATAATAATCCAATCTATGAGTGGTGCAGGATTACCAGACACATATGAGCTCATTATGCACATAGATAACTTCTTGATTCAAGTAGGGATAATTGTGCATAGACCACTTATGCACTTATTTCCTGAGCCCCCATATACAAGTTCATTTTTCCTACCTCTTGTTCCAACTCTAGCCCAATTTCTTGTTGTTTCCAGCATACCAATTCCATCAACTTTTATGCCCTTAAGTGAGATTTACAATGTTAAATCCTTATTAAAGATCTTTAGGAATGATCTAATGGCACTCAATAGGTAGTAGTCACATCATTCCATGCCTTATCAACCTTTCAACTAGTAATATGAATCGAACATGCCTCCTTACCAACATGTTGTGCTAGCTCAAAACTAACATATAATAGGTCATCCTATGTAATGAATCATAAAACTGCAATCACTTATATAGCTATTTTGCCTATGTAAAATAACATGGTGCATGACTATTAATGGTATTATCTAAGTGATCAACCACATGATCAAGTTGCATGTGCAAATGGAGTGATGAATGAGGCACCTACAATGTAGAATGAGATACCTCCTCAAGAGCCTCTATTCATTTCATATTAACCAAGGGATGAACTATAGGAATGAATTCAAGAGTATGATAGATCTACCCTCTTAAATTGGTATGAGGGTGACTTCAACTATGTGAATGAAAATGATGCTCCAAGTGCAAGAAGCAATGCAACTACTTTTAACATAAGATTCAGGAAGAGAGCAATGATGGAGGAAACTTCTTATTTAATACCTTCAACTTATGCGCCCCAATTTTAATGTGTAGATACCCAAGTTAAATCACCTATGTGACCTCAGACACACATAAAATAGGTTGTGTAGAAATAAAGACAACCCTAGACTAGTGCATGGGTATGAGAAGAGACTACAATTCAAAAAGCATAGGTTAAAAGGACTCAAATCCACTTTAACATAGTCAAGGAGATGAAGAAAATTGGATTAAATGTTTCCATATGGGACATTATTATTTTTCCTTCCTAAATTTATTTACTATATAATACCCTAAGAGTTTTCCAACCTCATGAGTCATTACAGAATACACCTATTATGCACTTAAGTCTATGTCAACCTAAGGACGAAGTGTCTAGAAATAAAAAGACACCCCCATTCTACATATCTTTGATCATCAATGATCATCACTTACATAATTGTGTGATAGATTAAGGTATGATCATCTCAGTCATGCCGAAGAAAATCATAGATGTGCTAGCCAAAACATATTCTCCCATCTCAAAATGGGTCATCCAATTAGATGGAATGACAATTAAAACTATAGGAATTGTCAAGGATCTAAGTGTCACTCTGCATGCATGCCTAAGCCTTTACATTATGGAGGACATCACAGTCATTGAATTACCCCCTTGCTTTTCTATGTCTTTCTTGATATTTCACTATGAAGGTGGGTGGATATTTATCCTCAGATTGGTCACACATGCTACTCAGAACCAAATATGGGATAAAGGTGAACATCAAGGACAAACGTATTTTAAATAATCATATAGATCCATACATTCCTATCTCAGTTGATTCAAAATACACCTTGTTCAATTAAGAGAACTTAATTATTCATGAGAGCGCCACACCCATTGAAGAGGTCCTAGATGACTTACTTGATGAATGGGCATGAGAGCATTCTAAGTGCGACCCATATGACAATGCAAATGAAATAGGACTAGGTACATATTGCATTCTCAAGGAGGGATATATATTTCTTAACCTTGTAAAGGTGCAAGATCACCTCAAAGGTATATATAGGTTATGTTTTGATGGCTCCCAAAGCAAAAATGGCACAGGAACCAATGTTATAAATGTCTCTCCTTAAAAGGAGAAATATTTCCATGCCTTTAGGTTACAGTTTGGATGCAAAAATAATGGCACCAAGTATAACTTACTAATCCAATGTCTCAAATTGGCACATAAGAAAGGGATCAAGGTGTTATAATCTTTTAAGGATAGTAAGCTAGTGGTAAACTAGGTCAGAGTGTGGAACATGTCCAAAAACAATCTAATCAGAGCTTATAAGCATAGTGCATGGGACATGATTGAAGGGTTTGATGCTTTCAATATCCATTCCATATCAAGGGTGTATAATGATGATGGTGAGAGGATCAAAACTATCAGAGTGAATTATTACCTCTCATGTAGTATAAATAATGAGTCCAAACAACTCATAAGACTTGTAGTCAAGCCAACAATCCTAGACAATACAAGTAATTGGTAAGTGTTCAAGAGTGATGAATAAGTTGTCAAATTCTTACAAGATAAAATTAAGTTTTGAACTAATAACCAACCTTAAATACAAGCTCAATATAAAGATTAGATCATGTAACTGAAGGGAAACAAGCTACCTAGGGGTATAGTCATGCTAGAAAGTATATTTAATTCCAATGACTAGTTAAATGGTAAAATGAGAAACATGACAGTGAAGGAGGAAATCTTCAAGCCAATGTCTATCTCTAATGACATGCTCTTGAAAGTTGGTAAGGTATGATCCCCATCCAAAGTAGAAAAATTCATTGAGCTAAGCAAAAGGTATGATGATATCTTTTCATGGATCTATAAAGACCTCAGAGGCTTAGATCCAGGCTTGACCCAACATACGATTGAACTTGACCCCAATACCAAGTCAGTTAGGTAGAAGTAGAGGTTGGTTATTCCAAAAATTAATTTGTTAATGAGGATGAAGCTCTCAAAGATCATAATATTTCCAATCAAACATTATTTATGGGTGGCCAATTTGGTCCCAATGTGCAAGAAGAATGGAGAGATTTATTTGTGCACAAATTTCAGGAACCTCAACAAAGCCTCCCTCAAAGACCATTACCCCCTCCCACCAATGGAAAAAATTATATAAATAGTCATAGGTATGAAAAGGTTTCTATTGATAAATGGTTATTTGGGCTATAACATGGTGCTCATACAAGAGTGCGATCAATTCAAAATTATATTCAACACTAAGTGGGGTACTTTCACATACTAAAGGATGCGCTTTGGTTTGACAAACACATAAGCTACCTTCCAGAGGTCCATGGATATGACATTCAAGGGACTCATCAACAACATCATCTTAGTTTACCTTGATGACAAAACCAATTTTTCAAGGCGTAGAATGGATTATTTGGGCCACCTAGAGAAAGTCTTTGAAAAATATCAAGAGTTTAAGATATCTTTGAACCCAAATAAGTGCACATTCATAGTAAATGAAGGCAAGTTTTTGGAACACATCATCTCTAAAGATGGACTCATAATTGACCCCAAGTGAGTCAAGGCCACTCTATTACTTCCTCTCCTAGGTCAAAATAAGGGTATCTAAAGCTTATTAGGATAAATAATCTTCATCAAAAGGTTTATCCAATTTCATAACTCTAGTCAAGCCCCTCACAAAAATACTCAAGAAGAGCATTGCATTCAGCTGGAGCCAAGAAGGTCGAAGCATCTTTGAAGCCATCAAGTGTGCCATCATAGAAGCTCTTATGTTGATAAACCTAGATTATAGTAAGGATTTCATATTTTGTGCATTCGATGGAGCTGAAGGCATCTCAGTGATTCTTACACAATAGAACAATAATAAACTAAAGCAACCTATCTCTTTCTTTAGCTAGGCACTCAAGGATTATGAGTTGTGCTATAGATTTATAGATAAACACACTTTCTTGTTAATAAGAGTATTTAAGAATTAAAGGCACATGTTATCTAATAACAAGATCTAGATCATGGTCTCACACTCGAGTATAAAAGAATTCTTACTCAACAAGGACATAGGTGAGAAAATATCTGATTGGGTAACAAAGGTGATGGAATACAACATAGACATCTAAATCACCAAGCTAGTGTGAGGCAAGGGACTCTCTAGGAATGACTAGCACAAGATGTGAAGAATAAGGATTACATAGTTCTTAAATTACATGAGGACCAACCAGAAGACCAAGGTGCCCTAACAAGCTAGATTGAGAGCATGAGGATCTTCCTTCAGATCAAGATTTATTTGAAGGGCTTCAATAAAGCCAAGAACAAACACTTTAGATTACAATCCATTCCTTATGTGCTTATTAGTAGTGCACTTTTCATAAGAGACATTAATAGAATTTTCTTTCAATGCATAAAACAACATTAGATGAACCAAATCCTAGAGGAGTTCCATGATAGATCGTCAGGAGGTCATTACTCACCTAAAACCACTATATTGAAAATCATGTGAACTAGTTATTATTATCCATCTCTATTCAAAGATGTGAACACATGGGTAATAGGATGTAAGAAGTACACCTTCTTTGTAGGAAATCATAAATTGATAGCCCTAAAGATGGACTCATAATTGACCCCAAGTAAGTCGAGGCCATTATATTAATTTCTCTCCTAGGTAAAAATAAGGGTATCTAAAGCTTATTAGGAAAAATAATCTTCATCAGAAGGTTTATCCAATTTCATAACTCTAGTCAAGCCCCTCACAAAAATGCTCAAGAAGAGCATTGCATTTAGTTGGAGCCAAGAAGGTCGAAGCATCTTTGAAGCCATCAAGTGTGCCATCATAGAAGCTCTTATGTTGATAAACTTAGATTATAGTAAGGATTTCATATTTTGTGCATTCGATGGAGCTGAAGGCATCTTAGCGATTCTTGCACAATAGAACAATAATCAACTAGAGCAACTTATCTCTTTCTTTAGCTAGGCACTCAAGGATTATGAGTTGTGTTATAGATTTATAGATAAACACACCTTCTTGTTAATAAGAGTACTCAAGAATTAAGGGTACATGCTCTCTAATAACAAGATCTAGATCATGGTCTCACACTCGAGTATAAAGGAATTCTTACTCAACAAGGACATAGGTGAGAAAATATCTGATTGGGTCACAAACGTATGATGATATCTTTTCATGGATCTATAAAGACCTCAGAGGCTTAGATCCAGGCTTGACCCAACATACGATTGAACTTGACCCCAATACCAAGTCAGTTAGGTAGAAGTAGAGGTTGGTTATTCCAAAACTTAATCTGTTAATGAGGATGAAGCTCTCAAAGATCATAATATTTCCAATCAAACATTATTTATGGGTGGCCAATTTGGTCCCAATGTGCAAGAAGAATGGAGAGATTTATTTGTGCATAGATTTCAAGGACCTCAACAAATCCTCCCTCAAAGACCATTACCCCCTCCCACCGATGGAGGAAATTATACAAATAGTCATAGGTATGGAAAGGTTTCTATTGATAAATGGTTATTCGAGCTATAACATGGTGCTCGTACAAGAGTGCGATCAATTCAAAATTATATTCAACACTAATTTGGGTACCTTCACATACTAAAGGATGCGCTTTGGTTTGACAAACACATGAGCTACCTTCCAAAGGTCCATGGATATGACATTCAAGGGACTCCTCAACAACATCATCTTAGTTTACCTTGATGACAAAACCATTTTTTCAAGGTGTGGAATGGATTATTTGGGTCACCTAGAGAAAGTCTTTGAAAAATATCAAGAGTTTAAGATATCTTTGAACCCAAATAAGTGCACATTCATAGTAAATGAAGGCAAGCTTTTGGAACACATCATCTCTAAAGATGGACTCATAATTGACCCCAAGTGAGTCGAGGCCATTCTATTACTTCCTCTCCTAGGTCAAAAGAAGGGTATTTAAAGATTCTTAGGAAAAAAAATCTTCATCAGAAGGTTTATCCAATTTCATAACTCTATGCAAGCCCCTCACAAAAATGCTCAAGAAGAGCATTGCAATCAGCTGGAGCCAAGAAGGTCGAAGCATCTTTGAAGCCATCAAGTGTGCCATCATAGAAGCTCTTATGTTGATAAACCTAGATTATAGTAAGGATTTCATCTTTTGTGCATTCGATGGAGCTAAAGGCATCTCAGTGATTCTTGCACAATAGAACAATAATCAACTAGAGCAACCTATCTCTTTCTTTAGCTAGGCACTCAAGGATTATGAGTTGTGCTACAGATTTATAGATAAACACACCTTATTGTTAATAAGAGTACTCAAGAATTAAATGGTACATGCTCTCTAATAACAAGATTTGGATCATGGTCTCACACTCGAGTATAAAGGAATTCTTACTCAACAAGGACATAGGTGAGAAAATATCTGATTGGGTCACAAAGGTGATGGAATACAACATAGACATCCAAATCACCAAGCTAGTGTGAGGCAAGGGACTCTCTAGGAACAACTAGCACAAGATGTGAAGAATAAGGATTACATAGTTCTTAAATTACATGAGGACCAACCAGAAGACCAAGGTGCCCTAACAAGCTAGACTGAGAGCATGAGGATCTTCCTTCAAATCAAGATATATTTGAAGGGCTTCAATAAAGCCAAGTACAAACACTTTAGATTACAATCCATTCCTTATGTGCTTGTTAGTAGTGTGCTTTTCATAAGAGACATTAATAGAATTCTCTTTCAATGCATAAAACAACATTAGATGAACCAGATCCTAGAGGAGTTCCATGATAGATCATCAAGAGGTCATTACTCACCTAAAACCACTATAATGAAAATCATGTGAACTAGCTATTATTATCCAACTCTATTCAAAGATGTGAACACATGGGTAATAGGATATAAGAAGTACACCTTCTTTATAGGAAATCATAAATTGATAGCCCTACTCATGTGCCTAATATAAGATGATCAAAATTTTGTGCAGTGGGGCCTGAACTTCATCAACATGATAAATCTGCCACCAAGTGTTGGACACAAATGGATCCTCACAACAACTAACTACTTTACAATGTGGGCAAAGGTGATAACATAGTCTCTATCCTAGAATTATATGAGAGTATTATCGCAAGATTTGGTGTCCAAAACACTATTATCTCAAATAATGCACTAGCCTTTTTCAAAACCAAGATTAGTGAATGAGCATTCAAACATAATATCTACCTGAGCACATCCTCAAACTATTACCCCCAAGGTAATGGTTTGGCCAAATCAACTACCAATAACTTGGTTCACATCATCAAGTGAACCATAGAATTTAATCAACAATCCTTCATACCAAGCTCAAGACGAACCTTTAGGCAGATTGAATAATGCTAAAAAGCATGTTGAGGAATTTACCCTTCATGTTAGTCTATGGGAAGGAAGCAAGGGTGTCTGCATCTCTTGAATTTCCCTCACTTGAACTAGCTCATCAATTAGAGTTACTTGAAAGTGATCCCATGATAGTAAGGTTATCCAAACTAATAGAGCTCAAATAACTTAGGGTGTGGGCCATGCATAGTGTGGAGCTTCAAAAGGCATAGACCAAGAGAACATTTGACAGGAGGGACATTGACATAAGCTTTGATGAAGGAGACGTGGTATTCAAATGAGATGTAGATAGAGCAAAGGCTAGAAAGCATACAAAGTTTGATGTTATATGGAGTGGCCCATATACCAAAGTCAATTGAAAACAAGCCAATGCATACTAACTTGAAAGGCTAAGTGGATAAGTGTTACCTATCCCCATCAACAAGATTCATCTCAAACACTACCTCTGATGATCATGAATACCCCTATAAATAGTAAATTAAATGTTTTAATTTCCCTAAGTGCCACGTGCATGTGCTATTGTTTAGAATAGTTTTATTTCTTCCAAGCACCTGTGTGTAATCCTATTAACTTAGTTTTGCCATTCTTTTAAGCATCATTTCATATAATTTTACCTTGTTCATCCTCATGGAAGGTATCTCAGTTCCTTCAAAGGTTGGGTGGGATTCTCTCACCTAATCATATTTAGGATAATGAATATCAATGAATTCCAAATGAATCCATGCCTAATGGATTGCTTCAAGGTTGTTGGGTTCCCAATTAGTAGGCAAGGAGCCCGTAGAGGTTGTCAAAAGTGTTGACTTTTCAAGTCACCCCTTCAGTAGGTGTTGAATTGAAAGGGACCACACAAATATTTGCATACTTGTGTAGTGATTATGTTCCCAAAAATGAGTCTACACATGTATGTTTCCCATCCATGCCCTCACTCAACAATCAGCTCAAGTTCACTCATCAACTATGGATCCACACCCATAAAGATTCCCTAATGCACATGTCATGCAAAGATCCTTCACCGCACCAACACGGTGCATGAGTTAGAATGTACAAGTCTCCCTGAATTCAAGCAATGAAAGAGAGACTAGGTGTAGAAGGAGTTTAGGCCATGATGCATTTCCATAAAAAGATCTCTCTCAACGCCCTTCATAAGCTCATAACTACATTACATGGTCAATTTTTTGCATAACATTCAGTGCACAACCACATGCAAGACTTTATAGATATGGGTGTGTGACAACTCCAATACCTACATAAGATGAAGAAGTATAACCCGAGGATATGCCTACATGGCCACACATTAGTAGGATGGCCCAAGTGGATTGGTAGGTGACCACCATAAATAAGAATAGTGGTGGGATCCGATTGGATCTTGAGGGAATTGAATCAAGATAAAATTAAATGCCATGGTAGTTGTCAAATTTTCAAACCATGGACACATGATCTCTTTTGACAAAGATCCTAGTTGCTTCTCCACATTAGTATTAAATGTTGTAATTACCCTGATAGTGGGTGAGATTTCAATTAATGACATGTGGGCTCTTCATTGTCTATAAAAGCTTAGGTCTTATGTTGTAAAAGGGTTGACATCTTTTGAGCACTGTAATGTTGCCAAAATTTGCCCTCCAAGGATCCCTCTCCTAGTATAATGAAGCTCTGCCCATTCAAGCTTGTTGTATTGCCTTAGACCTTGAGATTAATATGAGCTAAGTTACTTTATTCATTCTATGTGTTTTATGTGTATTCATAGTTGTTGATATTTTTTTGAGGATGATTCATCCCTCTAATTGTTGTCCCCCTTTCACACCTCTACATAGAAATGGAAGTCTTAAAGGTTGTATTTTGTGTCTACATGGGTCTATTTATCCATTATTTATGGACCGTTTGTCATCTCTCCTAGCATTGCACTGCATTCCATTACCTCTATGTGAAACACTTATGCATTGCATCTGGTTTAGAGTTTATGTATTTAATCTTTTAGTTTTATTATGTCATTAAATAGGCGAAGTGCTTGATCTATTATGGGTACATCACCTTTTACTTTATAATAATCTCTTACCTTTTCCCTCCCTTTTTCCCTTATCAAATCTAGGTTTGACACTAGCTGTAGATTTCATTATGCTCTTTTTAGGTCTATGCATTGGTTCTAAACTAGGTGCATATAGAATAAAATGAAGATGGCCTACTTTGAGGGTTCATCCTAACCCATTATTACAATGAGACAATGAATAGTTATTTGGCATATGAGTCCAAGGCATTAAGTGTGGAAGAGCCACACATCAATGCATGTGAGATCCCTATATAATTATGGGTGCACATTTCGAGTGATAACAACTTCACATTAAGAGGAAAACACCTATTATTTATAATTATCAATTCATATAGCCTAAATATCCCTAAGCTATGTCTAAATACTATAACAGGTAAGTCATTATTCAAGCATATATTATATTAGGATTGCATCAACACATATCTTTTCATTGATATTTTACACACACCACCATAGCATGGGAGAACTCCATGGAGTTTAATCATGTTCAAAGTATAGATATGTAGGCAGTGCTCAACACATGGGGTGTTGAGGTCAAGCACAACCCCATCCCATAAACTTATTCCCACAATTTATTACATTTGTTATCTCTTGTCATTGAGTTAAGATTTCAAATGAAGAAGAAGGCACACAATGAATCCCATAGTGAATTGAAAGCATCTACATATACACACATGATCTACATGCAAAGGTGCAACTGATGGAATTCACATAGAAGAAAAAAAATGTAAAGGATGTCGACACACCATATAGACAACATCGCAAGTTGTCCTAGTCTAAATAATGCGACCTTGTCCCAAAATAACATAAAGTCATGTTCCTAATTTATAAAACCCTCACATAGCCTTATAATTAGTTTTATAGGGTTGTAGTCTTGCAAACCCAAGTTTTAGTTAAGTCACATATTTTTTAGTATATTCTCCTTTTAGCATATTTATAATAATAGTAAGTTCCAAACTAGTAATGTGTATTTATTCTATATATTATACATTTTGATTTACTTAACAGTTTGTCTTGATTAAATTATACCTCTTAGTCTCTAATTTTGATAAAACGATAAACATAGTAAGAGAAACTAAATATTCCTTTAGATACATAGACAAATTATAATCAATTACATGTGTGAATGTCTATGGTGAAGTAGATGAGTCCTACATATCTATTTGTGTGTTGACCTGAGGTGTCGAAGTAATTGTAGATGACATATATTGTTATGCACTAGTATGTTGTATAGATGTGCATATAGTCTATGCAGGTGTGCCTATTATATTTACATATTCAATACTTATATATCTAATCGAAATAGGCAATTCAATACACTTCCTCCCACATGATGTGCAATGATGTACCATAATTGTAGGATGTTTTTTGGTTATGCCACAACATGTAGCACCAATAGTAGAAGGGACACTACTAGATGTGTCACCCCCTATAGCTTGTGTAGTCCTTGGTGTATGCATCACATGATCAATCATGACATGTGTGAGACTAATAACTGCATTAAGTGTACCATATGTGTACTATGATGCAAGATTTTCAAGATGAGAGTATATGTTATTGACCTTTTATTTCTTTGGGGATGGTTTTGACAGTTTTGGTCCTACTTGGCATCAAGTCTATTAAATGAGGACCTACCTCCCCTACCTCAGGATGCCTTCATGTCAAAATAATTTAATATTTCTTGGATAACAAGCTCACAATAAAAATTTCTCAAAAAATACAATGGAACCTCATTTTTATTTTACGAAAGGTCATCAAACATTATCCACCACCTATCCCAAAAGTTATTTTTAATCTCTGCATGAATACACCAATCATTGTTAATGTGTTTGTGACCCATTGGTGGTGGTTCTAGGCATATGAAATAAAACAAATAAATTCCTCTTTTTTTTTTTTTTTTAATATCTTCGTATGAAAATTTATCAAAAAATAATAATGTTTCAATACCTATTTGTTGATGTAACATTACATCAAATTGGGAAATAACATTTTCCACTTCGTTATAAACAACCTTTAATGTATTAACAAGTGAATTGTGTGCACTATTTTTTGAAGAGTCATGCAAACTATTAAAGATAATTTTGAACTATTGTCACTTAAAATTATATTGTTAATATAATTTTACTTCTTCTATGAAGTTAAATTATTTGGGGTTTTCATCAAGATTTTGTTGGAGGTTTTCTTCAAGCAGTGGATCCATCAAATCAATGTCTAAAATTATAAAATTAAACATTTATATTAGGTAGCTGAAGGCTTTCACAAGAGAATTTTAATTTTATTTTGAATGCCCCTTTCCTTGTGATTATTATAAAAAATGTGTGACAAAAATAATATCATTAAAAACACTAATCCTGCCCCAAGGAAAAAATAAAATATATGTGATTATGCTGCAAGTGTGGATACTTGGAGAAGAATTTATGAGACAGAACATGCATGCCCTCATATTTCCTCTCCTCAATGGCAATTAATTGCAAGAAAAATAAATGAAATGTAAAAATCGCGATATTATTTTATTTAGAGTCTTTTTTTAATCTTATAAAGGGCATACGCCCTTTGTAATGCCAAAAGTGCATGCCCTTTGAAGTACCAAAGGGTGTACACTATTTGTAATGTAAAGGGCATATGCCTTTCGACACTTCAATGGGTGTGCACCATTTGCATTAGAAATGGCTTAAACCCTTTTGAGTTGGTAATGACCCATTTCAAATCAAGTTGGCTTTTTTTTAAAGGGTAAGCTCCCTTTGTAAATAATGAAAATTTTCTTAAAAATGACCCCTTTTTTATCATCCAACTTTATGCATTCACTTTAGTTAATTCAGATGAAACCACCTCTTTAGACAAAGAAGTAGTTTTGAGTGGTTTCAATGATTACGAAATCAATGCCTATAGAGAGTGGTGGTTACATAACCATCCCTTAATGGAATCAATGACTACGTAATTTCCCCTTCCATATACTAGAGGTTTCTTTATCATATAAAAAATATTCATTTTGACCCTTATTTGATGAATAAAACCAATTGTTCTCTAATTGGATGACAAAGAGATTTGTTTTCCCTAATCTTTATGGATTACTCGAAGTGGGAAAGGCAAACAAAGGGGAATGAGAAGGCCCAACCTTAAAGGGGATCAAGACTAGTGAGGCACCACTCTCAAGTGTCAGAACCATCAAGAACAATTTTGGCACGAGAATAATTAGGGGCAGGGATAAAGATGGAACGTTTAAAATGGGGGAAACGAAACCAAGTGCTAATAGTACACTACAAAAACATATTGAATTGTTCTTTCCATCTTAAAAATAGCTTTGATAATGCAATGTGAACACTCGGAACACAAAAATGTCTCATTAACTTGCAATAAAGTCACGGGGATGGCGCAGTTGTACGGTATAAATTTGACGGTTGATTCCACTTGTCTGAAAGTTTTTTATTATTGTTATATATTTAATATTACATTTTAAATGTTCATATAATTTATAATAAAAAAATATTATTATAAAAAATATATATTTATTATAATTTTTTATATTTTTAAAAATCTACTTAAAGTTTTATCTTGTAATTTTAAAAAAATTAATGATATTTTATTTGAAAAAAGCAAATACGATCATACAGTTATCAAATTTAATTTGGAAAATATGAATATAATTCTATGGACTGTAAATGAATTTGCAGACGCAATGAAGCCTATAAACATTGGGCTTGACGAGAATGAAATATTGAGCTTAGAAAATGAAGAAGAGAGACACAGTTGCACGTATTTGGGTCCATCCAAGAGTCGCGGCCGAGCCGAAAGTCTTCCCCTCTGTGGATTTGTTCGGCAAATTGCTACTCATTGCCAAACCAGCGCAGGATGGCGTTCACGATCGGTTTGTTCTATGGGTTCCCAACATTGAATTGCGAATATTTCGGGGAGTGCATTTCAAGCCTACTGCAACCTCCGGGAGTATACAATCACTTATGATTCGGCCTGGGCAGAGAACCCAGACGCCAAATGGGTCAACAAGACAGATGTGGACTCTTACACCGTTCAAGGAAGGGGTCCGCATCGGAATGATATTGTTGGATCAACCATTCAGGAAATAGACTCTCTCCACATGTTTGGGTTCTTTTATCTTAGTTTTGTTTGATTAAGTATTAGTCGCTTGTTTAGTAGGAGGAAGAAATCGATGAGCTAACGTGTCGGCATATCACACGAGTATTGACTTTACGTGCTCACTCAAGGCACGTAGTTTAGACTAGTCCCTGTTGATTTTATTGTGTGATGGTGGATAAACAACTCTATCTATACTTAGGCACTTGGGTTAGCACATTTAGTTATTGTTACTACAAGCATCACTTTAGAGTTAACCATTTGATTCATTCACACAGAGCATGCACATCTTTTACTATGGAATAGGTTTGAAAGTAGATGAGTTAAGCTAAAATTGCATAAGAGGAGGTGCACAAAAGGTGGCCCCTGACCCAAGAATGCAGAACGAGACGACAAAGGAAATGTCGTTATAAAGATGGGTTAAAATGATAAAGCAATTTTTTAAAACAAAATGGGAAATTCAAATTTTTATTGTTGGCATGCACAATGGGGAAGGCGCAACAACTCTTGAAGGAAGGATGGGGCATACATTTATTAACGACATAATAGCATAAATGGCAAGCATGTCAAATGGCTGCCAAGGCATGTTGTTTAAAGCATTAATGGTTGAAGTGATGGATGGCAACATGGAAGATAGTTAATGTAAAAGTTTATTCAGTCTATAAAAGACCCTGAGACCTCTAATTTTCATTTCCATTCTAGTCTAGTTAGTTAGGATACTCGGCTCTCACCCAAGAGACCCGAGTTCAAGTGTTAGTAACAAAACCAAAATGTTGGAGTTCTTTTATCGTTAGTTTTGCTCGACTAAGTATTAGTCATGCAGTGAGTGGGAGGAAGAAACCAACGAGCTAGCACACCAATGTACATGTGAGTAGTGACATCATGCCCTCACTCGAGGCATGCATCCTAGACTGGTTCCCATCGATTTTGTCATCGACGGTGGATAGACAATTCTATCTATACTCAGGGACTTGGGTTGGCACATTTAGTCATTGTTACTACAAGCATCACTTTTAGAGTTAACGATTTGATTCATTCACACAGTCCACATACTTCTTATTTATTACCACAAAATAGATTTAACACTAAAAAGATTAACTCATCAAGATTCACTGATAAAATAATGGTTTCATTGATCTCATTTGATAAGATTACAAAGATATTTCATTCAACACACTCTCTATCCATTACATACATCTATATCTCTAACTTGACAACAACTATATTAACATCTCTTTCATAAGCAAAGCTAAGGGATATTTATACACAAACTAACCCCTCTCAAATTACATCATTAATACATTATAAAAGACAAGTCAATGAGTGTTTTAGAAAAAGAAGTCATGGTGAACCATTACAATTAAGTCCTTTTGATTCGCGCCTAACATCACCTATATACTCTCTCTATGTTAGATATGTTGGGTGAATATTTTGTCACTAGCTAACTGATGGGCAAAATAGGTTGTTTCAACCACAGCATAAGGAGATTAATCGGCCAAATGTGTGGGTCTACCACATCAAAAGGGGACAAATCTCTCCTCTCATCAAGGGGAGGTTTCCTATAACTATAAGGTACTATATATATATATATATATATATATATATATATATATATATATATATATATATAAGCTGAAAATAACACTCAGGGGTAGGACAACAATATCCATCTCTCTTTTTTCAAAGATGATGTTCACAGACATAGAAGAATCCTAGTGAAAATACTGAAGGCACTTCTCTTCTTTCAGAAGTGGTCTGCAGCAAACAGCAAGAATTTTTTTTGGTAGTGATAAGTAAATGTAACAAGGTGCAGTAACCAGCAGAATGAGGTGTAGCACAAAGTCTCCACCTCAGTTGCCAAAGAGTGAAATATACAAAGGACAATGGAGGCACAAATTCATCCCAAGATCATTTAAATAGAAACAAAAAATAAACACACTAAAGACAATTGTGGCAGCACAAAGTCTCTCCACAATCGACTTCATGACACCTTCCTGGTTACCTCCACTAGTTCTACTTATTTAATTAAATGGACAAGAACGCATTCAGGAAACAGACATAAGAACAATTTCCTCAACAACACAAGCTATTCTAGCATAAAGTCTGAAAGGTCACTTGCTTTCTCATTCAAATAAAGAAATATGATTAACAATTTGAGCTCAAAGTCTTAGGAAATGCCTTTCAATTTGGGCAGAGTTTTACTTCTATAATAGAGAGAGATCTCCTTTGCATAAAATAAGAGATTACAATATATAGCGCTCCAAGAAAGACTTGGGCACTTGGTTTCATGGAATGGCCCATGCTGCATTCAATGCCTTGTATATATTTTCAATTATGTCAAGTGGTCATGATGGAATAGGGCATCGGCCTTAACTGTGGCGTGTCAATTCATCTCAAATGTCTCTTTTTGAAATGTGGGCCGCCTGGTCCTCTTCCTGATATGTGCGCAGTTGTCCACTTCACCTTTACTCAATCTAGAAAAATAGGCCGTGCTATTGAGTGCTCGTGCTCTCTGATGTCCACCTGGTGGACTGTTTTACCTACTAAAAATAACTCTCCTGCAGATATTTCTAGATTTCCTGTAGCTTTCCCTTTTTCCTATTGCAATTTGAGCTCTTGGGCCATCTTCTTGCCTTCAACAGGCTCTTTCAACTTCTTTCTTCATTTGTTCGCTAAGTTTATTTTTCAAGTTCCGCACCATATTTGAAAATAAACGAGCATTTTATTACCTTGAATTTGACGTCTGTGGGGACGTCATTGGTCACTTGAACCACTTTGAACCTTTGAGGTGCATCAGTTCAATGGTTTAATGGTTTGGGTGGTCCTATTAGCTCCTTGGTTTAATTGCTTCTTTGGTTCAATCGCTTCTTTGGTTCAATCACTTCCTTGGTTCAATCGCTTCTTTGGTTCAATCGCTTGCTTTCCTCTTCGATTGAACCATCTCTTTGAACTTGTTTCTGGAATCTTCCGCTTCTTTCCTTCGCTCGAAGCTTCCTTGAACCTTTGAAATTCTTTGAACCTTTGAACTTTGAACCATTTTGGTTCAAAGTTCAACGGTTCATTCTCTTTCTCAAAATCTTTTGGTCCTTCGAAGTTTCTAGATCCTTTTCTTTTTTGTTGAACTCGTTGAACCTTTGAACTTTGAACCATTTTGGCTCAAGGTTCAATCAGTTCAACCTTTCTTTCTTAGCTTTTCAAATCCTTTGTTCTTCTAAGTCTCTCGAACTTTATTGAACTCGTTTAACCTTTGAACTTTGAACTCTTTTGGTTTAAGGTTCAATGGTTCAACGGTTCAATCTTTCTTCTTCGAAGTCTTCTTTTCTTTAAGTCCTTTGAAGTCGTTGAACTTTTTGAAGCGGTTGCACTTTGAACTTACCGAAGCGCTTAACTCTTTAAGTCTACCGATGTCGTTGAACCTTTGAACTTGTTGAACCTTTGAACCTTTGGAGGTGGGGTTCAATGGTTCAATGGTTCAATCTTTTGTTTGAAGCCTACCGATGGACCTTTTGGTTGAACCTCGACATTGAACCAACCTTGAAATTGCCTAAGTGTTGGGAACTTATTCCTTTGTGAGAGCTCGCCTGTTAAAGTCATTAAACCTGTTGAACCTGCGAGTCCTTTAGCTGAAAAACCTTGAATAATTGAAGAATTAGAGCGCTCAGAACATTTTTTGAGAAGGGAAGAGAGAATTTTGGCCTGCAAGATCAAAATAGTTGATATGTTGTCTCCAAAAATGAGTGACAAATTTTGGGAACAACAACTGGCTCTAGTTGGGGAACTTCCATCGATTGTAAAAGCAATCGAAGGGAGTAGAATCCAGAATCTCTAGTGCCTTTAAGTATGCCATTGGGCTATGGATTCATGCTACCCAAAAAATAAAGACACTAAAAAATGAAAATGAAAGGCACAAAATAGAACTAAAGACTATACAAATATACATATATACAATGAGACTTATCTGATACTTCAAGAATTGAAGTGATTCAGATGCTGCCCACTGTGAGGCAATGAAAATGGTGTGTCATCTTGATATTTCAACAAGAAACTATTTTCACCATTGACCTAATGAATAGCAAACGGGCCTCTCCATAGGAAATCGAATTTCCCATGCATTCCGTTTGGTTCTCTTCTCTTGTCCTATAACAGAACTTTATCTCCAATCTGGAAATCATGGGTTTTTGCTCTTTGGTCGAAGAGCTTCTTCACCAAACTTTGATGCACAGTAATTCAGTCTACCACCAGAGTTTATTGCTCATTTAGCTCAGTCAAGCACATGATCCTCTTGTCGACAGAGCTTTTATATGTCTGATCTTTGACTACCTTTACCAATTTTAGTGCTGATAATTCTAGGGTGATTGGTATCTTTGTATTGAGACCATAAAAAATATGGAATGGTGACATACCTATCACCCTCTTGGGTGTAATTCTATCTTCCCATAAAGCATCAATTAATGCTTTATGCCATGTTCGTTGGTTGTCATCCACTCGCTTCCTGATGATGGTCACCAGGTTCTTGTTGCTCGATTCTGCTTGGCCATTTCCTTGTGAAAAAATATCAGAGGAGTGGGAGAGGGTAATCCCATAATAAAAATAGAACTGAGTAATCTCATGAGAAGAGAAATAGGCTACATTGTCTGTCACAATATTGGTTGGGACCCCAAACCTGGAAATGATATTTTCCTTGAGAAAATTGCATACTACTTCTGAAGTAGCATGCTTGGCTGGAATAGCTTCCACCCATTTGGTGAAGTAATATGTGGTTGTGAGGACATAATCATATCCAGCACTTGAATACGGGTTTATAGTACCAATGAAATCGATTCCCCATTACTGAAATGGCTCTTATATTACCACTGACTTAAGAGGCAAAGCAACTAACTTGGGTCTTCTGACGAACTGTTGGCACAGTTCACATCTTCATACCCATTTGTATGCATCTTGAAATAGAGTAGGCCAGTAATACCAGGCTCGCAGAATCTTATGGATAGTTACAAGCACAAAAAAATGTCCTCCACAGGCCAGATTATGGAAGGACTCCAAAAGTTGGATCTGCTGCTCTTTATCCACGCAACAAAGGAACACCCCATCGAGGTTCTTCTTATACAGACCATTTTCTCACAGAAAAAAATTGACAGCGTTTAACTTAACAGTCCTCTTTTCTTTATGAGACAGGTGAGCAGGACACTCACCATAAGTAAGGAAATGAGCAATACTTGAATACCACTCATTCGTAGTGGAGACAAAGAGGATTGTTGGCGTGTCTTCAATTTCTACTTCTTCATGCCCTGTTTCTTTTGGTCTGTTATCAGCAGTCAATTGGCAGAGGCCCCTTCCCCGTAAAAAATTTGTTGGTTTGATAACCATATCAAACTCCTAGATTTTAGAAATTTAATTTCCCCTTTTGGTTCCAAACTCCTATTGAGTTAATATGGACTTGATTGTTGTATCAGGAACCATGGCAACAGTGTGTGAGTCCATGATGTAAAAATAGAAGTGCTTTACCGCCTTTACCACTGCATAAGTATGCTTCTCCATGTTTGAATACTTTAGTTCATGAGCTTTGAGAGGATAACTCATGAATGATATGGAAGATTCCACACCTTTGTTCTGTTGAACCAGAATTGCTAAAAGTGTGTGACGAAAAGCATAACTGTACATTGTGAAATTTTTGGTATAATTTGGACAAACCAAAATTGGGGCATGGGCAATAGCTATTTTGATGTCTCAGAATGCCAATTTGCCTTCTTTAGTCTAGCTGAAAGTGGCTTTTCCCTTCATCATGTCCACAATGTGGCGAGTCTTCTTAGTGAACTCAGGAACAAATTTTCGTAACAAGTTCACTTTTTCGAAGAAAGAGTGAACTGCAGTCTTACTTGTGGGCAGAGTAAGCTCTTGAATGGATTTGACTCTTTATGAGTCAATCTTTATGCCTTCCCAGGATACAATGTGTCCAAGAAGTTTCCCTTCTATAACCACAAAGATAGACTTCTTGGGATTTAGAGAAATGTCATTTTGTTGGCATCATTCCAGCACTTGTTGCAAATGATTTAGGTGATTAGGGCAATGCTTGGAAAAGACAGTTAGGTCATCAAGGTATACCACAATGAACTTATCCATTTCATCCCTGAAAGCAAAGTCCATTGCTCTCTAGAAAGTGGTGCTAGCATTTATCAGACCAAATGGCATTCTTTGATACGCAAAGGTGTCTCAATGCATCGTGAAGGCTGTCTTATGTTGGTCTGCTTCAACAACTTCTACTTGATTGTACCTTGAAAAATCATCTAGCATTGATAACATCTCTGAACCAGTCAATGTCTGAAGAACCTAGTCCATGATGGGCAGAGGGTAGTTATCCTTTAAGGATGATTGATTCAAATTTCTAAAGTCCACGCAGAGGCAAATTTTACCATTATTTTTTCTCATAGGAACTATGTTTGCAATCCATGTGAAATGATGGATTAGGAAAATTATTCTAGCGTTCAACATTTTTTGTATTTCAGACATAATAGTACTTGATATCTTTGGATTATACTACCAAGATTTCTACTTGTAAGGCACCAAATCACTCTTGAGAGGAATTTCATGATGAATTTCTTCAGGCTTGAGCAACTTCAAATCATCATAGAAGTACGCTAAAACATCCATGTAATGGCGAGCAGGGAAGTAAATTTGAGCTTCTCCTTAGGAGTGCAACACTTCCTAATGTTCACCATCTTGAGATTTTCCTTAGTACCCAAATTTATTTTATCAAACTCCTGGGAGGAGCTTGAATCCATTTGTTGCTGTTTGATGAACCTATCGTGCTTGTCAAACAGTTTCTCAAGAGAAACCAATCTTTCAGGAATTTTATTCCCTTTTAGCTATAGGAATTCTTCACTTACATTTGAACTTGTTTCAGGGGCTGATTCAATTTTTTGAGGCTCACTGCCTTCGAAGTGAAGCTGTTGAAAGCTGTCTTTTTGTCTAAAAAAAGTGATAATTTGGTTGTCGCCATTGAACGCTTGCCAATGATTGGCATTGTCAGGCACACTTGGTCAAAAGACTAGTTTGATAGTGTACCTATCTCCCTTATAATCTAGGTGAAGAACCAAGAGAGTTATAGAAACAACTAATGCATCAGCTTAGTCATTGAATTTCTTGGGTATTGTAGAGATACTGAAAGCATCAAAGCTTTCAATTTGATCCCAAACCAAATTATGGTAATATGGCAATCTCTTATTTTTGGTTTGGTACAGGTTCCTGACCTGACAAACCACCAACTTAGCATCTCCTTTAGCGTGAAGGAGTTTGATGCCTCTGTCTTGAGCGGCCTTTAATTTGAGCAGCAATGATTCATATTCAGTAGTATTATTGGTATTGTTGAACTGTAATTTATAAGAAAAGGGGAAAATATCTCTTTGAGGAGATATCAACATAATCTCAGCTCCCAAACCGGTAGAAGCACAGCTGCCATCGAATTCTAGAATCTAGACATCATCAGAAACTGATTTTTCCTTAGATTTTTCTTCGTTTGGAAGGGAGGATTCATCTGCGCTTGTACTGCATTCTACAAATCTTTCTTCTGTTTTGTCTGAACCAATTTTTAGATTGTCATTTTCAAAAAATTTATCAGCTAAGACAGGAACATCCTCTATAGTCAAGAAGTAATTACCCATGCTTGAAGACTCAAATAGAATTTGAGCTTCAGGCGCTGATGTTTGAGTGACAACGTATTTTGTTTCCTTCTTGAGGAGCAGCCTCTGCATGATGCCTTTGATAGGGATTCTTGCCTCATACAAGTCCATGCTTAATTCACCACCAATGTCCTTACAAAAATTTCACCCAAGAAGGATACCGTATGAGGCTGGGACATCGGCCACCAGGACTATCATTTTGATCTTTTTATCCGAGAATGCCACAAATGCAAATTGGGCATCCTTGATTTGTCCCAGTAGTGGCACTTATTTATTTTCCATGGAGAAACATCTCCCAAATGTCTTGGTCAGTGTGAGACCAAGAGATTCTGCTACTTTGGTAGGCATGACATTGTCAAACGCACCTGAGACTATGATACAATTGTTCAGCTGGTGTCCATTTATCAACAAGGAGACATAAAACGGTTCTGTCTTCTCGGGAGCAACAGGAGGAGTAATGATAAGGTTATTCTGAGTGGATGTGGGAGTCACCTTTGGAATAGATAGTCTTGCAGGGATAGTTTTATTCTTTACACATTGAACCAACTTATCGAACTGCTCAGGGTTGGATTGCAGGAATTCAAATTTAGACATTTGAATTTTGGTTTTCTTGACATGGTCGATTATATTGAATGTCTAAAATGAATTAAGAATAGGGAAAGGCAGTTCATCCTTTTAGTTTTTAGGAGGGGGGTACTGATCTATAAAATTAAAGTTTAAGGTGAAGGCGTGCTTGAGGTACTTACTTTTTTAGGGATCAACGTTTCTTTTGATTGAAAAGGCAGAGTGGTTCCCTGCTTAGCAATTAAAATTGCTGGTTGAGATTGCTCCTCTATTTTTTTCTTATCAACTTGCTAGATTGACTAGTTCTAGGACTGGGTGAATACAGCATATGATCCATCAAACGTTTCATCTTTGCTTTTGGGTTCATCTTGGTAGTTCAAGAAACCAATGTGGGAGTTGCTAGTTGATTCTTCTTGATTTTTTGCGAAGAGATCAACGTCATCTTCTGGGTTCAACTCAGGCTAGAAGGAGAAATCATATTCTATTTCAAGATATCCAACTACTGAATTAGTTAGAGGTGCTTCAATGGCAAGTTTCTCTTGTGGGGGAGGAAGATGATTTGGATGCCCTTGATTCCTAGCAGCATTGCCTTGGTATGATTGATTCAAAAAATTCCTCCTTGGTATATCTCAATATGAAGGAAGAGAAAACATTCCTTATGCCATTTACTTTCTAAGATCTAGCAACTCATTTTCTAGCTTCTGCACCATAGGATCAGTGGTGCCTGTAGATGGATATTCAGAGGATGAAGAAGATTTACCTCTGTTAGGATCTCTCCTTATCTTCCCTGCCAAGATGAGATCATCTTCCACCTCAGTAGCCAAATCTTGCGTTGTAGCAAGGTCTATGTGACCAGCACGTCTCAATAAGAAACTCACTTTAGGAAGCTGAGAGTTGATGAAGAAACATTTGATATTCTCAGCTGTTGGCTGAGCAATGGTAGGAATCCTGTTCCTCAGCTTGTCAAACTTAGCTATGAAGTCCCTCATAGGTTCATGAGGTTATTTCTTTATTTGTGTGAGCTGGGCCAACAGGGCAGGCACATCTTCTACAGGCTTGAACCTGGCTTCAAATTTGACTTTGAGAGTGTTCCTGTTAGTCACTGACTGAGCCTATAGATGGTAGAACCAGTCTACAACAACACCTTGTAATGTCTCCACAAACATTCTGACTGCTACGTCCTCATACTCCATGCCTATCACACCACAGGCTATGCTGAAGGCTGCAATATGTTCATCAGGATGAACTCTCCCATCACCAAAGAATTTAAAAAAATTCTTCTTTGAACTGCGTGGTAGCTCATGTAGAGGTGGATTTAAAATTAGGTGGGCTAAAAGAGTTACCCCAAGGGCCTTGAACTTCCATGATTTGACTACTGAAGGGAGGGATAACAAATCTCTGAAGGGTATGTATTGACAAAGCTCTGCTAACAGAAAAAATGGACATTTTGCTTGGTAATGGAGACCTAATTTTGGTAGGAGGAAAACTCTTAGTTCACTGAAGGTGAGATGGTGAAGGGAAATGATCAAAATTACTTTGTTGTACTAACTCGAATATAGGGTCAACAATACCTTTAGATCTCTAGCTTTGTGTATACCATGAATTTTTCAAATTGTAAAGTAAAAATAGAAAAGAACTAGCACTGCTTCAATTTGAAGCTTGAGGCTTCAAACTATGCGTTCTTCCCCAACAGAGTCACCAAAAACTGTTGGGTGAATATTTTGTCACCAAGTAACTGATGGGAAAAATAGGTTGTTTCAACCACATCATAAGGAGATTGATTGACCAAACGTGTGGGTCTACCACATCAAAAGGGGAAAAATTTCTCCTCTCATCAAGGGGAGGTTCCCTCTAACTATAAGGTACTATATATATATATATATATATATATATATATAAGCTGAAAATAACACTCAGGGGTAGGACAACACCATCCATCTCTTTTTTTTCAGAGATGATGTTCACAGACATAGGAGAATCCTGGTGAAAGCACTAAAGGCACTTCTCTTCTTTCAGAAGTGATCTGCAACAAACACCAAGAATTATTTTTGGTAGTGATAAGTAAATGTAACAGGGTGCAGTAACTGGCAGAATGAGGTGTAGCACAAAGTCTCCACCTCAGCTACCAAAGAGTGAAATATACGAAGGACAATGGGGGCACAAAGTCATCCTAAGATCCTTTAAACAAAAACAAAAAATAAATACACTAAAGACAATTATGGCAGCACAAAGTCTCTCCACAGTTGACTTCAGGAGACCTTCCTAGTTACTTCCACTAGTTCTGCTTATTTAATTAAATGGACAAGAATGCATTCAGAAAATAGACATAAGAATAATTTCTTCAATAACACAAGCTATTCCAACACAAATTTTGAAAGGTCACTTACTTTCTCATTCAAATAAAGAAATATGATTAACAATCTGAGCTCAAAGTCTCAGGAAATGCCTTTTAATTTGGGTAGAGTTTTGCTTCTATAACAGAGAGAGATCCCTTTTGCATAAAATAAGAGATTACAATATGTAGCACTCCAAAATAGACTTGGTTGCTTTGTTTCATGAAATGGCCCATGTTGCATTCAATGCCTTGAATGCATTTTCAGTTCTGTCAAGGGGCCATGCTGGAATAGGGCATCAACCTTAACTGTGGCATGTCAATTCATCTCAAATGTCTTCTTTTGAAGTATGGGCTGCCTGGTCCTCTTCTTGATATGTGCACAGCTGTCCACTTCACCGTTACTCGATCTAGAAAAATGGGCTGCGCTATTGAGTGCTCACACTCTCTGATGTCCACCTGGTGGACTATTTCACCTACTGGAAATACCTTTCCTGCAGATATTTCTGGATTTCCTATAGCTTTCCCTTTTTCCTCTTGTAATTTGAGCTCTCGGGCCATCTTCTTGCCTTCAACAGGCTCTTTCGGCTTCTTTCTTCAGCTAGTCACTGAGTTTGTTCTTCAAGTTCGGCACCATATTTGAAAATAAATGGGAATTTTATTACCTTGAATTTGACATCTGCGGGGACGTCATTGGTCACTTGGTCACTTGAACCACTTTGAACCTTGAACCTTTGAACCTTTGAGGTGCATCGGTTCAATGGTTCGGGCAGTCCTATTAGCTCCTTGGTTTAATTGCTTTTTTGGTTCAATCGCTTCTTTGGTTCAATCGCTTCCTTGGTTCAATCTCTTCTTTGGTTCAATCGCTTTCTTTCATCTTCGATTGAACCATCTCTTCGAACTTATTTCTGGAATCTTCTGCTTCCTTTGCTCGAAGCTTCCTTGAACCTTTGAAATTCCTTGAACCTTTGAACTTTGAACCATTTTGGTTCAAAGTTCAACGGTTCATTCTCTTTCTCAGAATCCTTTGGTCTTTAGAAGTTTCTGGATCCTTTTCTTTTCTGTTGAACTCGTTGAACCTTTGAACTTTGAACCATTTTGGTTCAAGGTTCAATCATTTCAACCTTTCTTTCTTAGCTTTTCAAATCCTTTGTTCTTCTAAGTCTCTCAAACTTTATTGAACTCGTTGAACCTTTGAACTTTGAACTCTTTTGGTTCAAGGTTCAACGATTCAATCTTTCTTCTTCAATGTCTTCTTTTCTTTAAGTCCTTTGAAGTCGTTGAACTTTTCGAAGTGGTTGAACTTTGAACTTGCCGAAGTGCTTAACTCTTTAAGTCTGCCAATGTCGTTGAACCTTTGAACTCGTTGAACCTTTGAACCTTTGGAGGCGGGGTTCAATGGTTCAATGGTTCAATCTTTTGTTTGAAGCCTGCCGATGGACCTTTTGGTTGAACCTCGACGTTGAATCAACCTTGAAATTGCCTAAGTGTTGGGAACTTGTTCCTTTGTGAGAGCTTGCCTGTTAAAGTCATTGAACCTGCGAGTCCCTTAGTTGAAAAAGCTTGAATGATTGAAGAATTGGAGCGCTCATAACATTTTTTGAGAAGGGAAGAGAGAATTTTGGCCTGCAGGATCAAAATAGTTGATATGTTGTCCCCAAAAATGAGTGACAAATTTTGGGAACAACAAGATATTCATGTTCTTGCTCCTCCTCCTTCACGAGTCGATGCTAGATTCGTGCTTCTATTAATCTCTGATGCTTCCGCAAACTATTTTGTAACTATCTCTACTTCTTGTGCCCTTGTCCTAGTCTTGCGCTTTTTCGAGTCTTGTTCTTATGTTCCTCATTCTCCATTTATTTATCTTCCACAACTTGCTCTTCTATGCCAAGGTCTTCCACACTGTTCTTCCACATCTATCTCTTCTGTGTCATTCTCTTCCATGTCGTTCTCTCATGCGCTAAGGTCTTCCATGCTATTCTCACGTCTTTGCTTCTCCACGCTATGGATCTAAAATACTGAGAACATAATTCTACAAAATGTGGGGTCTAACAACATATCGACCTCTTATGGGTGCCCCTGCTCCACATAATCCTCAAGGGTGATCAAGGCCCAGACCTTGGTGATGATCAATTTCAACCTGATCAAGGTAGATGTGGACTCCTACACTGTTCGCACCTTTAAGGACTAGGTAGAGAACCCATATGCTAAATTGGTCAATAAGACAGACTTGGACTCCTACACCATTCACACCTTAAAGGAAGGGGTCTGCATCAAGATGACACTGTTGGATCAAAAGTTTAGGGCAACAAACTATGTGCACATCAACCTCTTATGGGTGCCCCTGATCCACATAATCCTCAAGGGTGATCAAGGCTCGAACCTTGGGGATGATCACTTTCAACCTAATCAAAGTAGTAGGAGATGCCCAAGGAGGAGGCAACTTTTATATGATGAGCTACTTGGTGGACACTATCTGCACAGTGCTCACATTCAAGCCTTTTGCCTTTCTAGTGTGGGTTCCTAGAGGCCTGGTGGTCCATGTAGTTTTTTATAAATTATATGGCCACCATTATCTTTGCACAAGACTAATTAGGTGTAGGGATTAAGATGGAACTGAATATGGATACAAAAAATAGGGAGGAAATCGTCAAGAATTACCGATACACATCAATAACACTAAATAAATGTCAATGAAGCATTTTGAGGGTTTATATTAATGTGATAATAAAAATGTTTGATTGTCTTGGTGTGTCCAAACATTTAACATCAATAATAAATTTCATTAATTTCTCTGATCGTATTAGACTCATTAAACATTTAACATTACCGATCAATCCAAATACTCTTAAAAAAATTTAAAAATTAATTTTGAAATATTTAGTTACATCTATTTAACTTTAGTTACGTATATTTGACCACCTTAAAAAAATACAAACCCCACAAAAATAAAAAAAACAAAAAAAATACATAATTACTTCCAAATATTTTCTTATTAAAATCTCAACAATTTAGTTTGAAATGCAAGACGGACTAAGATTTTAAGAATGAAAACCATGTGCCATTTCCGGATGAGGTATGAAACTTTTAAGATGGGGGAAACGAAATGAAGTTCTACTACCCCATTTGGAATATAGCGAATTATTCTTTCCATCTTAAAAATAGCTTTAGTAATGCAATGGGAACACTCGGAACACAAAAATGTCTCATTAGGAATTACTTGCAATAAAGTCACGGCGACGAAAAGTAATGAAGGGTGTGGATTAACGCATAAATTTGACGGTCGATCCTGCCTGTTTTGAAGTTTTTTTATTAAGTGTTATATATTTTAACAATGTGTGTCAAATGCTATTATTATTTATAACAGAAAATTTAAAAAATATTAAAGAATATAAATATATATTATAACTCCTCATTTTTTTTAATAAATCTACTTGAAAGGAAAAAAAAAACAGAAAAAATTGATTAAATTTTACAAATAAAAAGCCAATACGGCCATACGGTCATCAAATTTTGGAACGGTGTGAACGATTATTACTTCGTAAACAGGAGGCTCACAGTCCCGGGAAACAGCCCCTTGTTTTCCCCAAACCTTCACCTTCATTCAGTGCTGCAATGACCTCAATCTCATTCCAATAAATATTAACCACCACTAATCTAAATCTTATTCCAAAAAATATTTGAGCAGTTAATTGTTGAAGTACTGTTAAGAAGTTCCTTCCAGATCTGTTCTGTTTCTATAGAAAAATGAAGAATAAAAGTGCGGTGCAGAGGCTTTATGAGCTGTGCAACGAGATTTTTTCTGATGAGGGAGTGGTACCTCCACCAGCAGCAATTTCCAGATTGAAAGCTGTTCTTGGTATGTTATATATCATCCCTGCACTTTCTTTTCTCATTTATCATTGCACTATTGAATCACAGTTTGGGGGATAAGCAAAGTACTGTATAGGATTAGGCACTGGCAAATACCATCGTAGCAAACAAGGTCGTTTTAGGTTTTCAGAAAATATGAATATAACTAATTCTGTGGACTGTGAATGAAATTTCAGACTCAATGAAGCCTATAGACGTTGGGCTTGACGAGAATGAAATATTGAGATTAGAAAATGAAGAAGAGAGGCACAGTTACACGTATTTGGGTCCCTCCAAGAGGCGAAGATTAACCAGTAATTCAGCATTTGTGTCTCCACCAAAGCCTTTTCATTATCCTGCAGTGACATACGTCCACATTCATGAATGCGATAAATTCTCGGTAAATATAAATTACCCAAAATCGTTTTCTCCAATTATACAAGCTGTTGGTTTAGTCTGTGAAATCTTTGTTTGCAGATGGGAATATTTTGTCTACCAAAATCAGCAGTAATTCCACTGCACAACCACCATGGAATGACGGTGTTGAGCAAGGTGTTATATGGTTCAATGCACGTCTCAGGTTATGATTGGTGCACTCAACATTGTAAGGAGATTGCTCATCTTCTAAACATGGAACATCCACAACACTATTTCAATTTGAATGTTAATAAGTTATAATAAATTATAATTAACCAGGAATTGGATATATTTATTTGCAGATGGTGGAATGGGGTTAGCCAAGATGAAGGTGGACTATGTGTATAATGCATTAAGTGGGAGCTCAGTATTATATCCAACAAGAGGAGGGAATATCCACAGTTTCACAGCACTAACATCGTGTGCAGTGTTGGATGTACTCTCTCCACCTTATGCAGATGGGGATCCCTCCTATTATACTCTCTATCCTTATTCTGCCCTTCCGCGCAAATGTATGTCATACAATGTTTTGTTGCATGAATTTAGTGGTTGGTGTATACAAATTTCCGTCATCAAAATTATATCCAAAAAGATTTTTCTCATCTATAACTTTTCTTTGGCAGGGAAAGAACGCAGAGATCTTAGTGATTATGAGGATTCTGCGTGGTTGGAAGAGATAGATAGGCCGCATAATTTCAATGTTAATGGGCAAGCATACATGGGCCCAAAAATTGAAGTTATTGAACAACTGTAATTCAAAGTACATTGTATGAAGAACTTTGTTTGCAAGTATTTTATGACTCGTTTGTGTGAAAGGAGAAAAACATGTACATATTTCATTGGTGTGAAAGGAAAATACATGTGATGTTTTGTGCATATTTACTCACTAAGACCTTTGCAGGTATTACCCATTTAGTATTACCCATCAACCGACTTTAATCATTGGCCAAACCTGACTTGATTAAGACTGACTCCGCTTAAAGGCCTTTCAAGGGACTTCAATCACTGGCTTAACTTCAATCAATCATGCATATGACTAGATTATCTACCACTCTCACTTGGGGAGTTGTTTCTTTAAGACATAACTTGGTTATCTTTGTGTCATTCTCAATGTAATCGTGATAAATATGCTTCATTTAGTGAGTGGCCTCTAAATGATCATAATGGAGTAGACCCACATGAGCCTTCCGGTACTTGCCCAACATAACGTTATTTTGGGGTTTGATAAATGATTTTTTTTTCTTTTTTTTAGATGCAAGTAATTAAATTTTTTATGTTGAAGAGGGGAAGGGAAAAGGAGAAGGGAAGGCATTTGATTGATGTTTTTAATTGATGAAAGGTCATTTATGTACTCACTCAATTAAGTGGATAATAAATTACATGATTAATAGATTAAGAGAAGGATAAGGGCCTTTAAGTTTTTAATTAGTAAATCAAAGAAAGAGAAGAGATTAAGGGGCCTTGATGAATAAGTGTTGGGATATGAATAATCGGAAGCACACAATTGATTACCAAATACAAGCAACTTAATATGCGGAATTAATCAGAATCAATAAGTAACTAGAATCCAGAAATAACACAAGATATGAGAGACAATACACAATTTGTATTAAAACTCTTGTAGAAAAGAATACAATAAAGAAGATGCCACTTCTTCTCCACCACCTCTTCAAAGGCTTCCCACACCTCAAGTGAACAGTAATTCTCTCCTCAAAGCTCTCTCTCTTAGGTCCCAACACCCAACTCAAACACTGAGTTGGTGTCCACCTTATACCTGTGCTCCACGCACACCACAAGTGCTCCACACACTCCACAAGTACACAAATGTACTTCAAGTAGATCTCCCCTGAACCTGCAACAACCTGCACCTCAATAGACCTTACTTATGGAAGGATCTTCCTTGCCTTCCTCTTTGCTCTGAGTACACACCTATACTCTAAGTAGATCTCTCCTGATACTACTCCCTATTGTGTCAGTGTCCTCTCTGATCTTGCACACCTGCAAATCAATCTGGTTCTGCACACCTGTGAACCTTGACCTTGCACACACATACACCTGTATATCAATGATCTTACTTACCATGTAGATCTCCTATAGAAGCCATGCTCACCTAATGACCAAGATCATACATACATGAAGAACCATGCTGATTCTCCAATCCAGCACCTACCCTTGGTACTGTGGCACTAGGAGGAACACACCATTGCTCACCTCACACACAGAAGGAGCTTATAATAATGCTCTCTTACTCTTTAGCACAACTTTCAATACAATCCATAAGTCTATTATATAGATCTCATCCAAACAATAATTAGACACCTAATTACAATAATTAGATCCGCAGCTTTGAGTCTAAAATTAGCTCTTGACATGCAAACACTTGGTTCGTTAGCTAACTGCCCATAACATCCGCAGTCGAAACCACACAGACGACCGACGTCGGTCCCTGTCTGCCTAGGGTCTACCGACGTCGGTCGATCTCTGACCGACGTCGATTGCTTCCTGTCTGTACCCTGTCGATGTCGGTTGGCCTAACCGACGCCAGTGTTTGAGACACTCCAGCAACTCCTCTAAAGGCCTTCTCCATGTCTGCATCAGTGAAGCTTTTAGCTCCACAACCTAACAATCTCTCACTTAGAGATAAATAGCTGCACTGTACCTATACTTGTACCCCGTCTAATTTGTTTTCTGGATTATATCCCTTTTCAAGCTTCCACTTGAAGACTAACCACCACACATCCCATGGTGTACCTCCTGTCATCTGAGTACCCTGCCACATCCGAACCTACAATCCCATGTAGTGAAGCCCTGACCCTGAATAGCATGAATCCCTGCTATTGGTCCCTCTCAAATCTCTGAGAACTCACTTCCCCGAATTGGCTCTTAACTCTCTGACAACACCCACTGCTTGGGCAAACTTAGGTCTATACTAGACCTCATGTGATTTCAGACACTGAACTGTCCAACCCTTAGTGTGCTCCGATTCTACATCCTGAACCTCGCCAACACCTGATTCACATCAGCTCCCACTGGAGACAAAATCAACTTGTGATCTCCATGTCTCCCATGCCAAAGAATTTTGCTGCTCCAAATTCTTCATAGCATGCCACTGAACTAATCTTACCCTTAGCTCAGCAAAACCCTGTATGTACAACCCTGCTAGCTAGCATACTATCCACATATAGTAACAAAATGATGTTGCAATCACCATCCCCCTAGTAAGTCAAATCACAGTAGTTACCCTGACATTGACTAAAGTCATGCTTCGTCCTCCACCTGTCAAAACCTGTACCACTGTCCTGCAGCTCCCTCACGACCATATGACCTGGCCTTCTGTCTCACGTGTCCGTTCTCTCTATTCTTCAACTAAGGAATCCATTCATCTCTGTGCTTTCATCCAGCTGGCAACCCTATCAAATCTCTCGTTTGGTTTTGCATCATATTCCTGCCACGCTCTCACTGTTTCCTGGATCCTTCCTGCTCTGCAGTCAGCAACTAGTATAAAGAAGAGGAACAATGAATTTGAGGCCTACTTACATTTTCAGTCCTCCATATAGACATTTGAGACTCCTTGATAGCTTGCTATCTGCCCAAAATTTGTTACAGTGACCGACCTCGGTCACCACACAGTCTGCATCCAACCGACATCAGTTTCCATGCGCCTGTCCTGACTACCAACCCTATCGACGTCGGTGTCCTCACACTGCCGACATCGGTCTTACCTACTACCGACGTCAATTTTTCTGTCGACGCCGGTACCTGTGTTTTTTCTATGAGTGATGACTTTTTACCCGCGAGCTCCTTTGAATCAAGTCCCATGTCCAAACTGCCCTACTCAGAATTATCCAGCCCATCCACTGGTCTCTGTCTGCCATCTCCTCCAAGAACACCAAGGCTTTTTAGTTCTTAAGCCCGTCAAATATGTCTGTCTTCCGCTTAAGAACATGCATCTCCTTCCTGCTCATGTGACCAAGCCTACGAAGCCATGTCTCCGCAACAAAAGAAGAATCAGTAATATAAACAAGTAGATAAAGAGTACCTGTTTTCTTACCACCAGCTAATTCAAGTGCATTCACTATGAGAGTTCTTGTACATCTCTAATCACCCAACTCTTCTGAAAAAATTAGCCACATCTCCAAACCTAGGACCTGCATGACCTCTTTCAACACCCATGTGTTGGCCGCCTGCAATTTCAGCTTCACTTCCCTTTTGTCAATTCTTTGGCAAGGCTCACCAGCTCCTCTACCTGGGGCTGAATGGAAAGAGGCAACTAAATCTGTTATCTAAGATTCAAATTTATCCAAGAAACTTTTCAGAGCATCCTGTGTAACAACCCCTGCTACATCTGCATCTTCAGTTCCTTCATGCTGATCTGTTACCAACCAACAATCTTCTTTTACCTGCTCTTTCTTTTCATAGGACCGTAAGTGATCATCTGTGCTTTTCAACTCTTCTATTCTTAGCTTATTTTGTTCTACCATTGCTCTACTCCCACTCAATCAGAAATCCTGAGAGTGCCCTGTAACTAAACACAAAATCTGCTCCCTGCAACCTTAGCTCTGATACCACGTGTTGGGATATGAATAATCGAAAGCACACAATTGATTACCAAATACAAGCAACTTAATATGCAGAATTAACCAGAATCAATAACTAACTAGAATCTAGAAATAACACAAGATATGAGAGACAATACACAACTTGTATTAAAACTCCTGCAAAAAAGAATACAATAAAGAAGATGCCACTTCTTCTCCACCACCTCTTCAAAGGCTTCTCACACCTCAAGTGAACAGTAATTCTCTCCTCAAAGCTCTCTCTCTTAGGTCCCAACACCCAACTCAAACACTGAGTTGGTGTTTATCTTATACCTGTGCTCCACGCACACCACAAGTGCTCCACGCACTCCACAAGTACACAAATGTACTTCAAGTAGATCTCCCCTGAACCTGCAACACCCTACACCTCAATAGACCTTACATATAGAAGGATCTTCCTTGCCTTCCTCTTTGCTCTGAGTACACACTTGTACTCCAAGTAGATCTCTTCTGATACTGCTCCCTATTGTGTTGCTGTCCTCTCTGATCTTGCACACCTGCAAATCAATCTGGTTCTGCACACCTATGAACCTTGACTTTGCACACACATACACCTGTATATCAATGATATTACTTATCATGTAGATCTCCTATAGAAGCCATGCTCACCTAATGACCAAGATCATACATACATGAAGAACCCTGCTGATTTTCTAATCCAGCACCTACCCTTAGTACTGTGGCACTAGGAGGAACACACCATTGCTCACCTCACACACAGAAGGAGCTTATAATAATGCTCTCTTACTCTCTAGCACAACTTTCAATACAATCCATGAGTCTATTATATAGATCTCATCCAAACAATAATTAGACACCTAATTACAATAATTAAATTCGCAGCTTTGAGTCTAAAATTAGCTCTTGACATGCAAACACTTGGTTTGTTAGCTAACTGCCCGTAACATTTGCAGTCTAAACCACACAGGCGACCGACGTCGGTCCTTGTCTGCCTGGGGTCTGCCGACATCAGCCGATCTCTAATCGACGTCAGTTGCTTCCTATCTGTACCCTACCGGCGTCGATTGGCCTGACCGATGCCAGTGTCTAAGACACTCCAGCAACTCCTCCAATGGCCTTCTCCATGTCTGCATCAGTGAAGCTTTTAGCTCTACAACCTAACAATAAGGAGACCAAAAAAACTTTTTATTATTCAATATCTTTATATTATATTAAGATATACTTCCCATTAGCCCTTACATTCACATAGACACATTTTTTTATTTTGGTGCTTGAAGAATTAAACAAGGTGCCAATACATCACTTGTAAATTTGCAACTGTTAGACTCATAATACAAGATTACATAGAGATAAAGAAAGTTTATATAAAATTAAGTTTCACACACATTTAAATAAAGTTTTGGGACATAGTTTACATATGGGATTTAATGGTCCAACCAACAACTAATTACATCCATACAAACTAACATAAGTATATTAATATTAATATTAATTTACTATCTAATACTTATTTATTAAAGGGGGTGTCTTACTAGGAGGTGCATTCCTCATACAACAAATATAACAATTAACATACCAACAAAATATATTTAGATCACACGACCCAACAAACTCTCCTTAATCTAAAGCAAACCAAAAGATGATCTAAAACAAATGAATCTAAAGTCATCCAATAATAGTTTATACAACCTTCAAACTAACACTATGTATATCCTAATATAGATCAACTTGTATTGCTTACACAAAGCCTATGATCTAGACACAAACAATATTACTTAAACACAAAGCTTGATCAGATTGTGACATGAATGATGAGTATCATCTTAGGGAAAATCATCTCCTTTGGCCATATGTACATGTACTACGATATGAGTAATCATCATGGTCATACTCAACTACATTGATCTATGTCATTGATTTATTGGTACACTTTGTACAACACATCTATTTTGATGTCAAACAACACTGACCACTTTCCTCAACACTAATGATGTTAGTAACCCTTGTCAATTGTACACCACTGATGACTAATCAAAAACTAATATAGTATCTTCCTCCCCTATCAGATGAGACGTGAGAAGCTATCCAACAAAAAATATCACCAAATAACTCAATCTGCTCCTTATCAATGATATCAAATGAATCAAAACTTAACTTAAACAAAAAATACCAAACTCCTATCATCTATCCAAAAATACTTCTATAGATGACCCGATCTCAAAACTAGTAACACATTTAAAATGGGTGTGTTTTTGGCTCTATCAATCTACTTTATCTCAAGGGACATGTAAACCCCAAAATGTAACATGGTTGTCTCAAAAAGAACCATCAATAAGAGTGTTTATTGTCACATTCATGGTGTTTAAGCATGAACTTCTCATTTACAATTTCATGGTAGGGTGTTAGATTTGGCCGACAATGCACACATTTTACACTCCTTATTTCTCCATTTTTAATACATTTTTTACTCAAAATTGTAATGGAAGGTCTTCAAAATCAAAAATATTTTTTCCTGATATTAAAATGTTTTGAAACCTATAAAATGAATAGTTACACCACTATGTTTATGCAAAACATCAATTAGACAAAATTTGCATAGGCATGAGTCAAATACATTAAAAATTATGGATTTAATATATATATATATATATATATATATATATATATATATATATATATATATATATGCACTCTATGAAAATGGAACTTTTTACCTTTAATATGCTCATGTCTTACAACTAATAACTTAACAAAATTCAGTTAACCATCATTTACAATTTGATATTTTAAAATTGAACGTGGTTGTTTACATACCAACAAATATGATATATGTAAGAAAGCATATGGAATTTTTTATTTACTAGGGACCCCTTTTCTATCAATACCTTCACTCAACCTTAAAACCAACTCATTTAAGCTAAGAGGCCAAAATGTTAGTAAGAGGCAACAACTTAGAAGAATCGATCAAGCCAATTACATGTGAAAAAAGTGAAATAATATCATGATGAAACAAATCAGGAAGCTATGCACATTTTTTTTTCTTTCTTGATTATTTGAATGTTTTTGATTTTTTTGAATATTTGAAATTTCAATATGCTATCCCATGATCCCATCAATATGAGAGTCATAATAATATATAATAGTTGGTAGAAGGATCATATTTTGTAGATGAAATGTGCTAGATGTGCATGATTTAGAATAAAAAAATGTATCTTATGTTATTATAAACTATCTAGATTACAACTCATGTAATCATGTGTGGGATGAGTAGCTATAGGAGATGTAGAATGGTTTGAAATCTAGTTATGAATAATAGAAGATTGTGCCAAATATTGAGATCTTTGTGGAACATGACGATCTATAATGAACTATTTGTGTAAAATTTAGAATATATTGCATGTAATGGTGTTATTTGTAAACTTGACACCTTTTTCCAATATGCTTTCTTTGAATATTTTTGCAGCTTTTTCTTAATTGAAAGCTTTTTCATATGTGCAACAATTGTAAATTTTCTTTGTTCTTGTATATATATATCAATGCATTAAAATGGTGCATGGGGAGGTGGAGGTACTAGATATATTGTAGAGGGTACTCATATTTGATTCTTAAAACTATTACCACATGATTGCAATTAATGTACTTTAAGCATCTATGTATCGTAGAACGTACAACATAAAGTTTTTGTAACTAAGTGTGTCATATCATGTCAAAGAGCCCATTTTGGGGTAGAACTAGAAAATGAGTAGATAACATAGTAGGGCTCAACTGAAGAGGCAACATAATGTGTCCCAAAGTGGTCTTTTGTTTTCCATCGAATGTATTGACGCTTTTAGATGTTGCTTGTATGTCATACTATATGTAACCCAATGAATAGAGTAATTTCATAGTACTTATATTCTCACTTGATCCATTATCAATTAATACATTGTGAATGGGTTGATGATCAATGTATTCTAGTATACATAAAACATGAAAATCAGAATCATCATCCACTATCTCACTATCATCAATGGTGATCATAAGGACGTGTTTGACATGTTTGAGTAATTGTAACAATAATTCCATATAATGGATGATAATATGACTCAAGAGTTGGATATGCATTATGAGTATGATGCACTACAAAATTGTCCTTGTTTGTTCATGATTTATAAATGGGTCACTGAATATATTCCCCTTAGCATGTTCATTACATTAAGGTTTATTTTTATCTGTAGAAATGCCTATCTCAATGATGTTATCGATGAGAACTTGAATAATGTGATTGAGATTGAAACATCTATTATTGGAATGGATATTGCATTTATGGTAATCACAATATGCATTGTTATATAATGATTTATTTTGAGGTTTACTCATATAAAAATCAAATGGTGGAGTAAGAGTAATAATATTGCACTCAAGTAACTTTTGTAACTATGAGACATTTGTGTTAAACTAAAGAACTACCTCCTTGGTTGTTCTAATAAACCAAGCTTGTTAGAAGGTTGAGAAATAACATTAAATGTGATCTTTGCATCATTTTTATCATTTGTTGAATTAGATTTTTAAGATGATTTGCTTTGAAACTTAATTATGGGAGTTGAAGTACATGTAGGTACATATTTGAGCTTGTTCAAAGTAAGAATATTGACTTCTCTTTCTCTTATTGTATGAAAAAATTCCTAAAATGATTTGAATTTTTTGAAAATAATTGACTTATGAAAATGTACAAGTAAACTTTATTTGAAAATATCTTGTAATTCAATATCTTCTAAAGTATTAGTCATTTTGGTAAGAATGGTCTTATAATGAAGTACATAATCACTGATAGGCTCATTAGTTCCTTGCTTAAGCTTAGCAATTTGCACATAAGAAGGTTTTTCATCAATGTTGATAACAAAATACTTGAGAAATTGATCTGTTAAATAATTGAATGATTTGACTAATTGAATTGGTGTATCATAAAACCAATGCAAGGCATAATCTTTTAGGCTTCTTGGAAACAACTTTTTTAGAAATTTGTCATAGAAATCATAATCTAGACATGTTGCATAAAAATACCAAAGATGTTGTTCCTGATCTCCTTTACCTTCATATAATGGAAGTTTAGGGGCTAAAAATATTTCAAATAAAGGAAATGATGTTGTCTCAGGTGCTAACAAATTATGAAGCAAGTCCTATGAATCCATTGACTAGTTAGCTTTTGGTATACATTGCTCTAATTACAACACCTTAGAATGTAAATCTGAAATAGTTTGCATGAGTGATTGTGTATTAGACTCGATAGATTATGTAGTATGCATAGCTATCAAGGATTCCATATGAGACATTTGATTAGGCATGGGCATATTTATTTTTTGGAAGTCTTGTGTTTCCCCGAAACTCAAAGGTGTAGATGTAATAAAATGATTAACAATAGAAGTAACCACACTTGTGGTAGATTTGACAAGAGTTTGTTCAATATTACTAACATAATCATTTTGTTTTTGTGATGTGTTAGCAAGAACATGTTTCTTTTGTTCTTGTCGAGTCAAAAATAGCAAGGAGTCAATTTCATTTGGGTGGGCATCAAGATATTCACCAAATTATTTTGCATCATCAGGATCAAACTTATTTTGATGATTAGATTCAGATTCATAGGACTTATCATATTCTATGGTCATAATAAGCCCATCACAAGCATGTATAATATCTTGAATGTATGACTACTCTTATTCATATGTCATGCTCAAATTTTTAAAAAAATTCATTAATGGTGTATGTGATGTGTTTCATTTTATTACATGAGTGTTAATGATTTTTATTATTAAGGGAAGACAACATGTAATGGAAACTAGAAAAGCTTGCAACAAAAAATGCTCATTTAATATAGCCATAGGTTCTTTTCAAATTGAGAAAAATAAAAAACTGAAATTTAGATCCTAAAAGAAAAAGAAAAAAAAGTGTATGGAGATTATTAAATTATCCTAAAATTCAAGGTAAAAAAAAAGTTCTTTCAGTGTCAGATATCATATCTGAGGTCAAAAGAAAGTGGTTTCAGTGTCAAATATTAGATCTAAGGTCGAAAATAAAAAAATATATTGTTGGATGTGGAATTTATCTAAATCTTGAGACAAAATATTTGAAGCAATGCTCAAATAAAAAGCATGTTCACCAATTGTTTTATAAGAATTTGGAATTAATATATGTATGAACCCTAATTAATATATGTATTAACCCTAATTATTATAAATTAATTGAAATAAAGTAAAGTTTGTGAAACAACTTATGACAAGTAGAATAAAAGCAAATTATTGAAATCTACAAAGCATAATCAAATGAAATAAGACTAACTATGAATAATACAAAAGACTTAGCTATTTATTGAATGTGATCTAACTATGTGAAATTAAATAGTGGTTAAATTGATCAACCTAGACTGACTATACAAGTGCCATAATAATTGGTACTACAAATGTTTAGGATCATCAAAAAGAGGAAAAAATTATCTAGTGCTTTCCTCTACTGGTAAATTCTATCCTCTATAAGAAAATAGAGAAATCAGGGCACAATTATCATCTATGGTTGCTCAAAACATGCATGTATGTAAAAAATTGACCTTTTGATGCACACAAATGACTTGTAAATCATTTCTTCAAAGTTGAAACCTTAATAGGGCTTGCAATAGCTCAAAACCTGCAAATAGAAAATGTGGGGAGTGTAATGGGATGATGTGACCCCAATCACACATATAATAACTAATTGTTGCCTATGTATCTAATACTCCATATAGGGAAATCGAGCCCACATAGTTCTCCCACATAGAGTATTTGTTCAATTGTGTTCCTTTGACTACATGCATACATCTAAAGATGGATTGAATACTTGATAATGTTTTGCTTGACTTGCTTCAAATTATTAGAATCGGATTTGGAAAGAATAAAGAAACTTTACTTAGTATGCAATAGTGTAAGTGTTCTTTGATATTGAAATTTCAAAGGGATAAAATATATGACTTAAATGTGCCTTTTATATCAATCCAAAAGGATAAAATATCATGCTACCTATCCTAAAAATATGGATCAACCTATAAGGGAGGATCTAAATTTAAAAAGTGACCCTTACTAGGGTGAAGGTCAAAATCAACCCATAGGGGTCAAAACCAACTAACACTATTGACCCATACTGGTTGATCTTGTCTCACAAGAAAATGTGTGAAAATTGGAATCTGGGATGTCCATACAGAAATTTAATGGGGTTTTAGTAATTAAGAACATTTATATAGATGTAAGATAGTAAAATAAAAAGAGATAGGTCCATATAGGTGCTTAGGATAGAGTGAGGTAGTGAAGTAGGTCTAAATTAAGTGGTCAAGTCAATTAAAGTGAAAGTGGGCCAAAACTAACATTATCAAGTACTCATGACCAAAATTGAGTGATTACAATCCAAATGTATCAATTATCCCTTATAAAAATAATATCCATGGAATTCCAAACACCACATCAAATGTATCAAGAGGAATCACATATTATTATATCCCATCAACATAATGTGGGTCAATGCTAAATTTGAATCTACATTTCTTAGACACTTGAATCTCTACATCCATTTTCACCTAGAAAGAAGGATATGGATGTATACGATCATATGAGTGCAAACCAAGCTAAGTAACAACTTCAACTAAAATCAAATAGACTGTGAGCTAGTATCAACAAGTGTATTTTCCTTACTTTTCTTGATTTGAAATAATTTTCTCATTTTTTCTCTGTATTGTTCCTTGTTGGTTATACTAGTAGTAGTGCAAACTAACTTCTAATCAATGTTAGATTTATCCTCTATCTCCACTTATGATTCCTCTTTCATAGATGCCATGGACTTCTTGAAGCCCTCCTAAATGGAATGACTCTTGGGATGCAGTTCCAAGTGTAACTTCTAATGATTTGTGTCAATGTGTCCATCTCTAAATTTGTTGTGTTTTGGACTAATTTGTGAATCAACTTTACTTTGAGGATTTTCCCTGTCCTTGCCTCTTTTATTCCTTAATGTAGTATATATGCATAATTAAGGCCCTTTAGCTTACTTGTCTCCTTAGGCATGCATGGATACCTCTTGTGTACTTAGTCAAGTTAGCTTGATCTTCCAAGTATAATTCCATCAACATACCTTTCATACAAAAATGTGTGGTATAATCCTACACACTTTGAATGCTCCCTTGCCTTAAATATTTCCACTTAATTTTATGGTAAATTTTATGCCCAATAGGGTAAAGTATATTATGCATCAATTCTTTGAATTCATCTCACATGGTAATAACTACTATCTTCTTTATTTTAGAAGATACTAGATAAATTCCCCACCAAATTAGAGCACTTCCTTCCATTTTGAGACATACAAAATAAATTTCTGTACCTCACTAACATTAATCACAAAAAAATATACATCCATTTATTTTAAACATTTTGTAACAATTCAACATCTACCTGTGCTTTAAAATATCTAATCTCAACATAGGGTTCAACTTTTTGGAAGGAGTATGATTGAATGATTTTAACTTAGCTTTTCTTCTCTTTTGGAGGTGGTTCCTCTTCACTCACAAACTCTTCTTTCTCTCCTTCATGGGGATAGATTACCCTTCTATATATAACTTATTGGTTAGAGCATGAAACACCATTCCACATATTCTTGGTTCTTGTTGTGGGATTTTATTGCTTGGTGAAATTGTCTTGGGACTTCATCAAAATTTTCATGCTACTCTTGAGGCATCAAATCTCTTTGAAATATTGTCTTCTTATTCTTTTCCCATTTCTTTCACCTTCTAATTCAACTTCCTCTTTGAAAATATAAGGATTATAAGGTAGCAACTTATATTCTTTTGATCTTTTCATTATCATAAAAATTACCCAAAAATGACCAAATATTAACATTACTCTGATACCAAAATGACTTGTAAACACTTAGGAACAAAATTTTAATCCAATTTGCATAATCACAACATGATTTCCTATTTGAAGTATGCTCCAAATTGACAATTGTTAATGCTTTGGGTACTTATAATCAATGTAGTGTTTTTTTGGAAACATAAATAGGACTTGTAGTATGGAAACAACAATGAAAATAATAATGAAGAATTCAAAGGAAAGAAAGAACAACAAAAGACACAAGGATTTTAACGTAAATTACCTAGATGTGGGAAAAACTCAGTTTGAAGTAGTATCGCTTAGTGTCCTAATATTTATTATGGATAAATACAGTTTACAAAGAGATCGATGGAACACATAGACAACTCACAATGTTTTTATCTCACATAGCTCCTCCCTGTAGCTTTCTTCGTCCTTCTAAAACCAATTGAACAACAACTCTATCTTGCTCACACTCATTCTTACAATTGGATTTGTGCATCCTATTTATCATAGACCAAGTTTGTCTTTTTTGTGTATTAAATGTTTCACAAAATACTTAGAATTGAAGACACAATATTATTTTTTTATTACTCTTAAGTTTTTAATTAATTTAGGTGAAACTGCCGCTTTAGAAAACAAGTAGTTTTGAGTTGTTTCGTATTTTTTTCCATGTGTTAAATGATTGTTACGAAACCGATGCCTTTTGAGTTGACAGTTACATAACCACCCCTTAATGGAATCAACAACTACATAATTGACCCTTGCATATACCAACAATTTCTTTATCATACAAGATATACTCATTTTTAGGCTTGTTTGCTAATTGAAACTCGTTGTTCTCTCGTTGGATGATGAAGATGTTTGTTTTCCCTGATCATTATGGATCACTATGAGGGGGAAAGGTGGACAAAGGGGAACAAGATGGTGTAACTTCAAAGGGAACCGAGACCATCGGGGCACTCTTGTTAGGTGTTGGGACCATCAAGTATGCTCTTGGCACGACTTATCAAGGGTGGGGATTAAGAGGAAACTGAACAAGGATACAAAAATGTTGGAGGAAGTTGTTAAGAATTACTGATACACATCAGTAACATTTAAATTTGACCAATAAACAATATTTTTTGGACCTAATCAAATATAGATAACAAAAACATAAAATAAATGCTAATGGACCATTTTGCAATAGTATGAAAACAAGGGGAAACCTTAAAAGCCCACTGTCATAAGTCTTTTCCTTTCTTTTTTCCAACTTTTTTTTCATGACCCAGTGTTCAAACATTTAACATTAATAATAAATCATTAATTTGTTTGATCGTGTTAGACTCATTAAACATTTAACATTACTTATCAATCCAAATATTCTTGAAAAGATTTAAAAATTAACATTAAAATATTTGATTACAACCATTTAATTTTAGTTGCGTATTATTTGACCACCCTAAAGAAATACCGACTTGTACCAATTCACTATTAACTCATACAAAACAAATTAAAAAAAAGCAAACAAGATACAAGGTTACTTCCAAATATTTTCTTATTAAAATCTCAACAATTTAATTTAAAAAGGAAGACGGTCTAAAATCAACCATGTGCCATTTCCGGATGAGGTATGGAACTTCTAAACCGTGGGAAACGAGATCAAGTGGTCATACCCCATTTGGAATCGTACACTACAAAAATACAAAAATACAAAAATGTACTGCGATGGGAGCACTCGGAACACAAAAATGTCTCATTAGGAATTACTTGCAATAAAGTTAAGGGCGCAAATTAAGACCTAAATTTGACGGTCGACCCTGCCTGTTTTGAAGCTTTTTAATTAGTGTTATATATTTAACATTGTTTTTGAAATGTTCATTGAAAAGCTATTATATATTTAATTAAATTTTAATATAATTTATAATAAAAAATTAAAATACTAATAAATATATATATTTTTTTAAGGAAAAAAATTAATTATATTTTAGAAGAAAAAAAGTAAATACGGCCATACGGTCATCAAATCTTGGTCGTAATGGAATGATTTATACTTCGTAAACATGAGGCTCACAGTACCCGGAAACAGCCCCTTGTTTTACCCCAAACCTTCACCTTCATTCAGTACTGTACTAATCTAAATCTCATTCCAATAAATATTAACCACGACTAATCTAAATCTCATTCCAAAAAATATTTCTGTTTATATAGAAAAATGAAGAAAACAAGTGCGGCGCAGAGGCTTTATGAGGTGTGCAACGAGATTTTTTCTGATGAGGGAGTGGTACCTCCACCACCAGCAATTTCCAGATTGAAGGCTGTTCTTGGTATGTTATCATTCCTGCACTTTCATTTTTCCTTCCAGATTCGAACTTGTCTGAGTTGAAATTACTAATTTACTTAAACATCTGTTTCTCTGCACATAACTTTGAGGGCCTCCTACTAAACTGTCTCTCTTCCAGTCACAATGGATTGCAGTATTGAATCACAGTATGCGGATAAGTAGAGTACAGTAAAGAAACCATTGCAACCAACAAGGTCCTTTTAGGTTTTCAGAATAGGAATATAATTATGTGTACTGTGAATGAAATTGCAGACTCAATGAAGCCTATAGACGTTGGGCTTGACGAGAATGAAATATTGAGATTGGAAAATGAAGAAGAGAGGCACAGTTACACGTATTTGGGTCCCTCCAAGAGGCGAAGACTAACCAGAAATTCAGAATTTGTGTCTCCACCACAGCCTTTTCATTATCCTGCAGTGACATACGTCCACATTCATGAATGTGATAAATTCTCGGTAAATATAAATTACCCAAAATCATTTTCTCCAATTATACAAGCTGTTGGTTTAGTCTGTGCAATCTTTGTTTGCAGATGGGAATATTTTGTCTACCAAAATCAGCAGTAATTCCACTGCACAACCACCATGGAATGACGGTGTTGAGCAAGGTGTTATATGGTTCAATGTACGTCTCAGCTTATGATTGGTACACTTAACATTGTAAGGAGATTGCTCATCTTCTAAACATGGAACATCCAAAACACTATTTCAATTTGAATGTTAATAAGTTATAATTATTATTATTTATTTGCAGTTGGAGGGATGAGGTTAGCCAAGATGAAGGTGGACTCTGTGTATAATGTATTAAATGGGAGCTCAGTATTATATCCAACAAGAGGAGGGAATATACACAGTATCACAGCACTAACATCGTGTGCAGTGTTGGATGTACTCTCTCCGCCTTACGCAGATGGGGATCCCTCTTATTATACTCTCTATCCTTATTCTGCCCTTCCGCGCAAATGTATGTCATATATGTTTTCCACTAATGTCTGCTAATTTTATTGCATGAATTTAATCATAATGGTGTGTGTATATAAACGTCCGTCGCCAAAATTATCTCCAAAAAGATTTTTCTCGTCTATAACTTTTCTTTGGCAGGGAAAGATCACAGAGATCCTAGTGATTATGAGGATTGTGTGGGGTTGGAAGAGAGAGAAAGGCCGCATCATTTCATTGTTAATGGGCAAGCATACATGGGCCCAAAAAATGAAGTTATTTGACATCTGTAATTCAATGTACATTGTATGCAGACATTTTGTTTGGAAGGATTTTATGACTCATTTGTGTGAAAGGAAAAAAACATGTACATATTTCATTGGTGTGAAAGGAAAATTCATGTTATGTTTTGAGCAAATTTACTCCAAGACGTTTGGAGGTATTACCCATCATTCGACTTTAATCATTGGCATGCCGTGACTTGACTAAGACTGACTCCACTTAAAGGCCTTTCAAGGGACTTCAAGCACTGCTTACCTTCAATCAATCTCACTTGAGGAGTTATTTCTTTATGACATAACTTGGTTATCTTTCTGTCATTCTCATTGTAATCGTGATGAATATGCTTCATTTAGTGAGTGGCCTCAAGATGATCATAATGGAGTCGACCCTCAACATAAAATTTATTCTCCAACTTATTCTGCGTTTATGGAGGGGCTTTCAAGTACTTGTCCAATATAAGGGCATTTTGGGCTCTAATAAATGATTTACTTTTCATTTTTTAGATGGGAGTAATTAAATGTTTTGAAGAGGGGAAGGGAAGGCATTTGATTGATGTTATTAATTGACGAAAGGTTATTTATGTGCTCACTTAATTACGCAGATAACAAACCACTTGATTAATAGATCAAGAGGAGAATAAGGGCCTTTAAGCTCTTCGCCAGTAAATCAAAGGGAAGAGATTGAGGGCTTTGATGAATAAGGACACCAAAAAAAACATTTCATTAACTAGTGTTTTTATATCATATTAAGATATACTTCCTATTATCCCTTACATTCATATACACACATCTTTTTTATTTTGGTGTTTAGAAGCATCAGAGAAAGTGCCAATACATTACATGTAAATGTTCAACTGTTAGGACTCATAACACAAGATTATATGGACACAAAGAAGTTTATATAAAAATAAGTTTCACACACACACACACACATAATAATTTATTCTTTAATCGATAAGTTTAAATAAGTTTTTGGGACATAGTTTACATACAAGACCTAATGGTCCAACGAATTACTAACTACATTCATACAATTAACATAAGTAAATTAATACTAGTATGAATTTACTATCTAATATTTATTTATTAAAGGGGTGTCTCACTAGAAAATGCATTCCTCATACAACAAATATAACAACTAATATACTAACAAAATATATTTAGATTACACAACCTAACAAACCCTCTTCGATCCAAACCAAACTAAAAGATGATCTAAAATAAATGAATCTAAAGTCATCCAATAATATTTTCTACAACCTTCAAACTAACACTCTTTACATCTTAATATCAATCAACTTGTATTGCTTACGCAAAGTCTATAATCTAGACACAAATAATATTGCTTACACAAAACTTGATCAGATCATGACATGAATGATGAGTATCATCTTAAGGAAACTCATCTCCTTTGACCATGTATGTACATGTACTATGATATGAGTAATCATCATGGTCATACTCAACACCATCGATCTTTGTCTCATTGATTCATCTATATCCTCTGTATGGCACATTTATTTTGATGCCCAATAAAACTGACCACTTTTCTCAACACTAATGATGCTAGTAACCCTTGTCAATTGTGAAATTAATGATGATGGGTCAAAAACTAATATATTATCTTCCTTCCCTATCAGACGAGAGGTGAGAAGTTATGCAATAAAAAACATTGCCAAATAACTCAGGTTGCTCCTTATCAATGATATCAAAGAAATTAAAACTAAAATTTAGATAGAAAATGCCAAACTCTTATCATCTATGTAAAAATTCTTCTACAAATAACCCGATCTCAAAACTAGTAGAAAACTTAAGATGCATTGGTCTTTAGCTCTATCAGCGTATTCGATCTCGAGGGACCTGTAAACCCCAAAATGTAACATGGTAGTCTCAGATAGTACCAAGAACAAGAACGCTTATTGTTACATTCATGATGTTTAAGCATGAACTTCCCATTTTCAATATCATGGTAGGGTGTCATTTGATAAAAAAATACACACATTATACATTTTCAACTCCTTATTTCTTCACTTTTTAACACAATTTTTTCTCAAAAATTATAAGGGGAGATCTTCAAAATCAAAAATATTTTTTTCGATGTATTCAGAATGTTCTAAAACCTATAAAAGGAGTGGTTACACCACTATGTTTATGCAAGCCATCAACTAGACAAAATTTACATAGGCATATGTCAAATACATTAAAAATAATGGAATTTAAAAAAATAATCTTTGCACTCTATATGAAAATGAAAATTTTTACCTTTAATATTATCAATATCTTACAACCAATCACTTAACCAACTTCATTTAACCATCATTTAAGATTTGATATTTTAAAATTGAATATTGGTGTTTACATACCAAAAATTACAATACATGTAAGAAAGCATATGCAAATTTTTAAACATGAGATCCCTTTTCTATCAACACCTTCACTCAAACCTTAAAAAAAACTCATATATGCATGTTATGGTGACACAAAAGTAGGAGTTTTTATATAAACATTTTTTTAAATTTACTAAATATTAATAAAAAATGAGTTTTTTTAACTTACACACTTAAAATGTTCAACAATAGTAAGAGAGAAGACCCAATAGTTGAGTGGGGTCGAATAGTTGAGAGAGTAGTTTAGGGTATGGGAACCAACTCTAGAACATAGTTTTGTAATTAAAAGTAGATAATTGTTTCATTGATTAAAAATAACTTTGCACCTAATAGTTAAACACTAGTATTCTTTCAAAAATCATAAAAAGTCTTTAACATATTCCCAAAATATGATATTATTATGAAATACCAACATTTAAAATTTTAATATCTTAATTTGAAATTTACATGGATACATGAAAATATTGAATTCATTAATATAAACTTTATACTACTTGTCCAATACAACATGGGTTTTCACCTACAACTTATCATATCAACTTGACATATCAACATGTAGACTCTTATCAACTTGTCCAAACTTTTCAAACAACCTAAAAAATATACATCCACTCTTTATTTGTTTTTAATTTCAAAAGTGCAAACCATTAAAGCTAAATATATTTTCTTATCCTCCCTCCAATAGATATACCTACAATTTTTAAAATACACAAGGCTCAGCAAATTCTTTTATTACAAATGAAAAGAATAAAAATTCAAATTAAAAAAATTTAAAATCAATCCAAAACAATTGAAAATAAATCAAATATCAATCCAAAATAAATCAAATGACCCAATGGGGTGAAACTCTACATATCAAATTAGTTTTCAAATTTGAATCTCTAATTTTGCCTATATAAACAATCCTTATTCTATTTTGTAATTCCAATATCACTCTTTGTAAATAATTTCAAAAAAAATTATAATTTTTTTCATCAACTACACCAAAGCAAGCAAGCAAAAATAGAAAATAATAGGTTTCTACACATTTGTATGCACTGCACCAATAACAAACTGACAAGAGGTAAGAAAACAACACATAATTTACTAAGTTTTTTATTTTGTCCAAATTAAATTTATTTTATACACTCATAAACAACACACATTAAATTATCTATTTTGATCAAATTAAATTTATTTACTAACACATAATTTACTAATTTTTCTATTTTAATCAAATTAAATTTATTTTATACACTCATAAATAGTACACATTAAATTCTCTATTTTGATCAAATTAAATTTATTCACTAAGTATACAGTTATCAACTAATTAAATGCCTAGTTCTGATTGTCTAAATAAATACATACACACACACACGCACGCATGCACACACATATATATGCATGCATGCATACATACATACATACATATAGCAAGATTTAATCACATAAAGTATGTTGACATTTTTAACAATTTATAGTGCATATTTTTAATTTTTTCCATATCTTATGTTATCAACAAAATAAAAATTACAAAGAGAAAGAGAACAACCTGCAAGACAAGGTTGAATTCAAAAAAAGTGAGAAGAGTGGTTGCAATAAACTCTGAAGGTGAAGACGCTACATATTCACACATAAAAGCTCACACTAGTACACACATGAACACATGTCCTTTGTCAAGTAAGAAGGTATGCATCCACATTAAGTGGACTACTATTGAAATGGAGCATGCCATAAATGATGTTGAAGATAATGGTTGTTCCACTCAAGTTGCTGGATAAAAGTGGGGAATCCCTCCAGCTACACTCTCCTACTGGTTATTGGGTATTACAACTACTAAAAAGAAGGGCCCACTCACCATTTTGTTAGAGGAGGAAGAACTTTGAGGTTGTTCAATGGTATAAAGATATGGAAGACCTTGGTCATGGACTAGAAACCATACAACTCAGGTCTTATGTAGCCCACATTTGTCAAAATATACCCAACCCTTTCACAGATGGAATGTCAGGTATGTCTTGGTGGTCTAGCATTAAGAAGAGGCACCCACACTTGTCCATAAAATTTGTAGAAGGCTTGGATAGAGATAGAGCATTCCAGATATGACCTTCCATTTTAGATGAATTTAATAATAACTTGGAGGTGTATGAAGCCAACCGGTATGGACCTTTCAGAATTTAGAACCGTGATGAAATTGGACTATAGGCTAGTAAGAACAGTGGCATGAGCATGATAGCAAAGAGAGATTGTTAAAATGTTCATCACATCATTCCAAAGAGCAAGGAATGGATCACCATTCTTGCTTGTGTTAATGCAGTAGGCCAAAGCATTCACAAATTCTATCTTTTCAAAAGAAAAAGACAATTTAAAAGTTACATAGCACATTGTAAACCAGAAGTATGTATGGCAACCTGATATAATGCTTGGATGATAAAATAAATTTTTCTCAATTGGCTACACCATTTCAAGAGATCAAATAATAGGTGGAGTTTCCCCTTATAATAGGTGCCTATTGATTTTTTATGGCCATGGAGTCATGTAGTAGTGGCGACTATAATGGAGGCCAAGAGTTTGGGAATTGACCTTGTAACTCTGCTAGCCCACACTTCCCACAAGCTACAACCATTGGGTGTAAGTGTGTTCTCCCCATTCAAAAATTACTTCAAAATTGAAAGGTCAAAGTGGATGGCTATAAATCACAAAGTTGAAATCAATAGGTTTGAATTGGTTGAGCTAGGAAGCATAGCTTTCAAAAGTGCATTGTTTGTAGAAAATATAAAACCAGGTTTTAGGAGGATAGGTATATGACCATTGAATAGAAAATCACTTAAAAAATACATGACACCAAGTGAATCCTATGAATTTGTAGATGAAGATGATGATACTAAAATTTAAAACTTCATGCAAATGGTTGGATACTAAGAGGATGAGATAAATACATTTGTTCAACATCAAAAAAGAGATGGAACACTTGAAGAGGATAATATAGATGCATGTCTTCATATTAAAAAATTATATGGATCAATTAAAAAATGAAATGCATATCCCAATGTACCTACTCCCACCCAGGTAACCCATGTAATTCAAATGCAAGACTGTAGTGAAGAAGGTGTAGAAATAGGTCATGCCAACCATGCGTCTAAGATTGAAAAACATTTTCTTGGAGAGGGGCTGAGCCTCCCTTTACAAATAATTCAACCATCATGGATCAAGGATGAGGTAACTGAACTATGGGGGCCTTTCAATGCCATCCCCTCATGTAGTTGTACTTAATGATGAGTTGGTACACTACTATGCTTTGACTAAGGAATTCCATGGCTGTGACAATGCAATGAATCTTATAGAAAGAGATGATATTGAATCTAACAATAGTGAATATGAATGCAACTAACATAGATAAATCTTATCAAGCTCAAGTTTAGGTAGTTTTTTCAAACTGCATGTAGAAACTATTGTGCAAAGTTCTGGTTGATTATCAAATGGTGCAGTGAGATTGAGTAGGCAGTCTTAAATCTTAACTACATGTGAATTTTTAGAAATTATCCATTACCACATATATCCTTCCATCCAAGGAGTTTTGGGTGAAAAATATTGGTAATAGCACTGGGTCTTACACTATTGAATGGATGACCTCAATGCAAGGTAAAAGATATCTAAACATTCCATGGCATGTTTGACAAAGTCTTCATCCTCCTATAAAGTGAGGAAGGATTCATCAATAAATTTCCCATTAATTAACTAGTGATCTAAATTAGGAAAAGAGATCCCCTTGACCAGACCCTTGGAAGTATAGTTGGCCAATATATAACTAAAACCTCAGCAGCCAAAACATAAAGCATAGGAGCAAGGGGATAACCTTGTCTGATAGATCTATGGAGCTCAAAGCATTTATATTTGGATACATTGATGGTTATATAGGCCCCAACATCCTAAAACAACATATTGATAATGTGAACAAACTTAGGGCCAAACCCTAGAGCCTGTAACATATCTATGATAAAAGGCCACTCAATCTGGTCATAGGCTTTCTCAAAATAAATCTTGATGAACAATGCCTTTTGGTTAGATATTTTATCCCATTCCATACCTTCACATATGGAAATCATATTATCCATAATATATCTATGTTGAATGAAACCGGTTTGCTCACTTTGCATAATTAAGGGAAGCCAGTGTTTGATTTTGAGAGCCATTGTTTTGGATATGATTTTTTAGGAAACATTAAGTAAAGTGATGAGTCTCAAGTTGGTAATTACCTCAGGGTCCCATACCTTAGGAATGAATTTAATGTTGCCCTAATTGATGATATGACCTAAAGAGTTCGTCAGGACAACTTCAAAATAGACTCTATGGAGATCAATTCCAACTATATCCCATAGGGTCTGATAAAATTCATAGGGAAAGCCATCAATACCTTGGGATTTATCAAAGGCCATCTGCATAACAACTTCCTTAAGGTCATTGATACTGAGAGGTCTATCAAAAGCAACTCCCTACACTTCTGCGAGCTTATAGGGGACCATAGTAAGACATTGAGAGAGGGTAACCTCATGAGCAGGAGATGATGATTGTGCCTCAAAGACACCATGGTAGTGAAACACAAAGGATTGGAGGATATCTGGTAGTCTAGTAATCCTATATGAAACACTTCTAATGGCTTTAATTTTATCACCAGCTTGTCTTGACTAAAGGAGAGTGAAAATTTACTTGGTCACTATGTCTCCTACCTTCAACCAATGCATCCTTGATTGGACTTGAGCTCCTCTGACCTTATAAGCCTCCACAACTTGGAGTTCATATAAATGTGGGTTTAAAGGTGTGTCTTCTGATTCCTGTAAAACCCTAGGGTATTCATGATTTGTGTTATTATGAATGCATTTCCTGAAAAGAGTCACTTGTTTACCATAGATGTAGAGGAAATAAGTGGTATGGGATATATCATCAAAGCACCACTCAATCCATTCAGTGTCTTATGTGAGTATGGGAGCCAGGTTCCAAATCTTGATGATATGCTCAACAATTCGTTCATGCTTGAGATGGGTAGTGTTGAGGTAAAATTGGGAACCCTTGGGTTTAACTTGAAGAGAGGTCCATTCTATGTAAAAAAAATTGGAAGATGGCCAGATAAGAAAGAGTCTAGAATCACAGACACAAGTCGGCTATGAGCAGGAGAAAAGAAGAAAAGATCTTGCTCAAAAAGTAGGGCACGATCAAGATGTTTGAGGACTCGATATTCTCCTTAACAGAATTTAGACCATGTGAACCATAAATAATTTGATTCTCCCCTTTTGCGTTCATTTGGGTCGAAGACCCCAAGTTTATTTCACATGTAAAACCAAGCTTCCCATTCTTTTGCACACCATCTCATGAGAAGTCAACATTCTTTATCTTTCACACATTAGATCATGTCGAAGTCACCATAAAGAATCCAATGCACATGTGGGAGGGAATCAACCAACCATCTCCAAAGTAAGTTGCATTCCATAGCATCATTATAGGCTTACAAGTTGACAAGGCCAATGATGTGATTATCAAAGTAAAAAAGAGTCTAGACCACCCAGTGGGTGTGTTCAGAACCCCAAGAAATAATATTTTGAGATAGGTCGGGTGCTAGTAGGGTGACAACTCCCCCACGACCAGACTTGTGACAGGTGGCTAGATAAAGATCCTTAGTCTAGATAGTATGAGATGCAAATTGAAACAAAAAGTCAAAAAATTTGACTTCTTGCATGCATAAAACTTTCATGTGAGCAAAATGATGATAATTGTTCCTGATTATATACTTACGAGTTGGATTAGTGAGTCTTCAAACATTCCAAGAATAAACTATCATTGAGAAACATCTAAATTCATATCATTTCCCTCAGAGAGGTTAGATAAGGCTGTAAACCAATTGAAATCTGAGCGTTAAAGAGGAAATTCTCCAATCTTGAAGGGTTTCATTTTATTTGGCACATAATCCTCATCTTCAGAGGGAGAGGGAAAACATGAGCGATGTGTAATATCCTTACGATTAAGGGTTACAAGCCCCAGATCTGAATCTAAATCATTCGCCCATGAAAGGGGTTGTGACAAAGGAGTCATAGGAGTGGGAGATGGGGAAGACACAAACTGAGCAACCACCTATGGGGATTGAGAGATGGGAAGCAGGGGTTTAAATTATGATGACATGGGAGCTTTATTGATAGGGGATGAGGAACTTGGCCTCCTTATGGGTCGGTAAATAACTAGCTAAGATCTAACATTGACATGGGTAACATTATTTTTCCTATTAAAAACTATGGTCCATCCATCGAGGATTAGGGTTTTGCCTTAGACCCACTTTTGTCTTGAGGGATCAAAGGAGTGGGGACCATTAGAGGACATTCTCTAATCATGTGGTTTGAATCCTGGCACCTAAAATAAGTGTTTGAGAGGTTAATATAGAGTGTACACAGAGATAATCGATTATTTCCCACTTGAATATCAGTGAACTCTTTGAGATCTTTCACAAGGTCTATTTTGACATAGACCCTTCTCTAAGCCTCGTTGTATAGAACTTTGGTTGCTCATGGCAGATAAAGTGGCCCAGAGGCTTGATACGTTGGTTGATAAAGTTCCACAGAGGAAGAGATAAGCTTGAAAATTCTACCCATACTAAGATTTTAAGCTTAGCTTGTTCAGAGACTTAAAAATCTTGGGTATAATGGGAAAAAATAACCAAAGTGTTGTGAATAAACCATGGGCCATAGTTAATAATGGCTTTGTAATGTTCAGTGTTTGTGAAATGAAATAGGGAGAAACCCTTAGAGAGGTTTAGGATTCCTTCCATTTTCACCCTATGGCCTTGCCAATGGTTGTGAATCCATTGTTTTAAAAGGCTCTCCAGAGGAACTCGACTCACAAAATAAGCAACTAGGATAAAAAATTTAAAATAATGACAAGCTTTATCAAACTCTGGTAAATCTAGAACCACATTTGGTAGAGGAACATCAGATTCAGAATCAATACCTTGTGGTAGACCTTCGAGATAAACATCTGAGGTTGTTTCAACACCATGAATTCTTTGGTTCCTGCCAGTGATTCCTACATCAAATGATGTAGGAGTGATCGTAGTCATTTAATATAGGAAAGGTGACAAACCACCTAAAGGATGGATGGTAAACTTGACTCAACACAATAAATGCACTGTCAATAACTCTTGCCTAGATCAGACAGATCAACGGTACGAAAATAAAAGAAACCCTAAAACCCTGCAGACATAAGTCTTTTCCTTTCTTTTCTCAACTATTTTTCATGACCCAATGTCCAAATATTTAACATCAATAATAAATCATTAATTTGTTTGATCATGTTGGACTCATTAGATATTTAACATCACCGATCAATCCAAATACTCTTGGAAAAATTTAAAAGTTAACCTTATAATATTTTATTATAGTCGTTTAACTTTACTTACATATATTTAACCACCCTAAAGAAGCATCGATTATATCTTTTGACTAATAATAATTATGATAATTTCAAATGAGTATTAACACTTGTACCAATTCACTATTAAATCATACAAAACGAAACAAACAAAATACATGATAACTTCTAAATATTTTTCTTATTAAAATCTCAACAAATTAGTTTAAAAAGGAAGACGGGCTAAGATTTTAAGAATGAAAACCATGTGCCATTTCCGGATAAAGTATGAAATTTGGAATCGTACACTACAAAAATATATTGAATTGTTCATAATGCGATGGAAGCACTCGGGACACAAAAATCTCTCGTTAGGAATTTACTTGGAATTAAGGCATTAACTGTCGATCCTACCTGTATCGAAGTTTTTTTATTTGTGTTATATATTAACATTGTTTTTGAAATGTTAATTAAAAAAGTGTTATATATTAATACTATGTTTTAAATGTTAATATAATTTATAATAAAAAATTAAAAAACTAATTAATATATATATATATATTTTTACATCATAATAATATAATAAAAATACAAATAAAAAAATATTATATATTATATATTTATTATATTTTTATATTTTTTATATCCTTCGAGATCTGTTCTGTTTACATAGAAAAAGGAAGAATACAAGTGCGGTGCAAAGGCTTTATGAGCTGTGCAATGAGACTTTTTTCTGATGAGGTAGTGGTACCTCCACCACCAGCAATTTCCAGATTGAAACCTCTTCTTGGTATGTTATTTATTATCCCTGCACTTTCTTTTCTCATTTATAATTGCGCTATTGAATCACAGTTTGGGTGATAAGCAAAGTACTGTATAGGATTAGGCACTGGCAGATACCATCGTAGCAAACAAGGTCGTTTTAGGTTTTCATAAAATATGAATATAAATAATTCTGTGGACTGTGAATGAAATTACAGACGCAATGAAGCCTATAGACGTTGGGCTTGACGAGAATTAAATATTGAGCTTAGAAAATGAACAAGAGAGGCACAGTTACAAGTATTTGGGTTCCTCCAAGAGGCGAAGACTAACCAGAAATTCAGCATTTGTGTCTCCACCACGGCCTTCTCATTATCCTGCTGTAACATACGTCCACATGAATGTGATAAATTCTCGGTAAATATTAATGACCCAAATCATTTTCTGTAATTGTACACCTTGAAATAACAAGAATTTGGTTTAGTCTGTGAAATCTTTGTTTGGTTGAGGTGCAGATGGGAATATTTTGTCTACCAAAATCAGCAGTAATTCCACTGCACAACCACCATGGAATGACAGTGTTGAGCAAGGTGTTATATGGTTCAATGCACTTTTCAGCTTATGATTGGTACACTCCACATTGTAAGGAGATTGCTCATCTTCTAAACATGGAAAATCCACAACACTATTTCAATTTGATTGTTAATAAGTTATAATTATTATTATTTATTTGCAGTTGGAGGGATGAGGTTAGCCAAGATGAAGATGGACTCTGTGTATAATGCATCAAGTGGGAGCTCAGTATTATATCCAACAAGAGGAGGGAATATACACAGTTTCACAACACTAACATCGTGTGCAGTGTTGGATGTACTCTCTCCGCCTTACGCAGATGGGGATCCCTCCTATTATACTCTCTATCCGTATTCTGCCCTTCCGGGCAAATGTATGTCGTATATGTTTTAAACTAATTTTGTTTCATGAATTTAGTCATAATGGTGTGTGTATATAAACGTCCGTCATCAAAATTATCTCCAAAAAGATTTTTCTCATCTATAAATTTTCTTTGGCAGCGAAAGAACGCAGAGATCTTAGTGATTATGAGGATTGTGTGTGGTTGGAAGAGATAGAAAGGCTGCATCATTTCAATATTAATGGGCAAGCATACTGGGCCCAAAAATTGAAGTTATTTAACATCTGTAATTCAAAATACATTGTATGAAGAACTTTGTTTACAAGGATTTTATGACTCATTTGTATGAAAGGAAAAAATAGATACATATTTCATTGGTGAAAGGAAAATACATGTGGGTTTTGTGCATATTTACTCACAAGACCTTTGCAGGTATTACCCATTTAGTATTACCCATTAACCAACTTTAAACATTGGCATGACCTGATTTGACTAAGATTGGCTCCACTTAAAGGCCTTTCAAGGGACTTCAATCACTGGCTTAACTTCAATCAATCATGCATATGACTTCGACCGCTCACTCGAGGAGTCCTTTCTTTATGACATAACTTGGTTATCTTTGTCTCATTCTCTTTCTAATCGTAATGAAATGATCATAATGGAGTAGACCTTCAACATAAAAATCGTACTCCAATTTAACCTGACCATATGGAAGGGGCCTCCAAGCAATTGTCCAACATAAGGGCACTTTGGGCTCTACTAATGATTCTTTTCCTTTTTCTAGATGTGGGCCATTAAATCTTTATGTTAAAGAGGGGAAGGGAAGGGAAGGGAAGACATTTGATTGATATTATTAAATGATGAAAGATTATTTATGTGTTCACTCAATCAAGTGGATAATAAACTATTCTACCAATAAATCAAGAGAAAGATAAGGATTTTTAAGTTTTTACTTTGTAAATTATAGAAAGGGAAGAGATTAAGGATTTTGATAAATAAGGAGATTGAATTTTTTTCCATTACTCAGTATTTTGTATCACATTGATATACTCTCTATTAACCTTTACATTTACATAGACGCATCTCTCTCTCTCTCTCTTTTTCCCTCTCTTTTTTAAAATGTTGGTATTTAAAGTATTGGATAAGGTGCCAATTCATCATTTGTAAATGTCCAACTCTTATGACTCATAACAAAAGATTATATGAACACAAAAAAGTTTATATAAAAATAAGTTTCTCACACACAATAATTTATTTTTTATTTGATAAGTTTAAATAAGTTTTTGGGACATAATTTATACACATGACCTAACGATCCAACCAATTACTATCTAATAAGTAAATTAACATTGATATTAATTTACTATCTAATACTTTATTAAATGGGTTGTCTCACTAAGAGATGTATTCTTCATACACAAATACAACAACTAACATTCTAACAAAATATATTTAGATCACACGACCCAACAAACCTTATTTGATCCAAAGCAAACCAAAAGATTATCTAAAACAAATGAATCTTTAAAGTCATCCAATAATATTTGATACAACCTTCAAACTAACACTCTGTACATCATAATATCAATCAAATTGTATTATTTACACAAAGCCTAGGATCTAGACACAAATAATATTTCTTAAACACAAAGCTTGATCAGATCGTGACACGAAGATGAGTATCATCTTAGATAAACTCATCTCTTCTAACCATATGTTAACCATATGTACATGTACTATGATATGAATAATCATCATGTTCATACTCAACTACATCGATCCATGTCTCATTGATTCATTAATACCCTTTGTACAACACATCTATTTTGATGTCGAACAACATTGACCAATTTCTTCAACATTAATGATGTTGATAACCTCTGCCAATTGTGCACTAATGACAACTGATCAAAAACTAATATAGTATCTTCCTCCCCTATCAGATGAGAGGTGAGAAGCTATACAACAAAAAACATCACCAAATAACTTGATCTACTCCTTATCAATGATGTCAAATAAATCAAAACTAAAATTTAAATAAAAAACACCAAACTCCTATCATCTATCAAAAAATACTTCTACAGATAACCGGATCTCAAAACTAATAGAAAACTTAAGATGGGTGGGTTTTTGGCTCTATCATTATACTTTATCTTGAGAGACCTGTAAACTCCAAAATATAGCATGGTTATCTCAAATATAACTAACTATATGAGTGTTTATTGTTACATTCATGGTGTTTACGCATGAACTTCTCATTTTCAATTTCATGGTATATTGTTGGATTTGGTCGACAATACACACATTATACATTTTGCCTTCCTTATTTTTGTTGTAGGTACAATTACTAAGAGGAGGGGTGAATCAATGATGCAAGATATTTTAAACTTCAATTTTAATCTTTTCAAACTCTTAATCAATGACCACAAACATTCATAAAGCATACAAGATGTTCATAACAATGAATGATAAAGATGATGTTAGATCACACACATAATACAATATCTACGTGGGAAACCCTCTTGGGGAATAAAACTCACTCTCAAGCCTAAAAACACATAGACTAGTTATCCTATAATATTATCACAAGCATGAGAGCTTTTAGTGAAGTACCCACTTCACAAGTAGCACCCAACCCTAAGTATGAACAAGCACTACTTGTTCTAGTTATTGAGCACCCACACAACACCTATGAAATCAATAGCTATATAACTCTTAAATCCTTTCAATTTGATAGATTAACATTATATAACATATCTCTTTTAACTCATCACACACTCTCAAACTTGCTCATACAAGTAATGCATCCAAACACCCCATTTTTGGATCACTCTAGGCTTCTTCACTCATCCTCAATCTACTATGTACTTCAATCCATCCACTGAGCACACACCCTCTGATTTTTTTCCTTCGTCTCTATCTTTTGTTCTCTCAACACATTCACACATCAAGTCTAGAAACCATTGTCTTGGTATCCACTCTTTATAGAGTCTTCATGAATATCAACTTCTAGGTCAGCCATAATACTTGCCTTAACACTTAAGACTTATATCATACTAATACGTAGCTCAATACCATCCTCACATGTTGAACATAGCATCTATGAGTCACACTTAAGAAACTACGCCTTGCAATTAGGCCTTATAAGCCCTTATAGGTCTCATGGAGACCTATTACGTCTTTAGCACTTCATTAAGCAAAAAAAGAACACAATATCACTTTCAAATACATGGGTCCACTCCATACGATCTCTAAGACATTTTCATGTGATTACATCCACCAAAACACTCTTCTTCTAAAGCATAATTTGCTCAAACAATTGTCTTGTACACAGTAACACCATGAACAAAGAAACAATAAAATTTGAAGCTTCATATCTACACCTTTACAAACATTCAAACCTTTTAATAAACTTTTCTGTATACGTCATGAATTTATCTTCAACTTTGCTTTTGACACCACCATGAAATTAATATTGGATCAAAAGATATAGCTCAAAAAATACAAACTAGTTTTCCTTCATTAATTTGAATATTCAAATTCCAATAATCACTGTGTATTACAAAAACATCATCCACATGTGTACATCTCATTTCTCCTGGTAGCTAGATCAAACGTGCTTCGTCGATCTCCTAAGGAGTAGCCTAGTCTTTACCTTACAATGCTCACTATTGATCTTAAATCCTTGCTCTCGAGATCATGCCACTTGGAAGCTTTGTGTGCATTTTGTACATTTGACTATTTGATTTAACTCACACCATCGATCTCCATGTACATGAATACCTATGTACCATTGATCTTCTATCAAATCAACAAGATTGAGACACATGTCACTAGCACATTCAATCTCAAGAACCTTTGACATATTGACTTCACATGTGCTGTTGGATCACAATTTGGATGATGAATGCTCACCATTAGATCTACTTGACTATTTGACCCCAGACTTCAATATAATTAAACTTGAAGGTCTCTGTCACATCACAGTCCGTAAGAGCAACTTTGAAGGTTTATAACTTGAGCTAGAAAACACTTCAAGAGCCTAAATCGTCAAGGTACCTTCTTGACACTATAAACATCTCCATAAAAATGTTTGACCATAGTTGACTTTTTGAGTACCTACACAAAATGCACAAATTTACTAGATCACTCACATCTGCATGATGTGCAGTGATGGTCTGGCTTCTCTTAAGATAGATTATGCATGTTTCTCTTTCAAAATGATCAAGTGACACACCAAAACTTCACCAAAACATCAATGGATGCCTCACAACTTCTTTTTTGTCCTTACGGACATGTAAATGTACCATATCTCTCCAAGATGTCAAACACAACTTCTTTGTCATTCATGCATTAGTACCATATGCTCTCTTTGACATCAATGACAATCTAAGACATTAATGACCATGATCAATAATTTCTTCATTTTTTAATACATTTTTTTCTCAAAATTTTTAATAGGAGATCTTCAAAAAATTTATTTATTTTTTGATGTCAAAATGTTCCAAAACCTATAAAATGAATAGTTACACCACTATGTTCGTGCAAAACATCAACTAGACAAAATTTACATAGGCATAGGTCAAACACATTAAAAATGATGGAATTTAAAAGAAAAAGTTCTTTGCACTCTATGAAAATGGAACCTTTTACCTTTAATATGCTCAATGTCTTATAACCTATCACTTAACCAACTTCAGTTAACCATCATTTAAGATTTGATATTTTAAAATTGAATATGGTTGTCTACATACCAAAAATTACAATACATGTAAGAAAGCATATGCAAATTTTTATTTACCTAAGACCTCTTTTCTATCAATATCTTCACTCAAACCTTAAAACCAACTCATTTATGCCAAGAGTCCAAAAGATCAGTAAGAGGAAATGGATTAGAAGAATTGATCAACCCAATGACATGTAAAAAAAGTAGAAGAATAACATGATGAAACAAATCAAGAAGTTATGTACAATCATTTTTTTGTATTGTTGATAATCTTAATATTTTTAAAATTTTTGAATATTCGATTTCAACATGCTATCCCATGATCCCACCAATATAAGAGTCATAATAATATATAATAATTGGTATAAGGATCACATTTTGTAGATGAAATGTGCTAGCTGTGCATGACTCAGACTCAAAAACTACATCATGTTGTGATAAAACTATTTAGATTACTACTCATTTAATCATGTGTGGGGCAAGTAGCTATATGAGATGTAGAATGGTTTGAAATATGTTTATGAATAGTAGAAGATTGTGCCAAATATTGAGCTCTTTGTGGAACATGATGATCTATGTGTATCATCAATCTATAAGTTATTGCATGTTATGGTGTTATTTGTAAACTTGACACCTTTTTCTGATATGCTTACTTTGAATATTTTTGCAACTTTGTATTAATAGAAAGTTTTTTTATAGGTGCAACAATTGTAAATTTTCTTTGTTTTTGAATATATGTATCAATGCACTATAGTGGTGGATGGGGAGGAGGAGGTACTGAATATATTGCAGAGGATATTCATATTTGATTCTCAAAACTCTTACCACTTGATTGTAATGACTGTACTTTATGCATCTATGTATCATAGAACATACAACACAAAGTTTTTGTAATCATGCCATATCATTTCAAAGACCCCATTTTGGCTAGAACTAGAAAATGAGTAGATAATATGGTAGGGCCAAATTGAAGAGGCGACGTATTCTGTCCCAAAGTAGTCTTCTTTTTTCCATCGAATGTCTTGACACTAATAGATGTTGCTTGTATGTCATGCTATATGTAACCCAATGAATAGATTGATTTAATTGTACATGCATTTTCACTTGATCCATTATAAATTAGTATATTGTGAATGGGTTGGTGATCAATATATGCTTGTATAATTAAAGCATGAAAATCATAATCATCATCCACGATCTCACTATCATCAAAGATGATCATAGGAAATGCTTGAGATGTTTGAGTAATTGTAACAATAATTCCATATAATGGATGATCATATGACTCAAGAGGTGGATATGCATTATGAATATGATGCACTACTGAATTTTTCTTGTTTGTTTCATAATTTGAAAATGGGTCACTGAATATATTCACCTTAGCATTTTCATTACATTGAGGATTAGCTTCCTTTGTAGAAGTGCCTATCTCAATGATTTTGTTATCAATAAGATCTTGAATAATGTGCTTGAGCTTGACAAATTTGTTATTGGAATGACCATTGGATCTATGGTAATCACAATATGCATTGTTATATAATGATTTACTTTGAGTATACTCATATAAAAATCAATTGGAGGAAGAGTAATAATATTGCACTCAAGTAACTTTTGTAACAATTTATGAGGCATTTGTGGTAATCTAGAGAATTGCCTCCTAGGTTGTTTTGATAAAATAAGCTTGTTAGAAGGTTGATAAATAACATTAATTGTGATCTTTGCATCATTTTTATAATATTTTGGATTAACTTTGTAATATTATTTGCTTTAAAACTTAATTGTGGGATTTGAAGTACATGCAGGTGCATATTTGAGCTTGTTCAATGTAAGAATCTTCTCTTTCTCATATTATATGAAAAATTTCTTAAAATGGTTTGAATATATTGAAAATAATTAACTTATGCAAATGCGCATGTAAAATTTGTTTGAAAATATCTTGTAATTCAATATCTTCCAAATTATTAGTCATTTTGGCAAGTATGGTCTTATAACGAAGTACATAATCACTAATAGGCTCATTAATTCCTTCCTTAAGCTTAGCAATTTGCACATAAGAAAGTTTTTCATCAATGTTGATAGCGAAATACTTGAGAAATTGATCTGCTAAAGGATTAAATGTTTTGACTGATTGGATAGGTGTATCATAAAACCAATGCAAGGCATAATCTTTTAGGCTTCTTTAAAACAACATTGTTAGCAATTTGGCATTGAAAGCATAATCTAGACATGATGCATAAAAATATCAAAGTTATTGTTCTGGATCTCCGTTACCTTCATATAATGGAAGTTTAGGAGCTAAAAATCCTTCAATTGAAGGATATGATGTTATCTCAGGTGCTAATGGATTATGAAGCAAGGCTTATGAATCCATTGACTAACTAGATTTTGGTATAAATTGTGCTAATTTTAACACCTTAGAATGCAAAGTTGAAATAGTTTGCATGAGTGATTATGTAGTGGGCTCGATAGATTATGTAGTATGCATATGTATCAAGGATTCCATATGAGACATTTGGTTAGGCATGGGCATATATATATTTTTTAATCCTTGTGTTTCCCCTAAACTCGAAGGTGTAGATGTAACAACATGATTAACAATATAAGTAACCACCCTTGTGGTAGATGTCTTAGCATGAGCATATTTCTTTTGTCCTTGTCAAGTCAAAAGTAGTAGGGAGTCAATTTCATTTGGGTGGGCATCAAGATATTCACTGAGTTATTTTTCATCATCAAGATCAAACTTGTTTTGATGGTTAGATTTAGAATCACAGGACTTATCATAGTCTATGGTCATAATAATCCCATCAAGAGAGTGTATAATATATTGAATGTATGGTGACTCTTGTTCATATGTCATTCTCAAATTTACAAAATTTTCATTAATGGTGTATGTGATGTGCTTCATTTTATTACCTGAATGTTAATGATTTTCCTTATTAAGGGAAGACAACATGTAATAGAAACTAAAAAATATTGCAATAAAAAATGCTCATTTAATATAGCCATAGATTCTTGTCAAATCGAAAAAAATAAAAAACTAAAATTTAGATATTAAAAGAAAAGGAAAAAAATGTGTATGTATATTAATAAATTCCCCTAAAATCCAAAGTCGAAATAAAGTTCTTCCAATATCAAATATTATATCTGAGGTCAAAAGAAAGTGCTTTTAGTGTCAGATATTAGATCTAAGGTCGAAAGCAAAACAAAATATTGTCAGATACAAAATTTATCTAAATCTTAATATAAAAAAATTGAAGCAATGCTCAAATAAAAAGTAGGTTTGATGTAGGAGCATCACTAGAGTATAGGTGTAAATGAGAGTGAGAGTGTTTAGATGACCATTCATGGTCCTAGGTAAAGTTAGGGGTCTTGAAAGAGTCCTTGAAGTGTTTTAGTCTAAGTGAAGTCCTTTGAAGAAGTTTTTAATTGGTTATTCTGTGTTTTCCTGCCAAAAGTGGGATTTAAATATTTAAATATGCTTTCGAGTGATAGTTTGGGTTTAGTGTGAAATCTAAAGGTTGATGCAAGTTTGTAAAGATCATAAATGGTCTTAGGAATGTAGTAAATGGTCTTCAATGTAGAAATCATGAAGAATACAATGTGAGCCAAGAAAGTAAAAAGTTGTAACTGCCATGCAATGTTGAGTTGGCAAGAAGAGAGAGTTTCATAACAACCCATGTTTAGCATTTTAAAAGTTTAGAAATGCATGTAGAGGTGTGTGAGTGTAGTAGAGGGATAATAGGTTAGTAGGATAGTAGGAGTTTGAAAGAGACTGGGAAAGATGAAGAAAAAGGAAGAATACTAGTTTAGCCCATGAAGGGGAAAGAAAATGATAGTCATATTATGTATATTTTGGTTGTGAAATCAATGTAAAGAATGGTATTGGTGTGTAACCTCTTAGTTATGACATTGTTAGAGTTTATTCAAGTGTTTTGATGTTTTTTTTGGTATGAAAGCTAGGTATATTAGTATATTACAGTCATGGGTTATACAATTCTATGTATGGCTGTGTACAGGTACTAAAACCAATGAGTGAGAGAGATTTTTTATGAGAATAAGTGTGGATTCCAGATGGTTTTGTTGAGTGAGTATTAATATATTATTGTTTTCCTTTGAATGGAGTGAGTTCTTGATTGTTATCTGCAGGTGAAAGATTTTAAATGCCACATTTAGGGAGAACTTTGTTTCAAGTACAATCCAAAATTGACTAGTAAATCTTGATGGTGGTTTGGTGATATTGAATGGTTGAGTCAATTTAGCTGTGGGGAGTGTTTCTTTGATAAGGGTAATCAATTTTGGTGGGGGAGAGTCGGGGAGGGGGGCGGGGGTGGGGGAAGAAGGGTGGGTGGTCCAATACCCACTAGAAGCTTAAGATCCAAATTAGAAAGTCACAATGGTTATGAAACCAATGTAGGTTAGAGAGTGGTTACATAACCACCCCTTAATGGAATCAACAACTACGTAACTACCTCTTGCATATACTAGAGGTTTCGTTATCATATTAAAAATATTCATTTTGAGCCTTATTTATTGAATAAAACCAATTGTTCTCTAATTGGACAATAAAGAGGTTTGTTTTCCCTAATCCTTATGGATCACTCAGAGAGGGAAATTTAAACAAAGGTGAATGAGAGGGCCCAACCTTAAAGGAGATCAGGACTATTGAGGCACCCTTGTTTGGTGTCGAGATCATCAAGAACAATCTTAGCATGAGACTAATTAGGGGTGGGTATTAAGATGGAACTAAATAGAGATACAAATAAGAGGGAGGAAGATGTTAAAAATTACCGATACACATCATAACACTAAATAAATGCCAATGGACCATTTTGGGGGTCTATATTAATGTAATAATAATTTTTTACTATTGTTTTGGAATGTCCAAACATTTAATATCAATAATAAATCATTAATTTGTTTGATCGTATTAAATTCATTTGACATTTACTATTACTGATCAATCCAAATACTCTTGGAAAGATTTAAAAGTTAACCTTAAAATATTTGATTACAACCATTTAACTTTAATTACATATGTTTAACCACACTAAAAAATACCAATTATATCTATTCGACTAATAATAATTATGATTATTTCAAATGACCGTTGACACTTATGCCAATTGACTACATAACCATACAAAACAAACCAAAAAGCCAAATAAAATAGATGGTTATTTCCAAATATTTTCTTATTAAAATCTCAACAATTTAGATTAAAAAGGAAGACGGGCTAAGATTTTAAGAATGAAAACCATGTGCCATTTCCGGATGAGGTATGAAACTTTTAAGATGGGGGAAACGAAATCAAGTGCTAATACTCCATTTGGAAAATATATTGAAAAATATGGAATTTATGTGTAATGCAATGGGAACACAAAAATGTCTCATTCGGAATTACTTGCAATAAAGTCACTGGGATGTGAAATAATGAAGGACGCGGACGAAGGCATAAATTTGACGGTCGATCTTGTCTGTTTTGAAAATTTTAATTATTGTTATATATATATAATATTGTGTTTTAAATGTTAAGATAATTTATAAAAAATATATATATTTCTTATTATTTTTTAAATTAAAAATTTACAAAGAAAAAAAAGAAAAATTTGATTACAATTAACAAGAAAAAAAGTAAATACGGCCATACGGTCATCAAATTTTGGTCATAAGTGAATGATTATTACTTCGTAAACAGGAGGCTCACAGTCCCGGGAAACAGCCCCTTGTTTTCCCCAAACCTTCACCTACATTCAGTGCTGCACCGATCTAAATCTCATTCCAATAAATATTAACCACCACTAATCTAAATCTTATTCCAAAAAATATATAAGTTGTTAATTGTTGAAATACTGTGAAGAAGTTTCTTCCAGATCTGTTCTGTTTATATAGAAAAATGAAGAAAACAAGTGCGGTGCAGAGGCTTTATGAGCTGTGCAACGAGATTTTTTCTGATGAGGGAGTGGTACCTCCACCACCAGCAATTTCCAGATTGAAGGCTGTTCTTGGTATGTTATTATTCCTGAACTTTCATTTTTCCTTCCAGATTCGAACTTGTCTTCAATCTTGTCTGAGTTGAAATTAGTAATTTAACTTAAACATCTGTTTCTCTGCACATAACTTTGAGGGCCTCCCACTAAACTGTCTCTCCTCCAGTCACAATGGATTGCAGTATTGAATCACAGTATGGGGATAAGTAGAGTACTGTATAGAAACCATTGTAACCATCAAGGTCCTCTTAGGTTTTCAGAATATGAATATAATTATGTGGACTGTGAATGAAATTGCAGACTCAATGAAGCCTATAGACGTTGGGCTTGACGAGAATGAAATATTGAGCTTAAAGAATGAAGAAAAGAGGCACAGTTACACGTATTTGGGTCCCTCCAAGAGGCGAAGACTAACCAGAAATTCAGCATTTGTGTCTCCACCACAGCCTTTTCATTATCCTGCTGTGACATACGTCCACATTCATGAATGTGATAAATTCTCGGTAAATATAAATTACCCAAAATCATTTTCTCCAATTATACAAGCTGTTGGTTTAGTCTGTGCAATCTTTGTTTGCAGATGGGAATATTTTGTCTACCAAAATCAGCAGTAATTCCACTGCACAACCACCATGGAATGACAGTGTTGAGCAAGGTGTTATATGGTTCAATGCACGTCTCAGCTTATGATTGGTACACTCAACATTGTAAGGAGATTGCTCATCTTCTAAACATGGAACATCCACAACACTACTTCAATTTGAGTGTTAATAAGTTATAATTATTATTATTTATTTGCAGTTGGAGGGATGAGGATAGCCAAGATGAAGGTGGACTCTGTTTATAATGCATTAAGTGGGAGCTCAGTATTATATCCAACAAGAGGAGGGAATATACACAGTTTCACAGCACTAACATCGTGTGCAGTGTTGGATGTACTCTCTCCGCCTTACGCAGATGGGGATCCCTCTTATTATACTCTCTATCCTTATTCTGCCATTCCGCGCAAATGTATGTCATCTATGAATGTCTGCTAAATTTATTGCATGAATTTAATCATAATGGTGTGTGTATATAAACGTCCGTCATCAAAATTATCTCAAAAAAAGATTTTTCTCATCTATAACTTTTCTTTGGCAGGGAAAGAACACAGAGACCTTAGTGATTATGAGGATTGTGTGTGGTTGGAAGAGATAGAAAGGCCGCATCATTTCAATGTTAATGGGCAAGCATACATGGGCCCAAAAATTGAAGTTATTTAACATCTGTAATTCAAAGTCCATCATATGAAAGAGAAATTGTTTGCAAGGATTTTATGACTCATTTATGTGAAAGAGAAAAACAATGTACATATTTCATTGGTGTGAAACGAAAATACATGTGATGTTTGGGTGCATATTTACTCACAAGACCTTTGCAGGTATTACCCATTTAGTATTACCCATCAATCGACTTTAATCATTGGCATGACCTGACTTGACTGAGACTGACTCCACTTAAAGGCCTTTCAAGGGACTTCAATCACTGGCTTAACTTCAATCAATCATGCATATGACTAGATTATATACCACTCTCACTTGAGGAATATGCTTCATTTAGTGAGTGGCTTCTAAATGATCATAATGGAGTAGACCCACATAAAATTTAATGCTCCAATTTATTCTTGCTTTTATGGAGGGGCTTACATGGACTTGTCTTGAGCATTTTGGGTTTTAATAAATGATTGGATTTTTTTTTCCCAAATGTAAGTAATTAAATTTTTTATGTTGAAGAGGGGGAGGGAAAGCATTTGATGGATGGTATTAATTGATGAAAAGTTATTTATGTGCTCACTCAATCAAGCAGATAACAAACCACTTAATCAATAGATCAAGAAAAGGATAAGGGCTTTTAAGCTCTTAGTCAATAAATCAAAAAAAGAGAAGAGATTGAGGGCTTTGATGAATAAGGAGACCAATTTTTTTTCTCATTAACCAATATCTTTATATCATATCAATATATACTTCCCATTAGCTCTTACACTCACTTAGACACGTCTTTTTTATTTTGGTGCTTGAAGAATTAGACAAGGTGTCAATACATCACTTGTAAATGTGCAACTATTAGGACTCATAACACAAGATTACATGGAGACAAAGAAAGTTTATATAAAAATAAGTTTCACACACACACACACAATAATTTATTCTTTAATCGATAAGTTTAAATAAAATTTCAGGACAATTTATATATAGGATCTAATAGTCCAATCAACAACTAACAACACCCATTAAACTAACATAAGTAAATTAATACTAATATTAATTTACTATCTAATACTTATTTATTAAAGGGGGTGTCCCATTAGAAGATACATTCCTCATACAACAATTATAATAACTAACATACTAACAAAATATATTTAGATTGCATGACCCAACAAATCCTCCTTGATCCAAAGCAAACCAAAAGATGATATAAAATAAATAAATCTAAAGTCATCCAACAATATTTTGTACAATCTTCAAACTAACACTCTGTACATCCTAATATCGATCAACTTTTATTGCTTATGCAAAGCTTATGATCTAGACAAAAATATTATTGCTTACACAAAGCTTAACTAGATCGTGACACAAATGATGAGTATCATCTTAGGGAAACTCAACTCCTCTGACCATATTTACATGTACTACTAATCGTTATGGTCATACTCAACTACATAGATCCATGTCTCATTGATTCATTAGTACCCTTTGTACAACACATCTATTTGGATGTTGAACAACATTGACCACTTTCCTCAACATTAATGATGTTGGTAACCCTTGTCAATTGTGAAACAATGATAACTAATCAAAAACTAATATAGTATCTTCCTCTCCTATCAGATGAGAGGTGAGAAAATATGCAACAAAAAATATCACCAAATAACTTGATCTACTCCTTATCAATGTTATCAAATATATCAAAATTAAAATTTAAACAGATAACACCAAACTCGTATCATCTATCCAAAAATACTTCTACAGATAACCCAATCTTAAAACTAGTAACAAACTTAAGATGGGTGGGTTTTTGGCTCTATCAATCTACTTTATCTTGAGGACCCTGTAAACCCCAAAATGTAACATGGTTGTCTCAATTAAAACCAATGATAAGAGTGTTTATTATTATATTGATGGTGTTTAAGCATGAACTTTTCATTTTCAATTTCATGATAGGGTGTCAAATTTGACTGACAATGCACACATTATACATTTTGCACTCCTTATTTCTTCATTTTTTAATACATTTTTTTCTCAAAAATTGTAATGGGAAATCTTCAAAATCAAAAATATTTTTTTCCCATGTCAAAATATTCTAAAACCTATAAAATGAATAGTTACACCACTATGTTTATTAAAGACATCAACTAGACAAAATTTACATAGACATGGGTTAAATACATTAAAAATGATGGAATGCTTAAAAAATTATCTTTGCACTCTATGAAAATATAATTTTTTACCCTTAATATGCTCAATGTCTTACAACCAATCACTTAACCAGCTTCAATTAACGTCATTTAAGATTTGATATTTTAAAATTTAATATAGTTGTTTACACACCAAAAATTACAATACATGTAAGAAAGCATATGCAAAAATTTATTTACCCAAGACCCCTTTTTTAATCAATACTTTCATTCAAACCATAAAACCATCTCATTTATGCCAGGAGGCCAAAAGGTCAATAAGAGGCAATGGCTTAGAAGAATTGATCAAACTAATCACATATGAAAAAAGTAGAAGAATAACATGATGAAACAAATCAAGTTATGTACTATTATATTATTTTTTTGTTTTTCTATTATATAAATGTTTTTGAATTTTTTTGAATATTTGAAATTTTAATATGATATCTTATGATGCCATCGATATGAGGGTTACAATAATATGTAACAATTAGTATAAGGATCACAATTTATAGATGAAATGTGCAAGATGTGCATGACTCAGAATCAAAAAATGCATCATCTATTATGATAAAAATATCTAGATTATTATTCGTGTAATAATATGTGGGATGAGTAGTTATAGGAGATGTAGAATGGTTTGAAATCTATTTATGAAGAGTATAATATTGTACCAAATATGGAGATCTTTGTGGAACATGATGATCTATATGTATAATCAATTTAGAAGATATTGCATGTATGGTGTTATTTGTAAACTTGACACCTTTTTTCGATATGCTTTCTTTGAATATTTTTGTATATTTTTATTAATAGAAATATTTTTCATAAGTGCGACAATTATAAATTTTCATTGTTCTTGAATATATGTATCAATGCACTATAGTGGTGGATGGGGAGAAGGAGGTACTAGATATATTGTAGAGGGTACTCAAATCTGATTTTCAAAACTATTACTGCTTGATTGCAATGAATGTACTTTAGGCATCTATGTATCTTAGAGTGTAAAACACAAAGTTTATGTAGCCAAGTGTGTCATCTCATGTCAAAGACCATATTCTGGGATAGAACTAGAAAATGAGTGGATAATATAGTAGGGCCCAATTGAAGAGGCAACATAACGTGTCACAAAGTATTATTTTGTTTCCCATTGAATATCTTGACACTTTTAGATGTTTCTTGTATGTCATCTTATACGTAACTCAATGAATAGAGTAATTTCATTGTACATGCATTCTCACTTGATCCATTATCAATTAATACATTGTGAATGGGTTGGTGATCAATGTATTCTCATATACATAAAGCATGAAAATTAGAATCAACATTCACTATCTCCCTATCATCAAAAGTGATCATAGGACATGTTTGATATGTTTGAGTAATTGTAACAATAATTCCATATAATGGATGATCATATGACTCAAGAGATGGATAGGCATTATGAGTATGATGCACTACTGAATTGTCCTTGTTTGTTTCATGATTTGGAAATGGGTCACTGAATATATTCACCTTAATATTTTCATTACATTGAGGCTTAGTTTCCACTATGGAAATGCCTATCTCAATGATGTTGTTATCGATAAGATAGTGAATAATGTGTTTGAGCTTGAAACATCTGTTATTGGAATGACCATTGCATCTATTTTAATCACAATATACATTGTTAAATAATGATTTACTTTAAGGTATACTCATATAAAAATCAAATGGTGGAGGAAGAGTAGTAATATTACACTCAAATAAAGATAGTGAGTCTCCCATGAGACTCATTGGTTAGTATGGTTCTTGTTGACCAAATTTGGCCTACATACTCAAATGTGCCTAAATCAAATCAAGAAGCTAAGCAGGGTCCTGATTGAAGAGTGACCTAATGTCACAAGGAGTAGAAGGACCTCAAGTGTATATCACATGGATTTTACAAATGTTTTGAAACACTTTAAATAGGCTCAAAGTGCAAATTTGATGATCTTAAGAACCATATCATCACTAGGACATCATCCAAAAATGAACAGACTAGTTCACTTGTGCATTTTATAAATTTCACTCTGGAAAACTCATGAGCCAAAAGATTATAATGCCATGGAATTATTCATGCCAGAAACATGATCTACAAATTTTATACTTTAGAGAGCTCTCTAACTCAAGATATAATCTTCTAAAGTTGGATAGGCAGAGCCAACTGTTCACACGAATGTCAAGTTTGAACTTCATGAAGTAACCATTTCTATTAAAAATCCATTAACATGTCTCAAATTGATCAAATATATATGATACATGTGATATCTAATTATAAAAAGGTAATCCAATGGTACATGTAAAGGTGAAACAAGTCAAAAGTTCCCTAGAGTTAAAGTCCTTAAAAAGAGCTTCACGTTAGACAAGATCTAACGATGTGTATCTACTGAGCAGAGATCTAATGGTATGAGCTTGAATAACAAGAAGGTGGGTCTAATTAAATATATGATTAGTGTGCAATAACACATAAGGATCTAATAGTTTGAGCTCGACTGATAGTAAAGTGGACCCAATTAGATCTAACTGTATGATTTCTTTCATACATCTAGATCTGATAGTGCAAGTTAAAGTCAAAGAGTCAGAGGATCTAGATCAAAGGCTTATGCTAGTTTATACATCAAGATCCTATGATGCACAAGAGGTCAAAAATTCAATATTTGACAACATATCTTCAGGACCAATAAGAACAAAGATAATTTGGCACAATGTAAATGGTCTAAGTTGGCAATCGATAACCAATGAGCAAAGGCAAATCTAAGAGCTTCCAGTAGAGGTTGATGAACCAATTTTTGACCCAGGTGAAAAAATTATTAAGGAACCATGTCACCATTATAGCTTAGTCAAATAGTAGATGCAATCATATAGGCAAGATGGTCAATAATGAAGCTCTATCGCCATTAAAGTTTAAACAAGATCTCTAGTTGATAATTTAGAACTTGTTGACTCTGTTGCAGGGTCATTTCATTGACATGTTTATTGTTTTTACATGAAGGATCCTCATATATAGTATCTTCTTAGATCTCACAGGGTTTTAAAGGTAAAATAGGTCTTTTTAGGCCAAATACAGAGATCGAAAATGGACTAGCAGTGTTGAAGCAAGATCAAGCAATCTACAATATTTCATGGATATTGTGACTATGTGGAAACCAATGAATTGAATTAGTTTTCATATATAGTGGACCTATGTTCAACTTGGATAAAATACAAATATAAACGTGATCATGTAGAGTAATATCATCTATCAACATAGTCACATTTTTAATAAGCAGGTATTGATGGCCACCCAAAGTAGATGTGGCATAATTCTATCAGTTTCAAGGTATGAAAAGTTTGATCTTCATCAGTAGATCAAGTAGATAATGGGATAGAGTTCCAGTAATGACACTTGGTGGATGGATAAAGACAATAGTCTTTCAATTCTTTTACATAATTCATTCCTTATTGATAAGGTCATGAGTCAGCATCCTCAAGTTGTGCTAATACATCACAATTCCCCCCTCTCTCTTCATTTTTTCTATATAGGTTCCATATTATTCCACATTTTAGTTCTCCTTAGAAGTTTTTAGATAAAAAATATCTAATATTCTTTGGATAAATAGACTCTTATGCTTTGTCTTTCTTAGGTAATGCCAAATTTTTTACTGTAACACCTTTCGATCATTTTTGTAAACTAAATTGAAGTGTGTTATTTGAATTCATGTATTGTAGTTAAGTAAATATATTCCTTATTTGCCTATATCTAAGTTCCCTCACCTTCATTAAGTGTTTTTTAATCCTCACAGGTCATTTTAAGTGAAATATATAGTTTATTGATTAGCTTGAAAGTGGATATCTACCCTCTCATGCTAGTTTGATACCTAGTTAATGTCTTATTGTGAAATACATATGTAAGGACCAATCTTATTTAGTCTTGAATCTGTATTATAGTGTGTCTTATGCAAAGTGTAAGTGTTCAAATTACTAGTGCATCACCTCATTTTACATGCTTTCATAGATTGTTGTTAATCTCTCTCCCCTTTTCCAAGCAAGTGTTAATTTAGGTCTAGTTTAGGTGATAAATCTAGAAGGAAGCTAGTGTTCTCCAAAGGTCTAACCCAAGATTAGGTGACCCACAACCTAAGGTCATTCCTATGTTGGACTATATTTGATTAAGAGAAATTGAACAATCCCCTTGCTCAGTAGGATGCAATCTATGACACCAATAATTCTGGCACACCCGATGGGACCCACATGTTTTCCTTGGCATAGTTGAAATTTGGATGTTGAGAATAAGTGTTTGCAGTAGAAGAGGACAATCACCATCATCAAAATCTGAAGATCCTTCAAGTTGTAGAGTTTATAGCATCATCTAGATAGTGTTTTCATGCCAATGGTTACTATAAGGTTTGTAAGTAAAGGTATTCCTTTTGAATTCATTGAAATGCCTTCTACTTCTTATAAAAGAGAAAAATTCAATATTACAAACCCTTATCCTAAAAATAAGTATTCACCTCCTAGTGATCTTATTTTTTTAGTCCAAGATATTGTTCTCATTATCCAAATCCCCATTACCCAAATGGTTATCAAGAATCAAGTTTTTGTTCCTTTCAATAGGAGCAGTCCCCTAAATTTAGCCCAATATGATGACATTCCTATGTCTGCCCTTAAGAGTATCCCTTTATACTTAGGAGAATGGGATAAAACAACTTCTATTGAGCATATCCAAGATGTTACCAACTTTTTTTCTATTCACAATGTTGTCCAAGATAATGTGTCTATTATGTTACTTATTACTTCCTTTAAAGGAAAAGTATTGCAATGGTATATGAATATTATTTTGACCTCCATTTCTACGTGGGATGAGCTAGGTGCAACTTTGGTTAGATAATTCTAAGACAAGTCTGATCACCTATCCTTGGTTGAACAATTGACTACCATTAAAAGGCACCCCCATAAATTCATGTCTGATTTCAACCTCAGATTCTAAAAGACATGGACTATGATACCTACATTGGTTAGAACATTCCCAAAACATACATTCTTGTACTTTTTAAAATCCCTTAATTCTAATATTAGTGTGATGATACAGTCCATGGGTGCTAATACTCTACCAAATTCCTATGAAATTGCAATAAGAGCAAAGAACAACTTGATACAAGTTGGTAAGCTTTCTCCAAGGCCCCTAACCCCCTTAATTTCTTCAAACCCCATCTATAGCTCCTATTCCATCTCCTAAAGAGCATATTGTATCCCCTTATAATTAAGTTAATGAGATTAGATATTTGAAAAGTATGATACAAGCTTTTGGGAATGAGATAGTTAAACTCAATAGACAATAATACCAAAGTAGGCCTTATTAGCAACAAAACAAAAACACCTATCAACCCTTCAATAATCAAAAGCCTCCTTATCAACCTTTCAAAGAAAATAAACCACCCTATCAATCTCAAGGAGTCATAACCCAAGCTAAACCATATGCAACCCTTGACCCTAATGTACCCTCCAGTTCAAAAGCCATTGTTCCCACACCTCCTCGAAACAACTTGATGCAAGATTCAGGTTGGTGCATTTTAATCCAAATGACACTAAAAAAAAAGCCTTGGTATCATAGGATATTATCATGCCACAAATGACACAATAAGAGTTTTATCTTAAAGAAGTTTATTATCAAGGGACAAATATGGAACCCCAAGGATAAGATCATCAAGTTTAAGGGTAGCCGGATGCCATCAATGTGAATTGGAAATTGGATTATCATATTACATTCAATCAAGTTAGTGAAACTAGCAACATAAGTGGTCAAGTTGTAGCTCTAACTAGAGATAACATAAGAATTGTTGAGGAAGCTCAAGATGTGAGCAATACTTCTAGTGTTCCTAATATTATTCCCAAGAGTGTTGAAGATCAACTTGTTGCCCCTATAACATAAAGAATTAGAATGTAGAAGCTGGGAAGATCCCTCAAGTACCTCTGATAACTAGTGGTTCTAAAAGTGCATCCAAAGGTTAGTGGAGCCTCATTTAGTATAATAGATCAGATGAAGAAATAAAATGTTAACATTAGCATGTGGGATTCCATTGTTATTTCAAGGCAAAAGAACATGCTCATCTAAGAAATTTCAGCTCTCAAGGTGTCTCAAGAACCAATTAAGAAACAAGGTGTTGTTTTAGCTAATTCAAATCAGCCAACCAAAAAATAAGATCAACAGGTGCATAAAATGACAAAGGTAGATAAAACCAATGTCAAATTATAAAAAATCCTCCTTTTTTATCTCTATTTGATAGTTGGTGACTGTTTGGTCCATAATTGTATGGTGGATAGTAGAGCTAGTAGCACTAATATGCCTAACCAAATTGAGACAAGCTTGGTCTTGTCTATGAACCAAATTCTAGCTCAACACACCATTGAGTTAGAAGATGAGACTAAGCCAATGAGATAAAGACAAAGGACTATTAATCCAAAGATTGAGACTTTGATGAGAGCTGAGATTTATAAGCTCATTGAGTCAATTATAAAATTTCCAATTAAGTACTCAACTTAAGTGGAAAACCTTGTTCCAGTATGAAAAAAGAATGGTGAAATTAGACTATGTGTTGACTTCTAGGACTTGAACAAGGCCTCTCTTAAAAACCACTATCCATTATCACCTATGGAACAAATTTTATAATTAGTTATAGGTTAATAAAGGTTCTCCTTGTTGGATGGTTTTAATGGCTATAATCAGATTTTGGTCAAAGAAGAGGACCAATTTAAAACAACTATTGGGGGATCAAACCAACAATAGATTACACTTGTGAAAGCAATAAACGCGGAAATAAATCAGATAGATAAGTAACTGAAATGATAAATAGCACAGAATAAGATATACAAGAAAACACCCTGAAAACTTGTATTGAAACTCTTTACAATAGGAATACAATGAAGAAACTTTGTTCTTCCACACCTCTCTCAGATGCACACAAGATCTCTCACTAGATCTCTATTCCTCAAGAGCTCTCTCTCAAGTATACTCAAATCCAACAACCTGGATTGATGCAACTCTGTACTATCCTTCAAACATTCACAATGTTTTACTATTACAGTTCTACACACTTCTCTTACAATCTAAGCTAAGAAGATCTTTCCTACATATAGAAATAGGAAACTTGAGCATAATCTTACAACAAACAGTTAAGCCTCTTCAACAAGGGCTCTAAAAATAATATTGATAATAATAGAGACGCGAGCTTGAGACTACAACTCAAACTCATCATGCAAACACTTGCTTCTGTCCTCGGAAATCGCTTTCTGGACACACAGGTAACCGACGTTGGTTCCTGCCTGTTCGCCTGTGACCGTCGTCGGCCGACCCTACTGCCGACGTCGGTGCCTCTGCAACTGCTACTGACCGACGTCAGTCGCTCCTGACTGACGCTGGTGTCTGTGTAGACCCGAACCTATTTTAGTATGCTCCTTGGTGAAGCTTTTAGCTCCACACCCTAACAATCTCCCACTTGGAGATAAACCAGCTACACCAACCTGTACAGCAACATCTTCTAGCTCCTCCATCTTCAACTCAATCATGAAGACCAATAGAAGTTGAATGAAGATTCAACTTCTCCTTCGTAACCGACTTTGTTAGCATATCAGTAGGATTCTTGTCTGTATGGATCTTCTCCAGCTTCAACTCACCATCTTCCAATACCTGCCGTATGAAGTGGTACCTTAGCTGTATGTGCTTGGTTCTTGAATGAAAGGCCGAATTCTTGGCCAAATGGATTGCACTCTGACTGTCACTATACAATCTGCAACTCCCATGCTCCCTTCCAAGCTCTTCCATGAATCGTGTCATCCATATCATCTCCTTGCTAGCTTCTATAGCTGCAATATACTCTGCTTCTGTAGTTGACAAGGCAACAACCTTCTGCAACTTAGATATCCAACTAACTGCCGTTCCACCTACAGTAAAAACATAACCTGTGGTGCTCCTCCTACCATCCAAATCCCCTGCCATATCTGAATCTACATTACCATGTAGAGAAGTATCTGAACCTCCATAGCACAAATGCTTGCTGCTGGTTCCTCTCAGATATCTAAGGATCCATTGAACCGCTTTCCAATGTTCCTTACCTGGATTGGCCATATACTTGCTTACTACTCCCACTGCTTGGGCAATATCTGGTCTAGTACACACCATTGCATACATCAAACTCCCTACCGCAAAAGAATATGGAACCTTACTCATGTACTCTACCTCATCATGTGAATTGGGACATTGTTCTTTACTCAACTTAAAATGTCCAGCCATAGGTGTACTTACCGGTTTTGCATCCTGCATATTAAACCTCTCCAACACCTTGTTCACATAATCTTCTTGAGACAATATCAACCTGTGATTTTTCCTGTCTCTCCTAATGCTCATGCCAAGGATTTTCTTCACTGCTCCCAAATCCTTCATAGCAAACGTTTGAGCTAACTTCTCCTTAAGCTCAGAGATATCCTGCATGTGAGACCCTGCAACCAGCATGTCATCTACATACAACAATAGAGTAATATATCTACCATTATCAAATCTCTTGAAATACACACAATGGTCCGATTGACACCTACTGTAGCCATGCTCAGTCATAAACCTGTCAAATTTTAAGTACCATTGCCTTGGAGCTTGCTTGAGGCCATACAAGCTTTTCTTCAACCTGCACACAAACTTCTCCTTACCCTTGACCTCAAATCCTTCTGGCTGTTCCATATAGATTTCCTCATCCAAATCTCCATGAAGAAACGCTGTCTTAACATCTAGCTGCTTGAGATGCAAATCCTCAAAAGCAACCAAAGACAATACAACCCTTATTGAAGTCATTTTAACAACTGGAGAAAAAATCTCACCAAAGTCAATACCTGGCTTTTGTGCAAATCCTTTTACCACTAATCTGGCCTTATATCGCATCTGTCCATCCTCACTTTCCTTCAACCTGTAGGTCCATCTGTTCTTCAGTGTTCTCTTACCAGCTGGCAATTCAACCAAATCCCATGTTTGGTTCTCTCTTAAGGACTCCATCTCCTCAACCATGCCACGCTCCCACTTACTCCTGGACTCCACCTGTAATGCTTCTTCAAAACTCTCTGGTTCTCCACCATCGGTTAGCAATAAATAATATAAGGAAGGAGAATATCTAATTGGAGGCTTACTTACCCTTTCAGACCTCCTGATGGGTGTCTTGGACTCATTCTCAACACGCTGTCCACCCAAATTTTCTGACAGTGACCAACCTCGGCCACCTGTAGACCTGTTACTGGCCGACGCCGGTTCTTCCTGGCCGACGTCGGTGCCTGGTCTGCCGACGTCGGTCTCTGTATGACCGACATCGGTTTCTGTACTGCCGACACCGGTTCCTACCCTGCTGTCGTCGATCTCTGTGTTTTCCTGCAAGTGATTATTTCTTTTTCCTGCGAGCTCATTTTGGACCATAACTTCGTCCAATTCACTATTGCTCTGCCCAGATTGATCCAGCTTCCTTATCTGATCACTGTACATCACTCTTTCATTGAAAACAACATCACGACTCCTGATTACCTTGTTAGTTCCTAGATTCCAAAATCTGAAACCAAAATCATCTGAGCCATAGCCAATAAACGTGCACCTCATAGACTTAGGATCAAGCTTCTTTCTATTTTCCTTATCTATGTGCACAAAGGCTTCACTACCAAAGACTTTGAGATATGAGAGATCTACCTTTTTACCTGTCCATGCCTCTTCTGGAATTCCACCATCCAGAGCTGTAGAGGGTCCTCTATTAATCAGGTACACTGTGGTGTCAACTGCTTCTGCCCAAAACTCTAAGGGCAACCCTGCATGCAATCTCATACATCTTGCACGCTCCATGATAGTTCTGTTCATCCTTTCAGCAATACCATTCTGTTGAGGTGTCCTTGGAACCGTCCTTTGCCTACGGATTCCATGTGTATAACAATATAATTTGAACTTAAGACTGCAGAACTCACCGCCATTATCAGATCTCAGGCACTTTAATTTTCTGCCTGTTTCATTCTCAACCATAGCCTTCCAAAACTTAAAAGTCTCAAAAACATCAGATTTCTTTTTAATATAGTAGATCCATACCTTTCTTGTGGCATCATCTATGAATGTAACATAGTACCGTGATCTGCCAATAGAGGCTACCTGAGCCGGTCCCCACACGTCTGTGTGAACAAGCTGCAACTTCTGCCTTTTCTTAGTAGACCCAGTCTTGAGAAAACTAACCCTTTTCTATTTTCCAAATACACAATGCTCACAAAATTCTAGATCCATACTTTTCAAATCTGAAAGCATACCTTTAGACTTAAGAATTGACATCCCCTTCTCACTCATGTGGCCAAGCCTTGAGTGCCACAATTTACAATCCACATCTGAAGTAGATAAAACTGAAGGAGATTTGTTAGTAACACAATTACACAAATAGAGAGTACCTTCTCTCTTACCTCTGGCCATAACTAGTGCACCCTTGGTCACCTTCCAAGAATCTGCTGTGAGAGTTACTGTACAACCCTCATCACCTAGGTTACCTGCAGAAATCAAATTTCTCTTCAAACTAGGAACATGCATCACATCTCTCAACACCCATGTGTTGCCATTCTGCATCTTCAGCTGCACTTTACCTTTGCCAGTAATCTTACAAGGCTCATCATCCCCTAAGTACACTATTCCAAAATCTCCATGGATATAGTCACTGAAATATTCTCTGTTAGGGGTAGCATGGAAAGATGCACCAGAATCTAATACCCAAGATTCTATGTTATTATGCAAAGAGAAAATTAAAGCATCTTGTGCAATACCTGCAACCTTGGCTTCTTCCTTTCCTTCGTGTTGATTTTCCTCCTTAGGCTTTGACCAACAATCTCTGCTTATGTGCCCCATCTTTATACAATTCCAGCATTGTGGCTTCTTGCCATTCCTGGATTTGGATCTTCCTCTCACCTTAGACTTAGATCTTGATCTCCTCTTGCTCTTTTCTTTTTGCCTTCCCCTGCTCTCAAAATTTAAAGCATTCCCAGATGTCTCTTTTGTGCTTTTCCTGCGTATTTCCTCATTCAAGATAACACTAACAACATCCTCTACTTTCAAAATATTTGATGCAGATGCAGTATTAGAAACTGCCATTACTAAGCCATGCCAGCTTTCAGGCAAAGAACATAATATCAAAAGAGCTTTTATTTCATCTTCAAATACAATATTGACAGAACTTAACCGATTAACAATTCCATTGAAATCATTCAGATGAGTAGAAACAGATCCACCTTCATTCATATGCAAATTAAATAACAGCTTCATAAGATATACCTTATTTGAAGCTGAGGGTTTTTCATATATATTTGCTAACGTAGTCATCAACTCTACCGTTGTTTTTGCCTGTGACAAATTAGATATCACAGTGGAGGCCAGACTCAGTCTTATAGACCCAAGAGCCTTTCTGTCAAGAACTTCCCATTCTTCATCCTCCATGTCCTTGGGCTTCTTTGCTATCCCACCTAACGGTAAGTAGAGATCTTTCTGATACAGATAGTCCTCTATCTGCATTCTCCAATGTTGGTAGTTCTTTCCATTAAACTTTTCCATTCTCAACTTACTTTCTTCTGCCATTGCTTCTCCCACTCAAACAGAAATTCGTGCAGAAACCCCTGTGAGCAACCTGTAATCTGTAACCTGTAACCTGTAACCAAGGCTCTGATACCACTTGTTGGGGGATCAAACCAACAATAGATTACACTTGTGAAAGCAATAAATGCAGAAATAAATCAGATAGATAAGTAACTGAAATGATAAATAGCATTGAACAAGATATACAAGAAAACACCCTGAAAACTTGTATTGAAACTCTTTACAATAGGAATACAATGAAGAAACTTCGTTCTTCCACACCTCTCTCAGATGCACACAAGATCTCTCACTAGATCTCTATTCCTCAAGAGCTCTCTCTCAAGTACACTCAAATCCAACAACCTGGATTGATGCAACTCTGTACTATCCTTCAAACATTCACAATGTTCTACTATTACAGTTCTACACACTTCTCTTACAATCTAAGCTAAGAAGATCTTTCCTACATATAGAAATAGGAAACTTGAGCATGCTCTTACAACAAACAGTTAAGCCTCTTCAACAAGGGCTCTAAAAATAATATTGCTAATAATAGAGACGCGAGCTTGAGACTACAACTCAAACTCATCATGCAAACACTCGCTTCTGTCCTCGGAAATCGCTTTCTAGACACACAGGTAACCGACGTCGGTTCCTGCCTGTTCGCCTGTGACCGTCATCGGCCGACCCTACTACCGATGTCGGCGCCTCTGCAACTGCTACTGACCGACGTCGGTCGCTCCTGACTGATGCCGGCGTCTGTGTAGACCCAAACCTGTTTTAGTATGCTCCTTGGTGAAGCTTTTAGCTCCACACCCTAACAACAACCTTCACCACAAATTGGGGGACATTTGCATATAGAAAGATGACTTTTGGCTTATCCAATGCTGGATCAAATTTCCAAAAAGCTATGGATATGGCATTTCAATGTCTTCTTAACAAGTTTATACTTTTTTATTTGGATGATATAATAGTGTTCTCTTAAAATATAGATGATCACATGATTCACCTCAGATAAGTGTTTGAAAGGTGTAGACAATTTAGGTTGTCTCTTAATCCTAAAAAATGTGTTTTCTCTATTCATGAAAGTAATCTTCTTAGACATGTGATTTCAAAATATGGTACAAGTATAGATCCTGATAAGATAGGTTCAATTCTTGTATTTTCCTTACCTAAACACAAGAAATATCTATAAAGCTTCTTAGGAAAGATCAATTTTAAAAGAAGGTGCATTTTAGATTTTGTTACTTTAGCTAAGCCACTTACAACCATGATAAAGAAGGGTCATAATTTTAGTTGGTCCAAGGAAGGAATAAAAAACTTTGAGGAGATCAAGAAAGTTATAGCCAATGTTCCTACAGTTATGAACCCTGATTTCACAAAGGATTTCTTCTTGTACACCTATGTTAACATTGACTAAATTTCAAGTATTCTTATGTAACAAAATCAAGAGACTTTATAACAGCCAACAACCTTCTTCAGTCAAGGCTTGGAAGAATATGAAGCAAGGTATTCTTTTGTTGAGAAGCATGTACTTTCAGTTATAAGGTATCTTAATAAGTTTAGATATTTGTTGTCTAATAATATGATACATCTGATGGTTACACATCCAAGTATCAAATATTTTCTCTTGAACAAGGATATAAATGAAAAAAAAGCTGGTTGGATAACCAAGGTAATGGATTAAAATTTTGAGATCAAGGTCACAAAGCTAGTTAGAGGTAAAAGACCTTGTGAACATCTAGCCCAAAACTTGCAAGAGGCTAATGGAGTGGTTATAGTGTCAAATGATGAAGAAGTTAAAAATGATCACACCTCACCTTCTAGTTGGTTCCAAGACATGGTAAGATACCTATAGAATGGTATTTATCCTTCTCATCTAACCCCATCAAAAAGGAGATATTTCAGATTGCAGTCAATTATTTTTCTCCTTGTTGATAATTTTTTGTTCAAAAAAGATATCAATGGCATGTTGCTAAGATGTATAGAGTTCGGTCAAACACAGAAAGTGCTTAAGCAGTTCCATGATGGACATGGTGGAGGGAATTATTAATCAAGGATCACAACCCACAAGATCATGAGAGGTGATTATTATTGGCCAATCATATTTGGTGATTATCATGCATGGGTCAGGAAATGCAGATAGTGTGCTATGTTTGTTGGAAAAGTTAAGCTTTCATCCTTACCTCTCCAACTAATTTTAGTGAATCAACCCTTTGTCTAATGGGGATTGGACTTTATTGGTCTTATTGACCCCCCTTCAAGCTTAGGACCTAAGTGGATCCTAACTACCACAGATTATTTTACTAGATGGATAGAAGTAGTGGCATTGAAAGATGCCAATAAAACTAATGTTCTAGACTTCTATGAAGGTTTGATTACCAGATTTAGGGTCCCCTCAACTATTATTTCTAACAATATTATGGCCTTTTTGGGGTCTAGAATTTGCCAGTGGGTAGTTCAACATAGTATTTTTCTTAATACCTCATCAAAATATTATCCACAAGGCAATGGCCTTTCTAATTCCACTAATAAGAATCTGTTGAAGATCATCATAAGGAAAACTGAAGACAATCGGAGGTCATGGCATCTCAAGTTGAAGTTTTCTCTAGGGGTTGAGAGGATCACCTATAAAAGGTCAATAACCAACACTCCATACAAGTTGGTATATGGTAAGGAAGCAAGAATGCTTATTTCTCTTGAATTCCCTACTTTAGAACTGATGCATCAACTTGAGATTTTGGAGAATGAGCCAATGTAAATCAAATATACTAATCTCATGGAGTTGGAAGAAACAAGACATCATTCTATGCTAGCTATGGAAGCCCATCAAGCATTGGTAAAATATATTTTGACAAAGGAGATTCTTCAAAGGGTTTTCAAGAGGGAGATTTGGTCCTCAAGTGGGATGAGGATAAAGCTAAGCCAGGAAGGCATAAAAAGTTTGACTCGCTTTGGAGTGGTCCATACACAGTCTCCAGTTGCAAATCCCACAATGTTTTCTAACTCACAAAGATGGATGGTGAGAAGCTTCATATCCAAATCAATGGGATACATCTAGAGAACTACTATTGAGTAAAATAAGTACCCTATACATATCTATTTGTTCTTAATTTTCTCTAAGTGTTATTATAACACACTAGTTTGTTTTTATTTTTATCCTAGATAAGTGCTTTGATAGGTTAGTTTCTCTTTCATGTTTCCTTTTTTTCTTGTTGTTGGAATTATTTATTTTGTGAGTCAAGAGGCTATCTTGAAGTCATGTGAATGTCCAAAATTCATGTAAATGGTCTGAATTCTCAAGCATTTCAGGCATGCTTCTCAGCTGAATTGTCAAAGATGTTGACCAAATTTGGCCTACATACCTAAATGTGCCTAAATCAGATAAAAAAGCTAAGCAAGGTCCTGACTGAAGAGTGACCCAATGTCAGAAGGAGTATACAGACCTCAAGTGGAGATCGCATAGATTTTGAAAATATTTTGAAACACTTTAAATAGGATCAAAGTGCAAATTTGATGATCTTAAGGACCAGACCGTCACCAGGATGTCATCCAAAAATGAATAAACTAGTTCACTTGGTCATTTTATAAAGTTTAATCTAGAAGCCTCATGATTAAAAATATGATAACACCATGGAGTTATTCATGCAAGGAACATGCTCTATAAATTTTATGCCTTGGTGAGCTCTCTAGCTCAATATATAAGCTTCTAAATTGGATAGGTAGAGCTAGACGTTCATTCGAATGTCAAGTTTGAGCTTTGTGAAGTAACCATTTGTATTCAAAAATCACTTAACATATTTCAAGTTAATCAAACATCTCAATATATGTGATCTTGTATTTTGACAAGGTAATCCAATGGTACACACAAAGGTCAAACATGTCAAAAGGTCCCTATAGTTGAAATCCTTAAAGAGCTTCAAGTTAGACAAAATCTAATGGTGTGTATCTACTAAGTAGAGATCTAATGGTGTGAACACGAATGACAAGAAGGTGGGTCTAAGTAAATCTAAAATCAACATGCAATCATACATATGGATCTAATGGTGTGATCTCAATTGATAGGAAAGTGGGTCTAGGTAGATCTAATGAGTGAGTTTTTTCATACATCAAGATCTTACAGTGCACAAGAGTTCAAAAAGTCAATATATGATAGCATATACTTGAGACCAATAGGAACAAAGATAGTTTGGCACAATGTAAATGGTCCAAGTTGGAAATCAACAACCAATGAGCAAAGGCAAATCTAAAAGCTTCCATTGGAGGTCGATGAGCTAGTTTTTAACCTAGGTGAATAAGAACTTAAGGAACCATATCACCATTAGAGCTTGATAAAACAATAGATGCAATCATATAGGCAAGATGGTCAATAATGAAGCTTTGTCACCATTAAAGTTTAAAAAGTATCTCTATGTAGATATCAAAAATATACACATGATGATTCTAAATGTCATAATTCCCTTAGACCACCTCAGGTCCCCCTTGAGCCCAGCCTTGACCATACAACCCCAAACCTACCTAATGCTAGTCAGTTTGACCTAATGACTTAACCCACCTTTTAACCCAACCTAACCTTGACCTTCAACCATTTATGGTTACCTTAATCATTGATGTTCACCCTGACCATCGATGGTTGGGTTCCACTATCTAAACTAACTTAAATGACCCATCACTCTGACTTGATTTTCTATAATTAGCTCATTTAATTTGTGTGTGAGCTAATGCATACATGGATTAAGATTAGACAAAAATTTGGACCCTTTGTTAATGTCTTGTTGCACCTCTCCTTCCTTTCCTATAAGAAGATAAGAGTAGGAGGTGAAAAAGATCTACAAATTCAAGATCTTTTGCATCTAGAGTTTCTTTGCAAGTCACTTCTTTTAGCAATCCAGTGATCCAACCATCACATCAAAAAATTGACTTACTGCTACCCCCCAACCGATAGCTAAATATAGTTAGTCTATCGAAATCATGTTAGACTCCATCAACAAACCAACCACCTTAACCATTCATCTGATTAATCTTCAATAAACTAAGTATTTGTTTTTAGTCTATCAATTAATTTGTTTTCATTTTACAAGCAACCCAACATAAACCAATCTTCCAGAATTGCCTTTCATGATCTTGTCAATTTGAATTTTTATCACCCAAACCCAACACATAGTAATCACTGATAGTCACCTTAACCACCGATAATCTATCCAACCACCAATGGTTGCCTCAACCATCGACAGTCATGTCAACCATCGATGGCCATTATGGAAAGAAATAATAGAAAGTTATTTTCATCCATCTACCCTCAACCAAATCCAACCTTCTTTTCCTCAACCTATTCATAGACTCCTATCCTATTTTATGAACCACACTTGACCTGTTTAGCATTAGTATTAACCCAATTATTAATATATTAGTCATTTTAATCTATTTTTTTTATCAAGCATCTTTTGTATTCAATTTTAGTCCTTTTGATTGTTGATGTAAGTACTTTATCTTATATTTTATAAACTTAATTGTTTAAAATGTGTGGATTGACATCCCCTGAGGAGGCTCTTGCTTCCAAAATCTAGCTAGCGCTAGACAATCCACCCAATTATCTATCTAACCAACCATTTATTTTAGTGTTGTCTTATTTTCATTTCATCCTCCCAAAACAAAGAGGATCTCTCTACAATCATTTGATTCAAAATGTGCACAGCCAAACAAGTTTTTAAACCATACCCGTATCTAGTTTCTTTTTTCTTCCTCTCTTGAAATATAAGCTAAAATTCACTAAAACATTTTAGCATGCCTTGATCTAGAGATTAATATATAAAAGGTTTTATATTAGACCAAAACCTACACCATTACATAGGTCTCGTTGAAACCTTTCCAATGGTATGTGGAATGTGGAAAATGGAGCTTGTATGCTCCTTGTGCAACCAATCCAAGTTGTAGTCAAATTAAGTCAACACGTGGTCAAAGTTGGTCAAACTAAAAAAATTGACCAACATGGAATGATTTAAAAATAGTTCTACTATGTATAGTATCTCTGAAGCTTTTTGACAATATCTCATTTGTAGAAAACCAAGGTCATGATAAAAAAAATATGGCTTCTCGAAGTTCCTACTCAACATGCCAATTATGACATGGTCAAGAAATCACTAGATGGGCCAATGATGCAGAGACATATGGCATGCAAAATAAAGTGGAAGAAAATTTGTGGTTATATAGTTGGTCTTTGATAGGCGTAAAAGGCTAGATATGAGGACCATAGCCGGTATAGTCCACTTTTGTTATGGAGGGGGACCCAACCATCGATAGAGATATGGAGCATGCAATTGGACATTGACAAGTATCAGAATGGGAATGATACATGTGGTGGGTCCTCAAGCCACCACATGGCTTGCCACCACCTAACTATTTCCATGGTTGAATTTTATTAAATAGTCACCTAGTGACTATAGTTTATGCAATTATTTACCATACCAAGTGGAAGCTCAAAGACCATTGAAGGTTATATCAGCTGAACATTCCAATTTAACAAAAAATACCATGAATGATACAAGGATAAATTTTCCATGTTCCAAGAAAACCAAACATCCAAACAACCCATGTTAATTCCAAGTCAACATGCCAAGAAAAGATAAGTGGTGGAGATGTGGCTTTAGCCACACTAAACAAGGTGAAAGTTTCCCTTTTAAAACATGGCATTGTAATCCCCATGAAAGGTGTGGGATAAAAGATAAAGATAAATCCCAAACTAAACCGTAGGATAATGGATTAAACTAAATTCATCGCTAAAGGACTTGAACCTTGGCATTTTTGGTAAAATTATAATGCCTCCATTGTTATACCCACAGCTTGAAGCACTATACAAAGTTCTTGAGATTCATTTTGTAATCAAGTTTTGAATGGTTTTGAAGATTAAGAATAGGGTAAAGAGTGGTGTAAGAGACTTATAGAGTATTTTTAAGAGCCTCAACCTACAGTTTTTAGTTTGAGAGTAATACTCTGGAAAATATAAGTCTGAGAAGATGATTTGAAGACTTCTAAAAGATTGTAAGCATTTGGTGACAATTTTAATAGGAGAGATCCCCATTGGAGTAGATTCAGAGACGTAGGCCATTGTGTTGAACTTTGTTATCAAATCAATTAAGTGTATTTTTTTATCTATCATTTTTGCCTCTATTATTAGCACTCTTTAAAATTTAGTCTGAAGTGAATTTTTAAATTATGTAATCTTTTTAAAATCAATTTTTTAAAATCATTAAAAAGGTTTCAATCTATTATAAGTGTGTTTTCCGTAATTTATGACACTTGTTTATTTTCAATTATGAATCATGTTGGTATCAGAGTTAAGTTTGTGGGTGAATTTGTGGTTTCATTTTCAGCTAAGTTTAGTTATTATAATATAATGGACCCAATGCTAGCACAAATTTAGTTATTACTAAATACCCTCATCACTATAATAATACAATACTTGTAATCCCAAGAGCAATGTCAACAAGTGGAAAAGTGAATATAGGAGTAGAAAATAAAAAAACTCTAACAAAGCATTGATACACTATGGGTGGAACTACAAGAAGAACATTGATAGAAGAAAAGGATGTGTGAAGATGTAGAGACTTGTAGACATTATACCCGGTGAGGTCATATTTCCAAGTGATGATGGATATTGCACCACAATCAGGCTCCATTATGGTTCAAAAAGTGGAATGAGGAGAGAGGCAAAGCACCATCCATGTTTAGCAGCCATCAATCAACCCAACTAGTATTATGTTGTCAAACAAATCTAAAATCTCTAATGCAATAGATGCTACTAGCCAAAGTGCCAAATATTATGCTATGCTCTAAGGAAACTCAAAGGTAGAACAGCACTGCTATTGCTAAGGGGAAGTTTGTGCATATCTATTTTAACTAAAATTTTGGAGCCAATTATATTACTGAAGGTCTAACACAATGTCTAAAGATAAAAACTTTTCCATTACCTCTCATTAAGACATTAAGAGGAGCTAATAACATAGTAAATGGACATGCAACCCATTATGACATCTTGCATTTTGGCATTAGAGGGCTATTTTTTGATAACGTAGCTCTTGACATATTTCCAAGAGAAATTGAAGAGATCACTTTGGGTCATTATTATCTCACATCCTAGCATGCTAGAGACACTATGGCAGGAGAAGGAATCCAACTAAAAACCAATCATACCTATGAATTTCAACTCAGAGCAAGCCAGGAAATTAAGGTATATTCTAGTTATAATAGTGATTCATCTAATACATATACTCTTGCTAGTCTTATTAATGAAAATGATGTATGTCCAGAAGCAAATATTGCTCTGATTATTAATGTATATTCTAATGTAACATTCTAAGGATGAAAATAATGAAATCAAATCTTCTAGCTATGTTGAAAATGTTAGGGATAATAAATGTTCTAACCCTGAACATTTATCAAGTCCATGTGTTGATACATTTGAAAAGCCAACAAAGGGAATAGGGTCTAAGTTTTTAGCTAAAATGGGATTTGAAGGAAAAGGTCTTAACATTAATGGTAAAGGAATTATCTAGCCTATCCAAGTGGCAAAGAGACCACTTCATGTAGGATTAGGATATGAAGATGAAGGACAAATTGCCCAAGAAGCTGAGTTGAATGATTACTCAAGCAACAAGCTAGAATGCCCCAAAGAGATAAAATAAGCACTCTCTAAAGATGAAACAACAACTTTGGATGAAGCATCTTCAAATGACTCATCAAGGTATGAAAAAATGAAATACTCAAATGTATTTTTTGATTATGCCCAAGAAAGTCCTAAAAAGATGCTTAAGAAAATTGCTAAAATGAGGTTGTCTAAAAAAGATAGGAAAAGTTAGCAACAACCTAAGACAAAGGTTGTAATTGGAACTTTAGTCAGGAAACAGATAGATTCTTATCAATTAGAACTAGAGACAACATCAATTAGGGAAATGATAGTCAACAAGAAGCTGACAATTTAGAGTTTGACACCCTGGAAAGGTAAATAACACATCTTTAAAAGAATAATAGTTAAGCATTCTAAAATAGATGCTATCTTTGATTAAAAAATATCAAAAAAATATGATTTCAGAAGATTTTGTAGAAACCCTAGGTTTAGAAATTAAGCCACATCTCAAAACATATTCTTTGAAAAATATATATGATGGTAGTAATTTATATGCATGTAAAACATGTAAACTAGGGTTTGCAATTACCTCCAAATTTTTAGATGAAGTTGAATTAGATGTGGTTCCACTCCATTTTAGTGATATTGTCATAGCAGAACCATATTTGTCTCTAAGAAAGGCAAATTTTCCAAGAAGGAAAATTAGTATAACATTGTAAAATATGGGATAGAATATCTCATGTGAGAACATTGGAAATAACTTGAACCGTTATAAGAGAATGGTGTCTTCATTGTTATTTTACTCATGTATGTTTTAGACAGGAACACTACAGGGCAACATAAAGATTCCATCATGAGAAGCATAATGAATAAATCAGAAGATAGGTTGCATATTTTAATCTTTATGTTTTAGTATGTGCAAATATGTATGCATGCTTCAATATAATAATTGTTTATAAATGCATAAGACCAAAGTATGGACAATGTTCGTAATCGTTATGTATAGTTACAGTGTTTGTAAAGATCCAATAAGGGCAACATTTATAAAATTGTGTTGCTATGTAAGACCCTAAGAGGAAAATTGTAAAATGGTGATTTTTGCAACACGAAGTGTCATGTAACATTTTCATAGTAGTCAAAGCCAGTTTCTAAAAGCTAAAGCCATGAAAACATCCTCACATGGAGTACCAGGTTCAGTACTAAACTTTTTGAGGACAAAAAGCCTTCTTAATGGGGAGGATTGATCTAGAGATAAATCTATAAAAGGTCCCATATTAGACCAAAACCTACACCATTATGTAGGGCCTACTGAGACCTTTCCAACGGTATGTGGAACATGGAAAATGGAGCTCATATGCTCCTTGTGTAGCTAGTCCAAGTTTTGGTCAAAATGAGTCAACAGGTGGTCAAAGTAGGTCAAAGATGGTAAACTGAAAAAATTGACCAACATGGAATGATTCAAAAATAGTTCCACTATGTAGAGCATCTTGAGAGATTTTTGACGATATCTTGTTTGCATAAAATTGAGGTCTTGATAAAAAAAATATGGCTTCTTGAAGTTCCTACTCAATAGGCAAATTATGACATGGTCAAGCAATCACCAGATGGGCCAATAATGAAGTGAAATGTGGCACATGACATGAGGTGGAATAAAATTTTTGGTTCCATAGTTGGTCTTTGATAAGTTTAAAAGGTTAGCTATGGGGACCATAGCTGGTAAAGTCCACTTTTTTTATGGAGGGGGACCCTACGGTCAATAGAGCTATGGAGCATCCATTTGGATGTCAACACCTATCAGAATGGGAATGGTCCATGTGGTGGGTCCTTAAGCCACCACATGGATTGCCACCACTTAACTATTTCCGTGATTCAATTTTATTAAATAGTCACCTAGTGACTATAGTTTTATGCAATTATTTACCATACCAAGTGGAAGCTCAAAGAACATCAAAGGTTATATCAACTAAACATTCCAATTTATCATGAAATGCCATGAATTACACAAGGATAAATTTTCCATGTTCCAAGCCAACTGAACATCTAAACAACCCACGTTAATTCCAAGTCAACATGCCAAGAAAAGACAAGTGGTGGAGATGTGGCTTTGGCCATGTTAAACAAGGTGAAAGTTTCCCTTTTAAAACATGGCATTGCAATCCCATGAAAGGTGTGGGATAACATATAAAGATAAATCCCAAAATAAATCATGGGATAATGGATTAAACCAAAGACATCACCAAGGGACTCAAACTTTGGCATTTTTGGTAAAATGATAATGCCTCCACCGTTATACTCGTAGCTCAAAGCACTATATAAAGTGCTCAGGATTCATTTTGTAATAAAGTTTTAAATGGTTTTAAAGATTAAGAATAGGGTAAAGAGTGGTGTAAGAGACTTATAGAGTATTTTTTAAGATCTTTAAATTATAGTTTTCGGTTTGAAAGTAATACTTTAGCAGATATAAGTCTAAAAAGTTGATTTGAAGACTTCTAAAAGATTATAAAAATTTGGTGATAATTTTAATAGGATTGATCCCCATTGGAGTAGACCCAGAGATGTAGGCCATTGTGCCAAACTATGTTATCAAATCAATTTGCTGTATTTTTTTAATCTGTCATTTTTGTCTCTATTATTAACACTTTTTAAAATTCAGTCCGAAGTGAATTTTTAAATTATGTAATATTTTAAAAATTGATTTTATTAAATCATTAAAAAGGTTTCAATCCATTACAAGTGTGTTTTCCATAATTTATGACACTTTTTTATTTTCAGTTATGGATTTATTTTGTTTGTCACTACTTAGGTTTCTTTTGTTTGCATCTACATGCTCTTTTCCCTATTTTGTGCTCATAAACACAATTAAAATTTATTTCGGGCTTAAAATCAACTACATATATTGATTGATTTCAAATTTAGCTTAGTTAAATTAAATCAAATTAATTCAATCATAGCATCACTTTTGTTGCACACACTAAACCAAACCACCTACATCAAACAAACATATAAACAACTTGACATAAGGCCCGATTGGGATTTCAACACCTAGAGGTCGCCTTACCCATTCCTAGTGATCCTACTTGGAGGTCATTACCAAGAGGAGAACCAACTCAGCTCTCTGATTGAGTATAAACTCTAGAAATTGGTATATATTGGCTAAGCATCCAACACCCTTATCGCTACAGTGTGTGAAGTGAGGGGGTAAGCCCTAATACCAAGACATGTATTGATTTCCAATATAGATCTTTTTGAGAGTCTAAAAACAACCTGGAACCAATCATAGGCTTCATTTTTAGTACTCACTCTATAATCCAATTTTATTTACATGATTCTTAAAGCTTAAGGCATAGGCCAAAAGAGAGACTAAAAGAACTCTAGGACTTAACATACTTTTTAGTATGTGTTTGATTTACTTGATTATTTCTTGTTTTCTCTCTATTTGAGTGGTGAGATTGTTTTTGTATTCTCTCTCCCTTATCTTGTATGGTTCTAACTCACCAACAATAAAAGAATCTATTAGAACATAACCCATCACCAAACCAATTAACCTTTTCTACCTCTTCATCCATGGAGTACATCTTTGAACTAGAAGACTCTCCTCACCCTTCGAGAAGTCCTTTTTTCCATTGATTAGTTCCCCAAAGAGATACAAACTTTTCCACCTTCTTGGATAATAATCCTATGGCTCTTCATCATTTATCTCAGTACCATACCTCACCATACCCCTACTTTAGTTGCACTTATGAACCCACCTTATGGCATGCTTTCCCACCTTATGGGGTACCCTTCTATTTCCATAATCACCACCTAACCATTGACTACCCAAGCATATTCATCCACCAATAATACCCTTGATACTACTATAGAAAACCAACCTACCCAACAAACCAACACCCTTATACCTTCCACCCCCATCAACAACTCCTCTACCCTAAGAACAACCCAACCATTAACCACTTATTCTCCCCTCACCATAGGAGCACCTACTACTAACATTTCCATCCTTCTTTCGGATACCCCCAATCCATTAATTACTACTCCACTTCAAAATCTTGTGGTGTCTATACCTTCTACCTTACCCCTAACCAGTACAAAGGTCACTACCTTTCTTTTAGTTATAAACCCAACTGCAGCTCCTACCTAACCCACCTTAACCTCTCAATAGGGGTCTATCTCACCTAACCTGGGTTACATCCCTAATCCACAAGGGCATGTACCTTTACCCACTACTCAACCACCTACATACACCTACCTCTACATGGTATCTACCCAACCACCTATGTCCACATATCAATATGTGATAGCTCCTCAACCTTGTACCAATTATCGATGCCACCCAACCAGCACAATAATATGCACCTTATAATCTTTCAGGTGCATAACCCCAAATGGATCTAATGAAAATGCTCATGGATAAAATGACTACTTTAAAGTCATCCATCTCTGGTGCTCACAACATCTTATCATATGACTAGATCTGTAATGAACCCATTCACCCATCTGTCCCTATCAGAGCATATCCTCCTCAGTGTAAACTTCCCAAGTTTTCTAAATTTCAAAGTAAGGAGGATCCCCAATAACACCTTAGGGCATTTAGGCATGCATGATATTTGATTGTCTACAATGATGCCTCCTTCTTCATACATTCCCCATGTCCCTGTCTGGTCTTGCATTAGATTGGTATAGTATCATAACCAAACACTCATCCTTCTCCTTCACCCAGTGGGCCCAAACTTTCTTAGATCACTTTTCAATAAACATCTCTAAGAAAATATTCATCACTGACCTTTACTCTATCTAGAAATTTGATGATGAATTTATTGCTGATTTTGTAGCCCATTGGAGGAGCCTAATCAATCAATTTTCCTTCTCTTTACCCCAACCCAAAATGATAGAAATTTTTGCTTGAGCATGTGCCAAGCATATCTCTTCTACATTGCAATGTCCAGAGCTTCAGAATCTTTGACGAAGATTTTACCATGGTTCTTAAACTATAAAATAGAGCCATCAATAAATGAAAGTTAAAATTGAAAAATAAAAACTCTACCTACAAAACTAATGAGGCCTCTTCCTCTAAACCAAGCAACCAAACCAGCACCAATGCCAAAATTAAGGGAATTGTGAATGTGGTTATCGTTAAGACCATTCCTCCACCATCTATCAATCAACCAAAATCTTCTAACTCCTTAAATTAAAACATGAGAAATAAAATCAAAACAATCATAAACAATTTACCCCGCTTGGGGAATCTTATGCTTTGGTCTTGGAGAAGTTGTTGAAAGATAATATCATATAGCTTTCTCCCATAAGACCCCCTCAATAATTTGATTCTTCTCACCTTGCACCTGTTTGGTACTATGATAATGACTTATGTGCTTTCCATTGAGTATTTGGGCATGATGTTAGTATGTGTAATATCTTTAAAAACATTATCCAAACCCTCATTGACAAGGGGGAACTTGTGTTGGACAACCCCAATGCACCTTCAAACCAAGCCCTTAAAGTTTTTAGACAAACTTTTCCCAATCATGCACCTACCAAAAATGAGAGAAAAAAACTTGACTGTTCTCATGACACCCATACTATAAATATGGTTCTTGACACATTTATTGCTAAAGAACCCACCATCTAATCTACCTATTATGTACCCTCTCAACTTATTGAGGTAGTGGAGTGACCATGTCTTCTTTTTAACACCCAAACCAAGGAAGTAACCTCTTCCCCTCCTTTACTTATTGAGGTAGTGGAGTCATCAATCCCTCCTTCAACTGGCATACCCGAGCAAGCAACCATCACCACTTTACCTTCCCCCTCAACTATCGAATAATTCACTTCCCTTTTAGAGATCATTCCCAAAGAAAAAACCACCACATATTCACATCCCATAGAGAAACCACCATCCAAACCTTACCTCCTTTGATTGAGGAAAAATATGAGGTCACCAATCCTCATTCTCAACCCATCAGTTTATCTTTCGAGCCCACTATCTAGGGAACAAGACTGATCTACAAACCATTCTCTAGATTAGTTCATAGATTGGAATTTATCTCCAAATTTGACGTAGATAAAGCCACCTTTTGGTAACAATTATGGATCCCTTACATCACTAAATATAAACCTCCAACCACCTCATTAATGGACCAACCCACCACTTCTATTATCCAACCCCTATCTTATCAACCAAACCAATAAAAACCTCTACCAACCCAGCCATTTCTTAACTATCCAATGCAACCAAATCCCAAATAACCAAATCATCATCTCCAACCAAATCATCCTCTCCAACCAAACTAACTAAACCATCCAAAACCCTTAACATCTTCCCTAAACTGAACCTTCATCACCCATCCTTGAAACTGGAGCTAACCTCACCAAACCCACCAACCAAGCACCAAACCAAATCGATCAAGGAGGTAAAGTCATCAAAAAGATAGAAGGACAAACTTCTACCTCCATCAACAATACCCTCTATCTTGGGGCATCATCTCTCCACTTTGATTGGGAATCCAACTATCTCAACCAAAACCCACCCACCATTGTTGGTTATACTAATGTACTTGCTTTCTGACACACCCATCTTCACTGAGCTATCAATAACCAAACTACCTACCCTAAAACCTCTTACCTCCAACTTATCAACTTCCACCTTACCAAAACTAAAATCATCAACTAAAAACACAACCTTACCTAAACCTTTTATCACTAAGCCCATTTCTAAAAAGACTTCCATCTCACCAACCAAAGCTAGAACCTCTAAACCCTCACCACCTTTAGCTGAGTCTTACTCAACTATTTTTTAAAGGTTATTGAAAGAATCTTGCTTGACCTTACCCCCTATCAGACCATTTGATCCTCTAGGTCCAAAACCCATCTGGTATAATGACTACCAAGTATGCTCCTATCATAGGACACTTAGACATGACATGGAGAACTACAAATCTCTCTAAACCATAATCCTTTAGCTCTATGATGAGGAGGATGCATTAACAAATGAACCTCCCTTAAGCCTACTACCAATCCAATAAACAATAATGGTTACCCAATGCATATCTACTCCCCCACTCTCACCTCAGAATGATGAGGAACCAAACCAATCTCCTACCCCAACTCTTCCCTCTATCCATACTATCCATATGGTCACCTAATCACACACTCAACAAAAGGATAAAGCGAAGGCTAAAGTTTCCATCCCATGGACATATCCATCTTCCACCTCCCAACCAAGTCAAATTTAAACACCTCCACCTTTGGCCAAACCCAAGGTATCTATCTTAGGTACCTCTCAATCCAACCCCTCTGAGTTAATCAAGAGAGTGGTTCTCAAATAACTTCACCAAATCATGACAAAGATGAGCCTATATGAATTAATTTCTACCTCACTTCATCATCTCTAAAGAATGATAGAGGCATTGCAAACAATAGAGGTCTAACCTAAAGACCCTTAACCTTTGGTATCCTCTATTGGTGCTCTCTAAATTTCCAACCTTGTTACCTTCAAGGATTCAAAAATGAATTATATCCATCCTAATGACCTAGATCCCCCTCTTTTCATCACTGCCTACATCAACCAAATCCATATCAAATGGATCATGATTGATGGGGGAGCTAGTATTAATATCATCTCCTCTCATACCTATGATTAACTCAATAAACCAAAAATGTCATGTCTAAAACCTTGAACATGCTTTGATCCTTCAATGACACCATGACCACTACTTTGAGAATTGCTGTCCTTTATATTCATTTAGGGCCTCACACATTACCCAAACTCTTCTATGTAGTGGAAGGTGAATTATAGTAAAATGTTTTACTAGGATGACCTTAGATCCACTCCATGCATTATGTACCCTCCACCCTTCATCTTTACATCAAATTTGAGCATGAATATTAGGTTGTCACTATACAAGCTGACCCAAGTCCCTTTTCATCATGAAACATGACTTATCGACCTAATGATGTCCTCCTACCTCCATCTATCACACCCTTATCATCTAAAGATAAACCCTCAATTGATGACTTCATAAAATGACTCATTATTACTATAATTTATGGCCTTAAATATGTCAAATGGTTGAGCATTGTATGTAATCTTGATACTTAGAACTTACATAAGGTAAGAAATAGATGCTTTTATCTACATAAACTCATGTAAATTTTAAGTCTACCTTCTTTACACTTTGTTCTAACATTTTCATGTTTTAGGCTCCACATTTTAACATGTAAAGGTAATAATAGTATTAATGTGAGTTTTGACAAGATTTCATGAAGAAAAGGAGGATCCAAGACAAAGAATGAACCATCTAAGACCCAACTACAGATTCTAAATCTTGCTATAAATTTTGACAGTTAGCTTTGGATTTTGATAGTTAGCTACAGATTTTTATAGTTAGTTATGGATTTTGACAATCAAGCTACATATTTCGATAACAAGCTACAAATTATACTAGTTTTGCTATGAATTGACCCAATTTTCTCTAGAATTGATCATAATACATTTTAAAAGGTTTAGATATATTATCCAACTTCTTCATGACAATTTGGAGAACTTTTATCTATATTTCCATTTTTGTGCCCATATATAAATAATTATCTATTTTTGTTTAGTATTTCATTTTGGGAGTTGCTACTCTAGGTAACAATGATGAAGATAAAAGATATGAGTATCAATATATGTAAATATTTGGTTGATATAGTTAGGTGTGGCAATTTTTATCTATGGGTTTTTTGACTCCTTAAAGTGTTAAGAATGAAATATATTGAGAGGGGGGGTGAATCATTATATTATATATCTTTTACTTAATCTGATTTCTTTTCTTTAACCACTTAATCACACATTCAAGATATGAAATAAAACTAAAACAATAACATGCACCACACGAGAGAGAGAGAGAGAGAGAGAGAGAGAGAGAGAGAGAGAGAGAGAGAGAGAGAGAGAGAGAGAGAGAGAGGAGAGAGAGAGAGAGAGAGAGAGAGAGAGAGAGAGAGAGAGAGAGAGACTAGATTTTTATGTGGAAACCCAAAGTGGAAAAAACCATGGAGAACAATATCAAGTATATGAATGAGCACCAACTCAAATTATAAAGTTCATAAGCACCAACTTATAGGAATACCAACCCCTTTGCTGAGTACCAACACAAAAACTATTTGTGAGCACCAACCCATAAGAGCACCAACCCCTTGCAATAATTTATGATCACCAACCCATAGGAGCATCAACCCCTCTTGTGTATAAAATACAACTATCTCTCAATGTTGCTTACTCAATAAATGATAGAACCTTAAAATATCTCCTGACTTTCTCTCCTCACTTGCATGTTACAAATGGCTTCTCAAGCCTTTATTTATAGCTTTATAAATGACCATTGGCATTCACCCTTTGTGACCCTTCAATCCTCATGAAAAATCATGCCAAACTTGCATGACCCTTCATATCCTTGCATTTGAAAAGTCACATGGTGACTCTTCATAATCAAATGCACCCTTTCCTCTTTTGTCTTTATCTTCGTGACTTTTCATATTCCTCAAAGTGTCCCCTTCATGGAAAAATGTGCCATACCCTCTTTTTTATTCACATGGTGACTATTGGAATTCCTCAAGATAACTCTTCATGAGAAAATTCATCCCATTCCTCTTTTGTCTTTACCCTGTGACTCTTTGACTTCTCCATGTGCCCTCTTTTGACTTATATACAACCAAAAATATATTTGTTAATATTAAATAAATATTAACATAGATTAGCCAAGATATGAATATTAAAAACACCATTAAATTCTATGGGGCCTTTATCACTAATAATTCTAGACCTTTGACATCAATGACAATAATTTCCAACATAAAGATCTCATTGAAACATTTTTTTATTCCAACTATATCACCCAATCTATCTAGAATATCTTACTATTTTCAAATTAGTTAAGTTATTTCTTGGAATATAGGGATAAATAATTTTTTGGTATAGAATAAATAGATATATCCATGATTGGATCTATAATTTTTATGCCTACATACAAAGATATTGTAATTTTGGGGATTTTCTAAAATATAAAGTGTTGTAGCAGTTTCCTTTCTCAATCTATGTATTGAATAAATATCTTAGAGTTGAGTTAATTTGAAATTGAATCTGAGAGTGAATAAGGACCCACTCCACAAGTAAATAGGAGATTTATTTGGTATTTTTAAGTTAATGTTGTATTTATTTCATTAAAGATTGATATAGATATATGTTTGTGTAATTTAGATTGAAAACCTATAGGATAGATTGAGTAGTTAATTTGTTATTTCCTACATAAGCATTTATTACATTCTTTTAGATTCTATAAATATAGATTTATGATTGATTTTAACTAGTGAGTAGGATTTGATGTTCTTTTAATTCTATAAGAGTGATTTGAAGAGGTTTATTTTACAGTTGTGTGATTGCTAGGTGGAGAACCCTCCTAGAAATGCTCTTGAGAGGACCTTCTCTTATCTTATTGTCTTTGAAGATGATGAATGAACAATGAAAAATATTTCTCCAGCCAATCTACCAACCTTTAGAGGTCTATCCATTGAAGACCCAAATTAATTTCTTTTTGAGTTTAAGGTTCTCTATCATATTTATGATTACACCTCAAATAGCCAAAACCTGAAACTTTTTCCTTCTACTTTGAAGGAAGGAGCAATGAGGTGGTTCATGGGACTAGGAGGAAAATCTATTTTCACTTGGAGAGAAATGGAAACAATATTCTTGGATAAATATCAAGACTATTAAAGGGTCAAGGATAGGAAAGAAGATTTTTTTAAAATCAAACAAAATGAAGATGAGAACTTTGAAGATTACTTAGATCGGTTTGACTTTGCTCTCAACAGATGTGGTTATGAGATACCTGAAGAAGTGATAAAAAATATTTTCCTTAAGAGATTGGATGAATCTTTTAGGGATTCTTTGAATCTTATGGGCAAAGGATATATTACTAAACTAGATTTTCAACAAATTACATGGTTATGCACCAACTACTCTAGAACAAAACGTAGCATTAGAAAAGGGAAATTAGGAAAATATAGTGATGTAAGCTAGCTTATGTAAGAATTAGTAAACTTTAAAAAAGATATTTTGGTCTATTTAAATTCAATATTGGATGGATTATAGGCCAAGGCCAAATCCAATATTGAGTCATTGGAGATTTATTGCCCAAAATGCAGAATGAAACATGCACTTAGAGACTGTGCTTTAGATAGAACTAAAATTTGTAAAATATATAATTCTAAATATCATGACACAAAGAATTTTAGTCACTTCTCTAGTCTCAAGTATCATTTTAAACAAAATGCACAAGCAATAGAGAAATTAATTATGTTCAAAGACAAAGAAATACCTTTCAACAAAATTAATAGTTTAGCTCAAGAATTCCTTATCAACAATGGCATGCACCTCCACAAATATGGGTTGTACCACCATGGGGCATCCAAGAATGGAGCCACAATAGTGGATGATGCCTCAGCCTTTTCAATAAACATGGATGCCATAAAGTCATCAATAACCATGGACAAAGCAACACTAAACTTTTGGTCCAAACTATAATCAACAACACCAAAGAAAGTATCCATAATAATAATAATTATAACAATAATCATTAATGACTCCCCAAGGAAATCAAGCAACCCATATAGAATAAGTAAACCAACCTATATTACCTACTTAACTAGTAGCCAATCCAAAAAATAGATAGGTTTTTATAAATGAACAAGCTGAAACAATGGGGGTAGGAACTATTAAATGTGTAGACATTCATCTTAGATCAGGAAGAATAGTTCAGGAACCTTAGATCATCATAAAAAAGGTACCACAAGAAAAAACAAGTCCACAAATTCAACCAAAAAAGTAGAAGAGTCCAAAAAAAATGGAAAAATAGAGGAAGTTATCATAACACCTTCATTTGTGCCTTTTATAGAAAGATTAAAGGAAGTAAAAAAAATAAAGAATCCAAATTGATCCAAGAACTTAGAAAAGTAAACATAGATATTTAATTTTTACAAGCCATCAGAGACATCCTAGAAGTAAATCAGGTAATTAAAAGTTTGTGTATCAAGACACTAGGCAAAAAAAGATAATATCCTAAGACCATATAGGTTGATGGTAAGCTTGCTAATTTATTATCAAGAAAGTTTCTTTTGCTTAAATATGGAGACCCAAGAAGTATTGTCATTTCTATAAAAATTGGATAGTAGGAGATACCAAATGTATTGGTAGACTTAAGAGCTGCTATTAAAGTCATGACTAAGGACACCATACAAAATATCTCTTTAAAAGACATACAACCAACCACCACAATCTTACAAATAGTAGATCATTCAACTACTAAGTCAGAAGGTGTGATTGAAGACATAATGTTGAAAATAGAATCATGGGATTATCTTGTTGACTTTATTATCCTCTAACCTAAAAATAAACAGATTAGATACCCAATGATTCTAGGAAGACCTTGGTTAGCAACTGTGGTAGCATTGATTGATTGTAGATCAGGAGATATGACCATCTCAAATGGTATTAAAGTAAAATTCATTTCTATATATCCACCTACTCAACTATCAATAAATATTTTCAAATAATTATGGGTTGACCAACCTAATGAAAAAAATGATAGCATCTCTTCTCTAGCTATGGTTACAATCATTGATCATGTAAAGGAAGTAGATGATGAGTTATTAATAAGTATTGGAATTGTTATGGATCTTGACAGTCTAGATATGGATCTTGATAGTCCAACTATAGATCTTGATAGTCTATGTCAGGCACCTAGAACAACAAACATGCTCTGGTACCACTTTGTTGGGGGATCACAAGAACAACACCTGTTTTGATCCCACTTTGTTAGGATCTTGCTCCTCAAAAAGAGCACAGTATGATTACCAAATATAAGCAATTATAAATGCAAAAATAACCAGAAATACAATTAAAATTCACCAATAGCACAGAATATGAGAGACAATACACTATCTTGTATTAACACTTTACAGAAAAGAATACAATAAAGAGCCACCACACTCTTTCACCTTACAGAGGTTTACCACACCTCAAGTGTATAGTAATTCTTCTCACACACACTCTCCTACACAAAAACGGTCCCAACAACCAACTCACAAACAGAATTGGTGTTCACCTCTCCAACTAGTCAGTAATAACCCTGCCAGTTCACCAAGCACTCTATAGTACTTCAAGTTGATCTCCCATGAACCTGCAACCTGCAATTCAACAGACCATACTCACACATGTAGATCTCCTATGAGCTTGCAACAACCTGTAACTCAATGATCTTACACTTAGAAGGAACTTCCTTGCCTTCCTTATCTTATTCTAATTACAATACATGCCAATGGGTCTATAAATAGATCCCAGACTTAAACAATAACTTAGACTCTTAATTTAGACAATTATCCTCGCAGCCAAAGACTCTAACTGGTCTTTACATGCAAACACTTCATTCACTTAACTAACTATCCGTGCAACGAGCAGTTTTGGAACACACAGGTGACCGACGCCAGTCCCTGCTTGCCTGGTTCTACTGACGTCGACCGACTCCCTGCCGTCGCCGGTGGCCTTCTGCACTGGTCACGACCGATGTCGGTCCTGCTGTCGACGTTGATGCTCCTGGATCTTAGAAACCTTCTTGTTCCTTCTATTTGCAAAGAGTCGAAGCTTTTAGCTCCACAACTCAACAATCTCCCACTTGGAGATAAACAGCTGCAACCTGTACTTGTACCTGTACTCCATCTAGTTTGTTCCCTTGGCTTTGTATCCCTCCTCAAGATCACTCTTGAAGACCAACCACCACAAACCTGTAGTGTAAAACTTATCATCCAAATCACCTGCCACATCCACATCTACAAACCATGTAGAAAATAACCTGAACCTGCATAGCATGTGCACCTGCTGCTAGTCCCTGTAAGAATCCACTGAACTGCCCTCCAATGGTTCTTTCCCAGATTGGCTCCAACTTGTGACAACTCCCACTGCTTGGGAAAACTCAGGTTTAGTACATACCATGCACTCAACCTCATTATGTGAATCAAGAACTTATTTTGTGAACTGTCCAACCATCGGCGTGCTAACCAGTCTCACACAATCACCCTGAAACAAAGTCAACATGTGACCTCCCATGTCTCTAGAACACACTCATGCCAAAGAATCTTGCTGCTCCTAGATTCTCCATGACATCCCTCTGAACTAGCTTTACCTTTAGTTCAACAATACCCTGTATATGTAACCCTACAACAAGCACATCATACAGTAATAGGATAATGTAGCTAATATTATCCAACCTGGTAAAGAGAAACACAATGATCAAACCTCCATTTTCCTGCAGCTAATACAAGACCATATAACCTGATCTTCCATCTCACGTATCCATTTCTGCTCTTCTTCATCCTGAACATCCATTCGTCTCTCAGTGCTTACTTCCAGCTGGCAACTCTACCCAAAACACCTGTTTGGTACTCCTCCAAGGAATCACATCCTCATCCATGCCAAGCTCCCACTATTTTCTGGATCTACCTATTCTGCTTCTTCAATAACTTCCTAGTCCTATGCCATAAGTGAGCAACAAGTAGTGTAAAGAAGGGAAATGATGAATTTAAGAACTTACTTACACCTTCAGTCCTCCATATGGGCACTTGAGACACCTTGACAGCTTGCTGTCCACCCAAAATTCATCTCAGTAACCGATGCCGGTCACATCTCAGTCTGCACCCGACCGATGTCGGTTCCCTGCGACTGCCTCCTTGCCGACGTCATTTTTTCCCTGGCCGATGCCGGTAGTTATCTGCCCTGAGTCACTAACGTCGGTCTGCACATAGCTGACGTCGGTCCCTGTCTGGACGCCGACGCTGATTTTCTTGTCGACGTCGGTCTCTGTGTTTTTCTAGTGAGACCTGACTTTTTCTCGCGAGCTCCTTTTGGATCAAATCCTTCTCCAAAACACCCTTACTCTGCTCAGAATTCTTCTGCATCTTGTGCTGAACTCTGTCTGTCACCTTCTCCTTGAAAACCAAGGCTTTCCTATTCTTGTCACTAACATCGAATTCCTCAAGAAATGTCACCTTGTTCTTCTGTATACAGAAACCACGATCCATACCTTCCAAATCCGAAAGCATATCCTTTGACTCAAGAACAAGCATCTCCTTCTTATCTATGTGACCAAGCCTATCAAGCCACATCTCTGAATCTATAGTTGAAGTAGATAACCCAGAAAGAGAGTCAGTAATATAAGTAGATAGATAAAGCGTACCTACTTTCTTACCTCTAGCTACAACAAGTGTACCCTTGGTAACCTTCCAAGAGTCCACTGTGAGAGTTACTGTGCAACCCTCATCACCCAAACTTTTAACAAAAATCAAATTATGCTCCAGAATTGGGACATGCATGACCTCCTTTAACACCCATGTGTTACCTGTCTATAGTTTCAGCTTCACTTTCCCTTTGCCAACAATCTGACAAGGTTTACCATCCCCTACACAAATTTCTCCAAAGTCTCCCTGGACATACTCATGAAAAAATTCCCTATGTGGGGATGCATGAAAAGAGGCACCAGAATCTAAAACCCAAGATTCTACTTTATCCAAAGAACATACCAGAGCATCCCGTGCAGCGTAATCTGCAACATTTGCTTCTTCTTCATGTCCTTCATGTTGATCTTCACCTAATCTGCAATCTCTCTTTAAGTGCCCTTGCTTTCCACACTTCCAGCAGGTTATTTTGCCATACATGGACTTGGATCTTCTGCCTCTCTTGGACCTTGATATCCCATGCTCTATCTTTTCTCTTTGCCTTCCTCTGCCTTTAACACTCAAAGCATTTCCTGATGATTCACCTGTGCTATTCCTACGTATCTCTTCATTCAAGATCACACTCACAACATCATCCACTTTTAAGACTTTTGAAGGAGACACAGTGTTAGAAACTGCCATTACCAAACCTTCCCAACTTTTAGGTAATGAACACAAGATTAAGAGAGCTCTAATTTCATCATCAAATACAATATTGACTGAACTTAACTGGTTTACCAAACCATGGAAATCACTAAGATGGCTATGAACAGATCCACCTTCCAATATTTGCAAATTAAATAAACGCTTCATAAGAAATACCTTGTTAGAAGCTAAGGGTTTTTCATATAAATTTGCCAAAGATTCCATCAACTCCATCGTTGTCTTACACTATGATAAGCTAGAAATCACAGAAGATGCAAGACTCAATCTAATAGATCCCAGAGCCTTCCGATCAATAACCTCCCATTCTTCATCTTTCATATCCGAGGGTTTGCAATTAACCCCTCCCAACGGTAAGTACAAATCTTTTTGATACAGATAATCCTCAATCTACATCCTCCACAATTGGTAGTTCTTGCCATTAAACTTTTCCATTCGTAGCTTACTGTATTCTGCCATTGCTCAACTCCCACTCAAAAAAAAACCTTGTGAGTAACCTGTAATCAAAACACACTAACCAGATATAATCCAATCTGTTAGTATCCCAACCAACAGCTTTGATAGCACTTGTCAGGCACCTAGAACAAAAAACATGCTCTAGTACCACTTTGTTGGGGGATCACAAGAACAACACCTGTTCTGATCCCACTTTGTTAGGATCTTGCTCCTCAGAAAGAGCACAGTATGATTACCAAATATAAGCAATTATAAATGTGGAAATAACCAAAAATACAACTAGAATTCACCAATAGCACAGAATATGAGAGACAATACACTATCTTGTATTAACACTTTACAGAAAAGAATACAATAAAGAGCCGCCACACTCTTTCACCTTACAGAGGTTTGCCACACCTCAAGTGTATAGTAATTCTTCTCACACACACTCTCCTACACAAAAATGGTCCCAACAACCAACTCACAAACAAAATTGGTGTTCACCTCTCCAACTAGTCAGTAATAACCCTGCCAGTTCACCAATCACTCTATAGTACTTCAAGTTGATCTCCCATGAACCTGCAACCTGCAATTCAACAGACCATACTCACACATGTAGATCTCCTATGAGCTTGCAACAACCTGCAACTCAATGATCTTACACTTAGAAGGAACTTCCTTGCCTTCCTTATCTTATTCTAATTACAATACATGCCAATGGGTCTATAAATAGATCCCAGACTTAAACAATAACTTAGACTCTTAATTTAGACAATTATCCTCGCAGCCAAAGACTCTAACTGGTCTTTACATGCAAACACTTCATTCACTTAACTAACTGTCCATGCAATGAGCAGTTCTGAAACACACAAGTGACCGATGCCGGTCCCTGCTTGCCTGGTTCTACCGACATCGGCCGACTCCCTGCCGTCGCCGGTGGCCTTCTGCACTGGTCACGACTGACGTCGGTCCTGCTGCCGACACTGGTGCTCCTGGATCTCAGCAACCTTCTTGTTCCTTCTGTTTGTAAAGAGTTGAAGCTTTTAGCTCCACAACTCAACAATCTAGCTATAGATCTTGATAGTCTAGCTACGGATCTTGATAGTCGAGCTATAGATTACAACAAACTAGCTATGAATTGTTACAAACTAGCTATAGATTGCAACATACTAGCTATGGATTTGAATATAAGACTTTTTCAAAGTATCACTTCAGATTATTCTAATAATTAATCCTCTTCCACCTCTTCAAATACATTATATGATCCAAAAAAGATTCAAAATAGTGTGATGCAATGGGCATATGAAGGCCAAGACTCATTTCTTATAGCCTTCCATTGTCCTTTAACTAGAGTCATTCCCACAGGAGAAAAAATTGTTAAAGATGCTATTACATTTCATGTATTACTTCCACATCCTTGTCCTCTCAACTCATTTATGAGTGAATTCAAACAAATAGATTATTCTCATCTAGGCACTAAAAAAATCATAGTGGCACCAAGGAAGGCACTCAACATAAATAATTGGTTGATAAATGATCAGGAAATGAAAGTTTTTGATGCACTCAGGGATCACACTCAAAATTTTGCATGGAAATATCAAGATATGAAAGGAATTCATCCAAGCATCTATACACACCATATTTACATAGATTACTTTAAGTCAGTAAGATAACCTCAATGAAGAATTAATCCTGCCTTGAGAGACATTGTGAAAACTAAAATTGAGAAGTTATTAGGAGTAAGATTTATTTATCCCATTTTTGACAGTCAATGGGTCTCTCCCTTGGTCATTATTCTCAATAAAAATGGTAAATGGAGAGTATGTGTGGACTGCAGAGAGATAAATAAAGAATCAATGAGAGACTAATTCCCTCTACCCTTCATTGATCAAGTACTTGAAAATCTAGTTGGAAAAAGATACTTCTATTTTCTAGATGGATTTAGTGGATACAACCAAATATAAGTGGTATATGAGTATCAAGATAAAACAACCTTCACCTACCCATAGGGGAAATTTGCCTATAGGGTATTTCCCTTTGGTTTATGCAATGCACTTGCCACTTTTCAATGAGTTATCCTAGCTATATTTTCAGACTTGACCAATGATTATGTAGAAGTTTATATGGATGATTTTACTATTCATGGAGAATATTTTGATGAAAGTTTAAACAATCTCAAAAAATTATTAAAAATATGTTAGGACCACCATTTGTTTCTAAGTCATGAAAACTATTTGATTGTGGTAGAAGAAGGCATAGTTTTAGGACATCATATTTATGCAAAAGAAATCCAAGTAGATCAAATGAAAATCGAGGTCATTTTAAACTTGCATATTCTTCAAAATCAGACTAACATTAAGATTTTTCTAGGACATTTAGGGTATTACAGAATATTCATAAAATATTTTAGCAAGGTTTCTGCTCTAATTTTTACTCTACTCATTAAATAAAGTGAATTTGTCTAGAATTTAGTGTGTCAATAAGCATTTGAAATAATCAAAGAAAATCTTAGTATTGCACCAGTCTTAAGAGGACCCAATACCCTTTCATATTTATACTGATGCATCTAATCATGATATAGGAGCTATTTTGGGATAGAAAGATGAAAATGGATAAATGTATGCCATATATTACATAAGAAAGAACTTAACCTCAATTGAAGGAAATTATACAACCACTAAAAAGGAATTCCTTGCTGTGATTTATGTCATAAAAAAATTTAGACACTATATTACTGGCTATAAAATCTTTTTATATACTAATCATGTAGCTATTTGATATTTGATGAATAATCTAGTAACAAGAGGAAAGTTATCAAATGGCTATTGTTACTATAAGAATTTGACATAACAATTGTTGATAAGCCAAGAAAATTCAATGTGGTTGCTGATTTTCTTTCAAAATTGCATAATGAAGCTAAAGAAGAACCTGTAGAAGACAACTTTTTGGATGAATAATTATTTGTTGTTTTAGCACAAATACCCTGGTTAGGGATATGGAAAATTTTATAGCTATAGGGAAGTTTCATTTTCAATATACTAAAAAGGAAAATAAATGTTTAATCAGAATAAGTTTTTATAAATGGATTAATGGTACACTATTTACTTGGACATGATCATGTTTTATGTAGGTGTGTGAAGGAGAATGAGATGTATGAGATCATTCATGCATGTCATGATGAATTTGGAGGAGGGCACTACTCAGTGAAAAGGATGGTACATAAAATCCTTAGAGATGGATATTTTTGGCTAACTCTTCACAAACAAGTAAAGACCTATATTTGGCAATATGATGCATGTCAAAGAATGGGGAAACCTACATTATCCTCCTAGATGCCTCTTCATCCACAAGTAATTCTAGAACCTTTTGAGAAGTGGGGTATGGACTTTGTTAGGCCAATAGATCTACCTTCACAAGGTAAAGAATACTTGTTGGTATTTATGGAATATGTAACCAAATGGGTTGAAGTTCAACCTCTTTCTTTTGTAAGAGAAGAAGCAATAGCAGACTTCCTCTATTCCAAGATCATGCAAAATTTTGGATCACCAAGGGAGATAGTATGAGATCAAGGATCACAATTCATGTCCTATATGATTCAAGAATTCATGAAGATCTACCAAGTCAACCACCAAAAATCTTCACCATACCATCCTCAATAAAATATACAATTAGAAGTCATTAATAGAGAATTAGAGAATATCCTTACCAATATAACTAGCAATAGTCAGAAGAATTGGGCAGCCGAATTTCCAAAATTTATTTGGGCATACAACATTACATGAAAGACCACTACTGGTTTTTCACCATATCAGTTGGTCTATGGTAAGAAACCTCTTCTTTCAATTGAATTTAAAATGTAAACTTTGAGGATTGCATTAAAAGTAGGGATTGATTTGGATGAAGCACAAAAAGAAAGAATGATGCAGTTGATTGAATTGGATGAGATGAGGACATAAATCTTGTAGTAGAAAAAAATGACATAATATTAGGGAAAACAATGCCATGACTTGCATATCAAAGAAAGTAAATTTAGAGAAGGAGATTGGGCACTCTTATATGATTCCAAATATCATCACTTTAAAGGTAAGCTCTAAACTAGATAGTTAACACCATTTTAGATAGCAAAGATTTTTTATAATGGTTCAGTACAGTTATTATCTATAGATGAAAATTATAAAACACTTGTTATAAATGGACATCATCTAAAAATATATCATAAGCCTACCAATAAAAAAGAATTTATTTAATTAGTACAGAATGAGTTTAGTGCCATGGAAGAACTCAAGTCTTCCATGGTGAATGATCTTTGAAGAAAAATTGGCTTGAATAAAGGAAGAGGATCGCCCTATTCCCTAAAAATGTTCAAAAAAATAAAAAATAAAAAATAAAATAAAATGAAAATGAAAATAAAATTTCAACAATGAATTTTTTTTGGGACATTATTCATAGTCATGATCAAAAAATCAGCTTGTTGGTTGTTCATGCACTGAATAATGAGCCTTGACCAGAAAACCAACAAATGGTTGGCCAAAAGAAAAATACCAAAAAAAAATAAAAATAGAAAAGTCAGTTTAAAAATTTAGCTGGTTTCAAAGCAATAAATGTAATGCTATTATCTATTGTACTATTTTTCAAAGACTAATTCATGCAATTTATTTTGTGAAAGAATAGATAAATAAAATTGATAAGGACAATACTGAGATTTGTAAGGTAAAGTATTTATTTTTATACTAAGTGTTAGGTTTAGATATCTAGGATTGCATGTATGTGCTCAAATCCATTGATATAAAATTTTCTCATATAGTGACATAAGGAGGTCAAAATTTATGATGCCAGCAAAAAATCACTTCAAAAGGATATATTTTGAAATTTCAAAGCAAGTGCTATGGATAATACCCCTTCTGATCATAAAAAGTGTTTTGTAATGACACATCATTATAATTATGTATCATTTATAAAAAGATATCAAGTAGAGGGTTAAAATAAATTGACGACAGAATGATTTAAAACAAAATAAAATAATAAGTATGTTATCATTACTTTTAATTGATATTATCATCATTATTCGACATGCTTTGAGTAATATCCATAGTCTAAACCCTCAAGGGATATTATTTCCATCTAATCATTTTGTAAGAATAGTTAGTTTCCTTTTGAAAGCAAGGTAAGACTCGATTGTGTTCTATCCAAGGGTTTAAAAATGGGGTTGAAGAAGAAATCAAAACCAGAGGATGCAGGTGAGCTATTAGAAAATGAATCAATAAAAGAGATATTGGCTGTAGTTGGATGGCTTGACTTCTTTCTCAAATTTTAGGGTTTTGATGAGACATTGGTAACAAAATTTATCCTTCATCTTAAACCTAATTTATCCATAATCAGAGGTGTTCGAATACCCTTCTCCACACAAGTCCTCAATGAATTATCAGGGATTCCAGATGAAGGAGCTCAAATAGAAGGGCGATATTCATTTCATGATCTTGTTAGAATTTTTTGTAGTGAAGGAGAGTCCACACCAGTTTTCATGGAAGATGTCAAAGTAAAAATAAAAGGGGTAAGCAAAGAGTCTCTACCTAAACCTTAGAGGTCAGTTTACTTTTGGCTCATTAAATATTTAAAATGTGAGGGACAATGTAGTGTGTTGAGTTGTATGGTGTTAAGAATGTTAATTCATTTAAGATATGGTGTTCAGTAACCTCAACACAATATAAATTTCATCTCACTCCTCCTAGGATCTATTCAAGTTGTAGCCATAAGGTATACCAAAACCTTATTGCCATACGTCATCATGGGTTGATTCAAACCATTATTTAACACCACTTTTTGTAGAAAAAAAATGGAATGGAAGCTTGGGCTACATTCTGTGAAGGAAAGGAAAAGAAAATCCCTAAACTTACTAAATAAATTATTGCACACATGCATGCCCCTAGTTTAAAAACCCACCAAAAAATTATTCTAAAGACATTGCCTCTAAATTCATCCATAACACAAGATCCACAACCAAGACTACTCCATTGCAAACTCTAAGTCCTCCTCATATAGTCTCTCCTCCTAAGCCAACAAGTAGAAAATTGAGACTTTGATCCTCTAATAGAGGCCAATAGTATATTTACCAAGATACTCAGGTTCAAAAACCCATTCAAATTGTTGAAGAAGAGTCTTCTGCAGACCTTACCTCCCAGCTAAAAACTCAAGAAGCCTTGCATACAGAAGCTTTACCCCCTCTTAAAAGAAGAGTAAGCTTGATCCTAAAATTTGATAGTAATTATACTACCATTATTTTAGAGAGACTAGATAGCTTGAGAAAAAACCCCATAGCCACTACTAGTGAAGCTCACAATAAAAAAGAGGAGGAAACCTTTTTTCCACATGAAGATTTAGCTGATGACTTTGTTAAGACTATTATTGATGAGAGTTTTATTCCTCCCACAAAGTAGATGAGATATAAAGGAAAAGCCCCCATGAATGAAGAGGAGGGATAACCTTCAAATGAAGTAGATGATGTGGAACTGGAACATGCTCTAGCCTTGTCCTAGTTAGAAGCCACTATTAAACAAAATGCAGAGGATATCGCTGAACTAATTGCTACAGCTTAAAACAAAGATTTTGTGATTGCTCATTTAATGAAAAAAATTGAAATTTTAGAAATGCAATCCCTAAGGAAAGTGGATGAGGTAGAAGATGAAATAATTGATGTATGGATCCACACCAAATCACTTGAAGAAGAAAACATTTATTTAAGGAGGAATCTTCTAAAAACTAAAATGGAAAATGCTAGGCTAAGAACTCAAATAGGTTTGATCTCTTCTAATGTTCCTCCTAGGGTCATGTTAGAACAAGGTTATTAGACTATTTTGTCTATTTTAGAAGTAAAAAACCAATGTGAACAAGTCTACTCAGAAAGAAATGAAGAGACAATCATCTACTTAAGAAGGAAAATCATCTTCTAAGAAAGAGAAACAACAAATGTAAAAAGAACTAACTCAAGTACAACAAAAAGAAGAATAGGTTAAACAAAATCTTTAGTTTATCTATCAGTTAAGTGAAAATTTATTATCCCACAAAGTCTCTTCTTCTACATATAGCCTATTTTTACATGAAAAGTTCTTCAAATGGAAAGTAATTATTGATATCTTATAATTTACCACATGAGATAAATACCAGTGATGACTTCATATCAACATTAAAAAATAGTACTCTTGACAAGCAAGATCTACTTTATGAATTTTGTTTGTGTGACATTACTCTAGGTAATACAAATGATTTCTTGGTAAATCTATTTATGGGAGAACTTCATATGAGAGCTCTATTGTCTGGATATAGAAATCAAATTGCTTGGAAGGAGAGATATGATGATCACACTAATATTTCACAAGATGTTGGTTTCTGCATTAGGCCTCAATTTGGTAATGCACAATATATATTAGAAAAATTTCATAGGTATTACCAACAACCAAGAGTTCATGATCATTACCTTTCTACCCTACAATATGGACTTCTCAACTTTGAGTTGTTTATTTAGCATAATTTTGATGATGTAATGGTGGCTTGTAAACAACATTGGCATATGCTACTAGTTCCATTAAGATGAAGAGAAGTGTTTTCATCCACCACCATTTAGTGTTATTTGAGAAGTAATAAAGTTGTGTACATAATTTTAGATGTTTTACGAAGGGATGGAAGAAATCCATGGATATGAATGAGGTTTAGACCTACTTTACTATTTTCTCCTATGTCCCCATGGCAGAATATAGGAACTCAGTCTAGGAATAGTTTGACATTTGGAATCACTTTGTGTAAAGGGATATGGGTTTCACTCCTCATCATCAGAGGATACTTAAATGAGATCTATATCTCATTTATGATTTGAGTCTTAAGCTGCAATAGATAGTTCATAACTATGGAGACTAAGGATATAGTTTGGAAAAAGGACTTGCAAGAGGTAAGGAGTGGTGGAGATGATGAGTCTGTAAAATGACTCATTATTACTATTGTTTATGGTCTTAAATATGTCAAATATTTAATCATTTTATGTAATATTGATACTTAGAACTTACATAAGGTAGGAAATAGATGATGTTATCTATATAAACTCATGTAAAGTCTAAGTCTATCTTATTTACACTTTGTTCTAACAGTTACATATTTTAGGCTCCATATTTTGACATGTATAGATAATAGTAGTATTAGTATGAGTTTCAACAAGATTTCATGAAGAAAAGGAGGATCTAAGACAAAGAATGAACCATCTAAGCCAACTATGGATTCTAAAGCATGCTATAAAATTTGATAGTCATCTATTTCGATAGTCAACTACAAATTTTGATAGTCAGTTGTAGATTTTGATAGTCAACTATGGATTTCGATAGTCAAGCTACATATTATACCAGTTTTGCTATGGATTGACCCAGTTTTCTCTAGAATTGATCATAGTACAATCCAAAGGGTTTAGATAGCTTATCCAACTTCTTCATGACAATATGCAGAACTCTTGTTGACATTTCCATTTTTGTGCATGTATATAAATATGTCTATTTCTATTTAGTCTTCCATTTTGGGAGTTGCTATTCTAGGTTGCAATAATGAAGATAGAAGATACGAGTATCAATATATGTAAATATTTGGTTGATATAGTTAGTCATGGTGATTATTATCTATAGGTTCTTTGAATCAAGGATATCATTATAACAATTTTCTATTCCAACTATATCACCTAATTTGTTTAGAATATCTTCCTATCTTTAAATTAGTTAAGTTGATTCTTGGAATATAGGGATAAATAGTTTATTGGTATAGAATAAATAGATAGATTCATGATTGGATCTATAAATTTTATGCCTACATATAGAGGAGATATTGTAATTTTGGTGATTTTATCAAATACAAAGTATTATAGTAATTTCCTTTCTCAATCTATGTATTGAAGAAATATCTTAGAGCTGAGTTAATTTGAACTTGGATTTAAGGGTGAGAAAGGGCACACTCCCCAAAGAAATAGGAGATTTATTTGGTATTTTAAAGTTAATTTTGTATTATTTTAAATTAAATGTTGATATAGATATATTATTGTATAATTTAAATTGAAAACTTGCAGGATAGATTGAGTAGTTAATTTGTTATTTCCTGCATAAGCATTTATTTTATTATTTTAGATTCTAAAAATATAGATTTATGATTGCTTTTAATCAGTGAGTGAGGATTTGATATTCTTTTAATTTTGTAAGAGTGATTTGAAAAGGTTTGTTTTGTAGTTGTGTGAAGCATCTCCAGATTTTACAAATTAGATTAGATTGGGTTGTTTATGTTTTTTTCAAAGAGTGTTTCTTTCCAAATAGTCACTTAAAAGTTAGAAATAGATATAGATTAACATAAAATATAAAAACCCGCAAAAACAAGTATTGTTAACCTAAAATCAATAAAGTACCTCACTACAAATAGCTTTAGGCACTGCCTTGGTAAGAATAGACACCAAGATACATTCATTAAATGAAGGGGTAATAACAACACCCCATCATCAACCATGAAGGATGAAGCCATATCTCCTTTGACCAATGAGGCATCTACTAGTTCATTGGTCCCCTGGGACCAAATCCCCACCATAGACCACTTGGAATTGATATTTTAACATATTTAGCTTGGGGAATATCACCTCATCTACCTCAATGCTTTCCCTACTCCCCAAGAGTATGAGAAACTTGACCACCAACCTAGTTATGACCCCAATATTAGAGCCATTATTCCCCTCATAACTTCAAACTGTTTAACCTATTTCATCTATGGGGGACTTGAAAACCACTTGATGCTTTTATCACCTCCTTTTTACCTCGACCATTCACCTCTGACTTCTCCTATCTAGACAACCCAAACCTTGCCAACACATACCTCCATAGGTGTGCTTGGAAAGGATTTAGTTTTGATGATATGAGCATGACCCACATATGTTGATTTCAATTGAGACCAGAAAACCTCATGAGAAACATGTCTTTGGCTTCATTCTTCCCAACCAAAAGAACACCAAACCACCCACCCCCATCATTATCAAAGAAGACATCCTTTTATCACCAACCTCTTCTCTACCTGAGTGTGAGGATGATGACATCATCACCCCTATCTTTTTTTCACCAACATGATCAGCTTTTCACCCCTAACCTATCAAAAATAAGGAGTAACTGTAACCATCCCCTTAACCCATCCTGATATGATAGGTGATGACTCTCCTATAATTAATACCATTTAATGTCAAGATGATGATTTCATTCTCACCTATATTGGTTCCCTAAATTCTTCCATCCATAAATATATTCCTCCTAAGACTTCAACCATGTTGACTGAATCCACCATAGATATCAACCTGGGAACTTTAGATAACACCTGCATTGTCAAAATTGGCCAATCATTGAATTTTGGGGAACTTCAAGACTTCCCCTCTTTCCTCCAAAACTGTAGCATAGAATTTGCTTGGTGTTATATCAACACGCTAGGAGTTAACCCCACCATATCAACCCATAACATAATCACCAACCATGATGCCAAACTTGTTAGTCAAAAACTTTGATCAATGCACCCTCACATAGCCCTTCTTATTAGAGAAGAGCTTCAACATTTCATATCTATCAATTTCATTCAACCCAGTGATTACCCCCAATGAGTTTTTAATGTCATACCTATCACCAAAGCCATAGGGGGACTATGCATCTATTTGGAATTTCATGACCTCAACCTTGTTTGCCCCAAAGATGACTTCCCTCTACCAATCATTGACCAACTAGTTGATCCTACATCTAGACATGAGATGTTATCCCTCATGGATAGATTCAAGATCTTAATTACCCTTGAAGATCAAAAAAAGTATACCTTTATCACTCTATGGGAGACTTTATGTTATAGGGTCATGCCTTTTGGACTAAAGAACATTGGTGCAACCTACCAACATGGTATGACCTATATCTTCCATGACCTTATCCAAAAAATTATCAAGGAGTATGTGGATGATATTCTTGGGAAATTTAAATACCTTAAGGATCATTTAGATATTCTCAAAATTATCTTTGAGAACCTCATCCATTACCATGTTCACCTTAACCCCAAAAAGTGCATTTTTGGGGTCTTGTTACGAAAGTGTTTCAGTGAATTTATAATTATTATTGGAAAGAGAAAAAAGCAAAAACTAAGTACTGGTATGGTTGAAAAACCTATTTGATTATGTACACATTGAAATCAAAAGATTGTGAAGAGATCTTCTTTGTCTTGGGAGGATGACCTACATATAAGAAATTATCAAAGCAAAATTGTTTATTAGATAAATAGTTTGGTGGATTGCCTAGCAATAACTAGATCCCAGAAGTGAGAACTTCCTTAGGGGCTGTCAATCCACACATTTTAAACAATTAAGTTTATAAATAAAATAAAAGATAATTGTATCAATAATCAAAGGTACTAAAATTGAATAAAATAATTATTACTTAAAAATATGCTAAAAATTATAAATTAGTGATGAACTAAGTAATACTAGTGTTGGAGGATGGGGTATGCTTAAAAAAATAAAAAAGGGGTCTATGAATAGGCAAGAACATAGAAAATTAGGTTTGGTTGGAGGTAGGTAGGTGAAAAAAACTTACTAGTTTTCATTGCCATAATGACTATCAGTGGTTGGGATGATCATAGGTTTTTAATGTGACCATCACCAGTTGAATAGACCATCAACAATTGAGTCAACCATTGATAATTATTATGTCTAGATTTGGGTTGGTAAAAGGATGATTGATGAGATCCAAAAGAAGGATTCTGAGAGATGGGTTAGGTTTGGATTGATTATAAAATGGAAATAAATTAGATGAATACTAAGAAACAAGTACTTATCTTACCAAAATTTGATTAGGTGGATAGTTGAGGTGATTAACCTGCTAGTGGGATTTGACTTGATTCTGACAGAGTAATGGCACCTAAAAACTCAGTGAAGAGGTGGTGGCAAATTTGATTCTCTGATATTATAGCTAGATCACTAGATTACTGATGGTGATTGAAATGCAAGAAAGAAACTCTTGGATGCACAAAATCTCTTGATAACAATTGTATATGGATTTCACCTCCTAGCTCCTCTCTTCGTATAGGCACAAGCAAGAGATGGAAGTGAAGGTTCAATTAGTCTATCTAATTATAAATCATCCATGTAATGGCTCACAATAGGATTTAGATTACTTATATTTAGAAAATCATGGTGGGTAGTTTGCAAGTTCTTGGTTAAAGAGGTGGACCTTGATCATTGACAGTTAGGGTGACTATCAACAGTCAACTTGATCATCGATAGTCAAGGGTAAAAAAAGTGTAAAAGGGATAAAAGGTTATGTTAAATTAGCTTAGCTAAACTAACTATAGGTAATATTGGTTAGGGGTTAGAGGGTTAGGTTGGTCCCAAGGGGGTCCTAAGATAGTCCAAGGGGTGTTATGACATTCAAAATCATGGTGTGAAAATTTTTGGTGTCTACATTTTACCCCTTTTTATTATGGATCTTAAATGAATGAGTTACAAAACAAAAAGTGATGGCTAGGTTAAAGGTCTGTTGATTGCCCCAAGTATGGGAGGAGGTGTTCTCCTTCAAACTATGAGGTAATGAGGTAAATCAAAATCAGGTACAAGTTTGACAAGGTAGATGAAGGTGATGATGAAAGTGGATGTCATGGAAGTAGATGAGAGGTTAGGAACTAAAACATAAATAGGCACATAAAGTGTGATAAAAAGGTGTGATAGATAAGATCATGCAAATATAAAGTTGTCATAGTTAGTAATAAATTTTAGTGCTAAGGGATAAGTGACCAATATACCACATGACCACATTTAGGTAATGTGGCTAGGTACACCTGTTATTCTACTAGACAAGTTTAGTGTTTTCATGGGTATCCAAGGTAGGAAGTGTTCCCATATAGAACACAAATGCATCAAGTGTCATGGGTATCCAAGGTTGGAAGTGCTCCCAAAAAGACATAAACAAGTCAGGTAAGCATGAGGTGGTACAAATTCAAAAGATGGTCAACAGGGCAATGTTGTTGCTATGGTAAAAGGGATCAGGCAAAAAGTTTCATAAAATGCATGCTAGTTAGGATGGAATGGACTAATGGTGAAGTGATGAGGTGGTCAGGGTTGATTGGAAAAATTAGTCTCTAAGGGTGGGTAAAATGGGGTTGGTAGAAGATAAGAGCCAAAAAAGGTGGGGCAACTTGACCATCGATGGTTAAGTTCCCCAAGGGTGACCATCGACAGTCACGTTAACCATCGAAGGTTAGGGTTAAAAACCTAAAAGTCCATGGGGTAAACATAAATTTGGAATTAATTTTACTCATTTGTCTTGTGCATGCTTTGGGTTAAATTTGAGCTTTGGATTTTGGTGTTTTGTGGTGAAGTTGTTTACTGAGGGTTGGTGCTGAGGTGGACAATATTTGGTTAGGTGCCATTTTTACTTGTGTATACATATACAGAGAGTTGTGGGGGTTTAGGCCCATAGGAGATTTGACATCATTGTTATCTTGGTTTTACATTGTTGGGTCTACAAAAAAATTAGGGTGTTGAGTCTACTCAGATTATTGTGGACAAGGTACACATAGATTGACTTACCATTGGCTTCATGTAATGGAGGGGTGAATTTGTTACATCAAGTATAAGGGGTGGTTTTCATGATGTAGAGTGGCTCAGAGGTGCACTAGTGATATGAGATATCATAAGGAGGCCATACATATAGTTCTTGGTATGGCCAATGTATAGGAGGTAGACACTCTCCCTCTAGAGCTATAGATGGATACTCAATAGGTGAGATGGAGAGGTGGAGTTGATTCCATTTGAAAAGGTACATTGATAGTTTAGCCTGATATAGTGTATCCCAAGCCCATTCCCTAGGTACAGGAGATAGGATTTAATGATCCTACTACTAGAGCCACATCCTATTCCTACTATGCTAGAGTTTGAGGAGCTACCCACTAGGGCACATATAGATGAAGATGGGTTTGTAGATGGGTAAATGGCTTGATACCAACCCATATATACAATTATAGATATTGGTAGAGATGATAAAGGTGTGAGGCTGATGGCCATGGATCTAGTTAGCCATGATAGACAGGCAGAAGCAACTTTAGCCATGGCATAGGGATAGGTGGCCATGTTATAGGGATAGAGTGTTACACTATAGGTTTTGGTTACAACCTTATAGGGTTAGCTTGCTACTATCATAGGTGAGAGGGATCAGGCCAGGACCTCTCTAGGCTTGGTAACCCAAGAGAGGGACTCTCTAAGGTAGAGAGGAAGAGTAGTAATAGGACAAACAACATCACCCAAATTTACCCCTATAGCATGATACTTATCTACAGTGGAAGAGCTAAGGTATTATGAGGCTTTTAGTCCCACATTTGCTGGGCGTGGTTGTTTTACATGCCTTAAATAGTAAATTTTCTGAAGATTTCAAATGAGAAAGATTTGGGTGCCAACTTTGGACGCCACCTAGCCTATTCAAATGCCTAGGAATGAAGGAGGTGCTTTAATGTGTGTGGCGTGGATGTTTGGCACCTATTTTTATTTTGAAAAGGTCAAATATCATGTGCATCAAATAAAACACCTAACATTTTTTTTTGCCCCCTAATTATTTTCCATGTGTCAAATGGAGATTGGTCCACTTGGTGTTCCTCAACTATGCCACGTCATTTTTGACATCCTTGTCACATAATTTATTCAACTAGCTATATCTTGATTCAAACTCCATTTTTCAAACCACAAAAAGTGCTAGAAAGCTCTTGACAAGTACTACAATGTGCAAATGATTTGAATTGAATTTGAAGACTTTGAAAAATAGAACGGTACATGGATCCACCTGGATCATTCCTCCCCATTGGGAACTTTTAGACCTCCAAAAGTTGAAATTAATTGGTAATGAGGTGAGGGTATTTTTCCCTCACCTTTCTAACTTCCATCCATCTGGCCTTGCTTGGGTGCATCCCTTTGAGACCAACACGAAGATATTCAACATTACCTCTTCGTGAAGTCTGCATATTCCTGTCAAGTATAGTATCTTCTTGCAATTTTGTTAGATATTCAAGAGAAAAATCATCAATGGAAGGAATGGATACACTTTCATCATGATCAATGATCATTGGAGGCTCATACAATTTCAAATTTTCCACATTTACAACTGAATAAATTTGCATGTAAGATGGTAAGTCTAATTGGAAAGCATTTGTGCCAATTTTTTCTGTTATCTGAAAAGGACCATATCGGATTGGTTTCAAATTTTTACCTTCACCGGTCAGTCTTTCCTTACTAATGTGAAGCCATACCATATCACCTATAACAAATTGGTGATCAATACGATGTTTGTCATGCCTAGCTTTGTACTTGGCTTGACTTTTCTCCAATTGAGTACGATAGTCTGATGAATGAGCTATATTTGTTCAATGAACTTCTTGGCTTGAATGGCTTATTTTGGTTAACCAATAGTTGTATCCTGTCCATAGAAAACATCTAGAGGAGATTTAGGCAAGTATCCATAACAAACTTCAAATGGAGATTTCATAGTAGAAGAATGAAGTGCCCAGTTATATGCATGATGTATGTAACACAATTGTTCATCCCATAACTTTGGATTTTTATTGCTATAACCCCTAAGCAAATTTACCACAGTGTGGTTCACAACCTCTATTTGTTCGTTAGTTTGTGGATGAAATGCAATGCTCTTTTTTAATTTAGTGTCCATTAGTCCCCACAAAGTTGACCAAAACTTCCCAATAAATTGAGAATCTCGATCAAAAATAATTGAAGTAGGCAAACCAAAATGAACCCATACATGTTTAAAGAACAAATATGCAGTGCCTTCGCCAGTAATCTACTTAGTGCAAGGAATCAAAACACACATTTTGCTAAATCTATCCACAACCACATATAAATAGTAATGTTTTCTATGTCATAGGCAATCCCCCCACAAAATCCATAGAGATACTTTACCAGGGTGAGTAGGAAGAGGTAGAGGAGTGTAAAGTCCCAATTCCCTATTACTAGGTTTACTTGTGGCACAAAGAGTACATCCCCTTATATATTTAGCAACATTTTCCTACATACGAGGCCAATAACAATACATTTTCAAATGTGCAACCATTTTAGCAACTCCAAAATGACCAAAAATAAGAGAAGTATGTGCTTCTCTAATCATGTGCACCCTCTCATTTTGAGGAATACATAGTTTACCCAAATGATACAAAAGATCATTGTGTACATGATAGTCCAATTCTTCTACTTGTCTACTACTCATCAAGTATTTATAAAAATCCTGAAAATCAAGATCATTCACATATTGTTCTTTATAACTTTCATGAGACAAAGAACCATGTTGTAAAAGAATAGATGCAACAACCATAGGAGGCCTAGATAGCATATCTGCAACCTTATTCTAATTTTTTTTTATACTTGATCACAAGATGAAATTGCCATAATAAACCCATCCAATGAAAATTTCTAGACTGTTGTAGCTTAGTTTGTGATTGGAAATACTATAAGGGCTGATGATCTGTATGGATTATTGTTTCTTTGCCCATTAAGTAATGGTTCCATTTTTTAACACTTTGAACCAACACATACAATTCATTATCATAAGTTGGATATTTTCTTACTGCACTTGTAAAGGTTTTAGAATGATAACAAACTAGTTTCTTACCTTGCATTAAAATAGCTCCCATAGCATACTCACTTGCATCCATCTCGATCACAAATGGTTGTTGTATATCAGGAAGTGCTTAAGACCAAAGCAGTACTTATCTTTTCTTTCAAAGTATTGAAGGCTTTTTGATGTTTGCCTCCCCACTAAAAGACCTATTTCACACTTGTCAAAGAATGCAAAGGTGATGCAATCTATGAAAATTGAGCAATAAACTTCCTCCAAAATTGTAATACACCAAGAAAACTCCTAACCTCAGTTGTGTTAGTGGGTGTGGGCCAATTAACAATGACTGCCACTTTTGCAGGATCAATTTTCAATTCACCATGTCCTACAATGTAACCCAAGTATATCAAAGAGGTCTTGCCAAATTCACATTTTGACATTTTCAAATAAAGTTTTTCCCTTCGTAATGCATCCATGACTTTCTTAATGTGGATCACATGCTCTTCCCATGACTTGCTAAAAATCAATATATCATCTAAGTAAACTATAACAAAACCATCAAGGAATTGTCTAAAAACATCATTCATCAATCTCATGAATGTAGCTAGGGCATTACACAACCCAAAAGGCATAACAAGCCATTCAAACAATCCTTGTTTTATCTTAAAGGCAGTTTTCCATACATCACCTTCATTAATTCTTACTTGATGATATCCACTTCTCAAATATAGCTTACTAAAATAAATAACATGTTTTAATTGATCCAACAAATCATCTATACGAGGAAGAGGGTAACGATTCTTAATAGTAATTTTGTTTAAAACATGAAAATCAACACACATTTGCCAAGTGCCATCTTTGTTTGGCACCAAAATAATTGGCAAACCAACAGGAGATGAACTTGGATGAATAACACCTCTATCCAATAGATCCATTACCTATTTATTGATTTCCTCATTCTCCACCACTGATAACCTGTACATGCCAATGTTAGGGAGAGGAGAATCCTGCAATAGCTGAATTTCATGTTGAACTCCCCTTTTAGGAGGTAAGCCTTTAGGATCCTGAAATACATCATCATAAGTAGAAATGATTTCAACCAATTCATTCTTGTGTCTAGGATCACACTTTTCCAAAGCTTGAGAATATTCTTTTTCCTTAGACTTAATCAACATGAGACAAAAAGTCTTACTTGAATTAACTAGTCTTTTCATTTGCCCTGCTGTAACCAAGGAAAGACTTGTTATAATGTGATGTGCTCTAACTATATATTCAATGCCATCCTTAATAAGCAAGTACTTATTCTCCTCTCTATAGAAGATTGCTTTTCTATCATAAAGATATGGGCTTCCCAAAACAATCCCACATATGTCCAATGGAATAACATCCAACTCAACCTCATCTATGAACTTGGATGTGATGGCAAACCTTAGCCTACAAGTTTGTGAGACTTGTAGCTTCTCATTGTCACACACCCAACCTAGTGGATAAGGCTTCAGATGGGGATTGGTTTGTAAGCCTAGCTTCTTGACAACCTCTTCAAAAATTAAATTTTCTTGTGAACCACTATCAAATAGAGTGTCAATCTTAGTATGCTTTGAAACAACTCTAATGTGGAACAATTCATTTCTTTTCTTATCAACATGCACAAAATTCTGTCTAGAAGAAGATGCATCATTTGATGACTTAGTGCTAGAAACTGAAAGAGAAAAATCATTATGTAAACCCATAGCTGTGATGTTAGTTTCATCACCTGAATTTGATCTTAAGTCTTGAACCATAGCATTAGCCTTCTTTTCTTTCTTTTGAAACTTTTTAGGCCTTAACTCAGGATGTAGTTTCCAACACTTAGACTCATCATGATTTTTCTTGCAATGATTACAAAATGGTTTTCCTTCTTCTTCTTTTTTAATAGTATAAGTGGATTTCTATTTACCCTTTCTTGATAAAATTTCCCCTTTGGAATGCTTAACATTAGATTGCTTACTTTTTACTCTAGGAAAAGATTCTTTTGATTGTTTTCCTATAGCCTCTAAATGAGTGGCTTGAACACATACTGCATCTAAATTAGTGGGATTGAACATAAGAATCATGTCTTAAGTAACTATGCAACCCACCTATATATTTTAGCAGTGTTTCTTGTGTGTATAGAGGAACATTCAAAAGTAAAGCTTTTTTCCTAAAATCTTGTGTATAATCTTGAACACTTTGGCCTTTTCCTTGTCTGAAACTTTGCCAATCCATCATGGCTTGTTACATATAGCCTAAAGGATAGAATTGCTTTCTGATTTCTTTAATAAATTCATTCCAATTAGAAATCGAGTTACCTTTTTGAAGCTCAGCTTCCTTCAACTTACTCTACCACTAGATGAGAGCTGTACCTCCCATACGAAGAGTAGCCAAATGAATTTTTGACTCATCCCCTATAATCTTTTGGACCCTGCAATAAACTTCAATTTTTTTGACCCAATTATCCAAATTTTTGGCATTAACTTTGCCTTTAAACATTGGTAATTCAAATTTAATATCCAATTTTAGTGAAGGGAGAGATTCCACAATTTTTTTACCATCATTCGATGGAGAAGGTTTTTCGGTTTCTTTACCTTTTGATTCTCGTGAATCACCTTCTTTTTCATTCTCAAATTTCCTTTGTTTGTCACGGTATAGTTCCTCAACCATGCTTCTCATGTCCATGAAGGCTCGACGGAAAGCTTGTTCAGATTCCATCTCTTATTCAGCCATCCTTGAAGCACGCCTTGAACCAATCTCTGGATTATACTCAATGAGTTTTCCTTCACCCTTTTGGGATTTAGACCTTTTCAACATACATTAGTAATCACTGTTAAATAACAACCGCTCTGATACCAAAAATCTGATCTATAAACTGAAATTACATGTGTATTAAATTTGAAAATCACTTGTTCATGTTTATGAGATCCTTCAAATTTTCACTTTCTTGTGTTTAATTTGCATAAAGAAATTAAAATCAGAATTAAAATGAAGATCAAAATGCAATAATAATTAGAGAAAATCAAATACAACACCAACAAATTGATAACGGAGTTTAGCTTCAATAGCCTACATCTCCAGGTCTGCCCAATAGTGAGGACCATTTTATTAAAATGCTACAACAAATGGCTTCAAAAACCTTTACAAATCTTCAATTTTGCCTTCTCTGATCTTTGTTTTCCTACAAATATTTCTCTTGGACTTGAAAACAAAATCCCAAGGCCGTACAAGGCAAAAACAAAGCTCTAATCCTCTTAATTCTCTTTACACAGTCAGAAATCCATGTCAATACAAGTAAATATTACTCCCTTTTATAACATTTCAGCCACTGTGGCTGAAGCGATCAAGACCTTAGCCTTTTAGGTGCTAGGTATCAAGTTCCAAACTCCCTCCTCCATTCTAGGTGCCTAGGAAAGTGGGCAAGGGTGTCCTTCCTCTATGGGTGCGCTTTGACCAAGGCTTTTAGTCCCACATTTACTGGGCGTGGTTGTTTTACATGCCTTAAAAAGTAAACTTGCTGAATATTTCAAATGAGCTTTAAAAGTGCTAGAAAGCTCTTGACGAGTACTACAATATGCAAATGATTTGAACTAAATTTGAATACTTTGAAAAATATAACGGTACATGGATCCACCTGGATCAATATAATGTCAAGTAAGCTCAGGAATCCATTGCATATATTATAAAGGGGAGATGGGTGAAAATGGAACCCTCTTATGAGACTAGCTTGCCTCTTTTGTAAGTGTCCAAAAAAACCAAGGTAAACAAGCCTATGCCAAATTATGTAAACTAATCGATGCAGGAAGCTTACTTGTGAGAGTTGATTGTGGATTTCACATTATTATGCTATTTTGAGATCTGATTACAACTTCAAGACTAGTTTATTTTTATTATGATTTTGATAATGGGTCTTTTTTTGATTGTTGTATATATGGGAAGTTGATCGATGTGGGAAGCTTTCAAGAAATTGCTATAATTTTGAAAAATTCTTACTTAGCCATCCTTCGAGGGAGTGGTCTAAGTTTATGTGATTTGATTAATACTTTTGATAGTTGTCCTTTAAGAGATTAGTCCACCTTACATTTTGGTAATTTTAAATATATTTTCAACAACTATCCTTCAAGGGAGCAATTTGTGAATGCTAGGAATGACCCATGATTGTTAGTGATATAAATTTTGTTATTTTGCTTTGATTTTGCTTGACATAGACTTGTTGAGGATAATTTAGTGGTTCACCTTTATGAAGGCAAAACTAAAAGCACAAGAAGGTTGATTAGGTGTGAAGAGGTTTAGGAGACAATGATCATGGGAATTCATCCTACGGAGGTGTGAAAAGACCATAAGAACCATTCCATGGGTAGAGTCATGATACTCATTATTTATGATATATATACATACATACATACATATATATATATATATATATATATATATATATATATATATATATATGCTAGTGACAACTAATCACATGATTTAGTTTTAATCAGTTTCCCCTAAAACATGGAGATGGAATGTGGTAGATAGCAAGGGATGAGCTTAAATTAGAAAAAAGGTAAACGTGATTCTTCTCAACAAAAAATGGGATGCAGATGCAAAGCATTGAGGGTCTCATGTTCTAGGTGGCCTTCAAGAGAAGGCAACTGGTAAGCTCCTAATCCATACTTATGGGTTATGATATAAAGTCCAAGCTAATTGAAAGCAAACTTGTGCTGCTTTCTTTTCTCCATATTAGTGACATATTGGAATTCTTTTAGGATGATATCTTAGATATTCAATTCTCACACTTTAAGGTGTTTTTTATAGGCATGCTTGATGTGCTCTTGATAGACATGGAGATGGGTAAGGGCTGATAAATGATGCTCATTAAGTAACTCAAGCTAGGCTAAATGGTGCTGATGATAATTTTCCTCTAAAATAATCTCTTACAAAGATATGCGAAGAGAGGGGATTTGGACTTCAAAAGGAAAAATGACCTCCACTCCAAACACAAGAGAAAATGGGGTGGTACCCATAGAGGTTCTAATTCTATTATGATATGCCCATAAAGTGAAGGGGATGTGAAAATGCTAATCTCAACCCGATGCATTGACCATTTTAGTTAGCATGTTATTAAGAGTTTTGTTAGAGGCTTTTGCCTATCCATTTGTTTGAGGGTGATAGGGTGAGAAGCTTAGCTTAATGTTGAATGCATCACATAGACCTTGGACTTGTTTGTTCTTAAAATATATACCATTTTTAGTGATAATGTTGTGAGGAACATTGAAGTGACAGATGATGTGATGGTTGATAAAGTTGATAATATTTTTTACTTTGGTTAAGACTAGAGGGATAACCTTTACCCACTTGGTAAAATACTCGATCATGATGATGATATAATGGTGTTTCTATGATGAATGAGGGTTGATTTCACCAATAAGGTCTAGATCCCATTGTGAGAAGGGCCAGGAATTAGTAGAAACATGAAGACCATGGCTAGGTTCATGATACAAATTAGGATGTTGACATTTGACACACTTTTTCATGTAATCGTAATAGTCTTGGTTAAGGGTAGGCCAACATGTTTGAGATGATGGATATATTTAGCTAAAATAAGGCTATTAAAGTGTCCCCCATAAATACCATCATGTATTTCCTTAAGATGCATAAGTTGATAATGGATAAGTCATTCAAAGATGATCTTAAGATTGACCAAATGATATTTTCAGAGTTTAAATTTTTTCAAGTAGGTCATCCACATACTCCTCTAAAATATTATAGATAAGGTCATGGAAGATATAATTCATCGCACATTGGTAGGTTGTACCAATGTTCTTTAATCTAAAAGGCATGACTCTATAGTATAAGGTTACCCAAGGGGTGGTAAAGGTAGTCTTGTGCTGATCTTTGAGTGTAATTAGGATCTGATTGTAATTTGAGAAACCATCCATAAGAGATAACATCTCATGGATGACTATAAGATCAACAAACTAGTCGATTCTTGGTAGAGGAAAATAATCTTTGGGGTAGGTGAGGTTGAGATCACAAAATTCCATACATATGTGTAGTCCCCCTATGGCTTTGGTGATAGGTAAAACATTCAATACCCATTAGGGGTAGTCAATGGGTTGAATAAATTTCATAGAGAGTATATGTTGAAGCTCTTCTTTGATGAGAAGGGCTATGTGGGATGCATGCGTCAAAGATTTTGCTTGACCGATTTGGCATCACGGTGAGTGACTATGTTATGGGTAGCAATGGTGGGGTCAATACTAGGAATGTCACTATAAGACCAAGTAAAGGTTATGTTGTGGTCTTAGAGGAAAGAGGGGAAGTCTTGAAGTTCCTCAATGTTCAATGATTCACTGATTTTGACAATACGGGGGTTATTCAGAGTACCCAAGTTGATATCCATGGTGGATTCATTCAACATGGTCAAAGACTTAAGAGGAAGAGATTTATAGATTGAAGAATATGGGGAACCAAGATAAGTGAGAATAGAATCATCATCTTGGTACTAAACAATGTTAATGTTAGGAGAGTCATCTCCTATCATTTTAGGATGGGTTAAAGGGATGGTTACGGTCATCCCCTCCTTTTGATAAGTCAGGGGTCTAAGGCTGATCATGTTGACAAAAAAAAAGTTAGGTGGGATGATGTCATCATCCTCTCACATAATTAGAGGTGAGGTCAGTGAGGAAGGAATATATTCCTCAACAATGGTAATGATAGGTTGTTTGGATTTCTTTTTATTAGGTAAGATGAAACCAATCTCTCTCATATGGCTTTCTGATTTTGATGGTGACCAATTCATGTGGGCCATATTCATATTATCTAAGACCAAAGATTTTCCAAGCACACCAATGGAGTTATGTCTTGGTAAAGCTTGGTTTATCTAGGTAAGAGAAATTAATGGTGAATAGTCAAGGTGAAATAGAGGTGGTGGAAGCACTGAGGGATTTATCAAGTCCCCCATACATAGAATGAGTCTAATGGTGGGGAGGTCCAAAGGGAATGATAGTTTTGACATTGGGGTCATATCTTGGTTAGTTGGAAAGTTTATTGTACTCATGAGGAGTAGAGAAAACATCAAGTGCTAAAAGGTGATACTCTCCTAGTGAAAGGCGATGGAACATAGATTTCAAAGGGTCTATGGAAGGGATTTTGTATGAAGGTGTAGAGGAACTAGTTAATTCCTCATCAATAGAAGGGGATGTGATATCCATTTTGGTAGTTAAAGGTTGAGTTTTAGCTATTGAAGGTGTGTTGGATGGGGGTATGAGGACATTGTTAGGGTGATAGGTCATGTTGCATGTTGAGAAATGACTTGGGCCAGATTAGATGGTGATGACTTGGCCTTCATGATCAAACTTAATGTAATGGTGGAGGGTGGAAAGAACACAACCCATGGAGTGAATCCAAGGTCTCACCAACAAGATGTATTAAAATTCACCTTTTATAACATATAAAAGTTTAAGGAGCGTGCGGGGTCCTAAATGAATGTGAAGGATGATAGTTTCCAAGGTAGTGGCCATGGTATCTTTGAAGGAATGAATGATGGCTGAAGATTCATACATGACATTGTCCAACAAGTTGAGTTTGTTGTATGCATGAGAGGAGATGATGTTAATGCTAGCTCCCCCATAAATCATGACCTATTTGATGTAGGTTTGGTTAATGTAGGTAGTGATAAAGAGAGGGGGATCTAGGTCCTCAGGATGGATGGTATTTATAAATCCTTGAAGGTTATAAGTTTGAAAATTTGAAGGGTAGAAACAAAAGTGGACAGAGGTTGGGGGTTCTCAAGTTGGACCTAAATGGATTATACATCCTCTATTAGTGCTTGGTGGTGATGGGGAGATGTAGAGATTAACTCATACCATCTCATCTTCATTGGGGTCTGATGAAATTCTTTGAGGATAACTCCCCTGATGGATTTTGAGGGGTTAGATTGGGAGACACCTAAGATAAATACCTTGGGTTTGGTCTAAGATGGAGATGGTTGGGTATTGGTTGGTTGGGAGTTTGAAGAGGGGTATGTTTAAAGAATGGACACCTTAGCCTTCCCCTTATGCTTCTATTATGATCTTGTAACCACATTGATAGTATGGATAAAAGGAGAGGTTAAATTAGAGGATTGGTAAGATTTATTTTAACTATGAGGTGAGAGAGGAGGAGTAGATGAGTGTTGGGTAGGTATGGTTGGTGGTTGGATTGGTATAGGGCTCATAAGAGGTTCATCTGTTAATAGATCATCCTCATCATAAAGCTAGTGGATGATGGTTTGGAGAGATTTGTATTTCTTCATCTCATGGCCAAGTGTCATATGATAAGAACACATGTGGTGGTCATTGTATTAGATGGGTTTATAAGCTAGAGATTTAAAGGGTCTAATGGGAGTTAGGTCTAAACAATAGGTTTGTAATAACCTATGGAAAATGGTTGAATAAGATTTGGTTAAAGATGGTAAAGTTTTAGTGGTCTTTGCTTTGGTGGTTGAAGTAGAAGGTTCCTTAGAAATAGGTTTAGTGGTGGGTGTTTTAGGTAGGATGGTATGCTTGGTTGGTGGCTTCAGTTAGGCAAGGAAGTGGATGAGATAGAGGTAAAAGATCATAAGGTAAGTAGCTTGGATATTGTTGGCATGGTGAAAAGAGGTACATCAAAGAGAAACTGTGAAGGTGTAACCAAAAGAGGCAATGGGGTTTTTGTAGAGGTAATTGGTTTCCTGATCAAGGTAGAGGGATGAGGCCCTAGAATGGAGGGCAAGGTTGAGGGAGGAAATTTTTTGGCCTTCTAGTCCTTGTGTAGTTTCACCTCTTTAGTTATTTTGGTTTGGCATTTGATTGCTGGCTCTGGTGAGGTGAGCTCCACCTTCACCGAAGGGTGACTAAGGCTTGGTGTAGAAAGTATACCAAGGTTTTTTATTAGTTTGGTAGGTTTGTTTTGAGAAGGTGACTTGGTGGGTTGGGGTCTAGGTGCCTTGGGTGGTTGAGGGTTCATTGGATTGGTAAGAGTTGTTATAGGTATAGTTGATAAGGTAAGAGGTTGGATAGCGGAAGTGGTGGGTTGGTCTACCAAAGGTATGATTGAAGGCTCCTATTTGGAGATATAAGGTAGCCCTAATTACTACTAGAAGGTGGATTGAATCATTTCTAGGTTGGATATAAATTCCAATTTTTACACTAGCCTAGAGAATGGTTTATATGTTGGCTTAATTCCTTGAATAGTGGACCTAAAAGATAAGCCATTAGGTGAAAACATAGGGATGATAACCTCATTCTTTTCCTTAATCAAAGGATGCACGGATGAGGTTGGTGGCTCTTCTGTGGGAGGAGTAGACATGGGGGTTTATTTCTTGGGAATGATTTTCAAAGGAGAAGTAGGTTTTTTGGTAGTTAAAGGTAAAGACATGGTGGCGATGGTTGGTTGTTCTCATATATCAGTTAAAAGGGTGGCTAATGGATCCTATACCTCAATAAGTGGAGGGAGAGAGGATGGTATGTCCTCATTTTTAGTATTTGAGAAAAGGGAAGGTGGGTCTATTATCTCAATAGATGATGGAGAATTAAAATATTGGAAACTAGGTGTTTCGATAATGAGTGCATCAAGGACCATGTTAACTGTATGGGTATTGTGAGAGCACTCAACATTATTTATCTTATTCTTGGTAGGAGCATGGTTTGGGAAGGGTTACCTAAATATATCAAGGGCTTGGTTTGATGATGTATTGGGGTTTTCCAATGTAAGATCCCATTGTCAATGAGGGATCAGACAAGGCTCTAAAATTTATTGTACTTACTGACATCATGTCTTATAACCAAATGAAAGGCACACAAGTCACTCTCATTGTACCAACTAGGTGTAGGGAGAGAAGAGTCAAATTTTTGGGGTGATTTAATAGAAGGAAGTTAAATGATGTTGGGTTTTAATAACTTTTCCAAGATGGATGCATAGGATTATCTAAGTGGAGTGAATTATTTTTGGTTATTTTGGGTTTGGTTCCTTAGGTTTTGCTTTAAGGAACTAGAGGAATTAGATTGGTTGACAAAAGGTGGAGGAGAAGCATTTAGGACAACCAAATTTGTGATTCCCTTTCTCTTGGTGTTGGTATTGGACTAGTTGATTGAATTGGAGGAGGGAGCCTCATTGGTTTTATAGGTTGAGTTCTTACTTTTGAGCTTTAGCTTTCCTTCATCAATGGCTCAGTTCTCTAACTTACGAGCCATGGTAAAAGCTTCATTGAAGGTTTAAAATATTTGGACATGTAGTGTAGAGGAGATATGCTTGGCACATGCTTGAGTAAAGAAATCTATGAGTTTGAGTTGAGGCAAGAAAAAGGAAAGTTGTTTAATTAGGCTCTTCTAATGAGCCACAAAATTAGCAATGGATTCATCCTCAAACTGCTAGATAGACTAGATGTTGGTGATATAAACTTTATTAGAGATATTGATCAAAAAGTGGTCCAAGAAGGTTTGAGCTAGTTGGGTGAAAGAGAAAAATGAGTGCTTAGATATGGCACTATACCAATCCAATGTTGGATTGACCAAGGACAAGGGGAAAGGGCAGAGAAGAAGGGCATCATCATAGGTGATTCCATAAATAGCATGCCTAAATTCCCTAAGGTGTTATTGGGGATCCTCCTTTGAAATTTAGAGAACTTAGGAAGTTCCCATTGGGGAGGATATGGCTTGATAGGTATAGATGGATGGATGGGCTCATTATAGATTTGGTAATATAATAGGATGTTGTGAGCACCTAAAATGGATGAAGTCAAGGTGGTCATCTTATCCATGAGCATATTCATTAGGTTAGCTTAGGGTTATATACCTGAAGGGTTATAAGATGTATATTGCTGCAGTGGTTGGGAGACATGATGATAGTGGGTAGAAGGTTGGGAGGCTGCCACATATGGGTAAGTAGATGTCAATAGTTGGGTGGAGGATACATAAGGGTAGGTAGAGGTAGGTGGTTGGGTAGTAGGTACATTACCTTGTAGATTATGTATGTATCCAAAGGTTGGTCTAAGGGGTGCTTTTTGGATAGAAGCAGTAGTTGGGTTGGTGACTGATGGAAGGGTGGTGACCCTTGTGCTAATGGTGGAAAGGTAGAGGGTATGGACACCATAAGGATTTGAAGTGGAGTAGTGGTTGATGGGTTAGAGGTAGCTAAAGGAAGGTTGGTAGTGCTAGAGGTAGGCACTCCTATTGTAGAGGAGTGGTTGGTAGGATTATAAGGTATAAGGTCAGTGGTAGTTTGAGTTGGTTGGTTCTCAATGGTAGTCTTAGAGGGTTGTTGGTTGATGAGGAAACTTGGATAATTAATAGTTGGGTGAAAGATGTGGTTGTAAGATAATGTTGCAAGGCCATAAGATTGTTATCTAGGAAAGTAACAAAATTTGCATCTCCTTGAGTAAATTCTTGAGAGAAGGTAGGACTTCTTGAGGGGTGAGGAGAGTCTGTTGGTTTATAAATGTAGTCCATGGATGAAGAGGTAGAAGAAGTAGGTTAGCTTAGTGATGGGTTTTACTTTTCAAGATCTCTTATTATTACTGGGGAGTGAGAACCATATGAGATAAAAGAGATAGAAATCATAAATAGCCTCACTACTCAAACAAAGAGAAGACAAGAAAAGATCAAAGAAATAAAATCACACTCTAAAAGATGTGTTAAGCCTTAGAGTTTTAATTAATCTCAATTTTGGCTTATGCCTTAAGAAAATGTGTGACTGATATTGCTTTGTAGATGGAGTACTAGAGAGGAAGTGTAAGGTTGGTGTCAGGTTGTGTTTAGGTGCTTGCAAAGAATTTGTATTGGAATCAATATTTGGCTTGGTATTGGGGCCTACCCGCTCACTTCACACACCATAGTGATAAGGTCATTGGGTGATTAACCAATATATATTGATATCTAGAGATTATACTCAACTAGAGAGTTGAGTTAGTCCTCCCCTTGGTAATGACCTCCAAGTAGGATCGTCAAAAAAGGGGTAAGGTTATCGCTAGGTTATGAAATCCTAGTTGGGCCTTATATCAAGTATGTTTGATGTTTAATTGTTGAAAGTAGTATGGTTTAGTGTGTATAACAAAGAGTGAAGGTATGATAGATTACTTTGCCTTTTAAGTTAAGCTATGTGAACTAAACTTTCAATTAGTCAATGTATGCACTTGATTTTAAGCCCAAATGAAACTTTTGATTTTGTTAATGAGCATAGAATAGGGAGAGAATGCAAGCAAATAAGAACCTAATTAGAGACACAAGGGTCCCACTAGGCATGTCATAATGTTTCAATAAATTTATGATTATTATTGAAAATAGGCAAAATAAGAAACTAAAGGTATGGTTGAAAAACCTATTTGATTATGTGTGCATTGAAATTAGAAGATTGTGAAGAGCTCCTCTTTGGCTTAGGAGGATGACTTGTAGATAAGAAAGAACTAAATCAAAATTATTTATTAGATAGATAGTTGGGTGGATTTCCTAGTGATAGCTAGATCTTGGAAGTAAGAGCTTCCTTAGGGGTTGTCAATTCACACATTTTAACTAATTAAGTTTATAAATAAAATAGAAGATACTTGCATTAATAATCAAAGGTACTAAAATTAAATACAAAAATGCTTACTTAAAAATATGCTCAAAATGATTAAATTAGTGATGAACTAATTAATACTAGTGATAGAGGGTTGGGTTATGCTACAAAAAATTAGAAAGGGGTTTGTGAATAAGAAGGAACATATAAAATTGGGTTTGGTTAAAGGTAGGTAAGTGAAAACAACTTACTAGTTTTCATTGCCATAGTGACTATCTACGATTGGGCTAACCATTGGCAGTTAAGGTGACCATTGATAGTTGGGTAGACCATCGATGGTTAAGTCAACCATCCATGGTTATTGTGTCTATATTTGGGTTAGTAAAAAGCTGATTGATGAGATCTAAAAGAAGGATTTCAAGAGATGGGTAAGGTCTAGATTGATTGTGAAATGGAAACAAAGTAGATAAATACTAAGAAACAAGTACTTGTCTTACCAAAAGTTGATTGGGTGGATAGTTGTAGTGGTTAACCTACTGGTAGAATCTAGTTTGATTTCAATAGAGTAATGCTACCTGAAGACTTGATAAAGAGGTAGTGGTAAATTTGAATCTCTAATATGATAGTTGGATCATTGGATTGTTGATGGCAATTGACCAACAAGAAATAAACTCTTAGATGTAAAAAAATCTCTTGATAATAATTGTAGATGGATTTCACCTCGTAGCTCCTTTCTTCTTATAGGCACAAGCAAGAGGTGGAAGTGAGGGTTCAACTAGGCTATCTAATTATAAATCATCCATGCAATGGCTCAAAATAGGATGCAGATACCTTATATTTAGAAAAACATGGTGGGTAGTTTGCATGTTCTTGGTTAAAGAGGTGGACCCTGACCATTGAAAATTAGGGTGACCATCAATGGTCAAGGGTAAAGGGTAAATAATGATAAAAGGGATAAAAGGTTAAGTTATTTTAGCTAAACTAATTATGAGTAAGCTTGGTTAGGGGTTAGAGGGTTAGGTTGGTCCCAAGGGGGTCCTAAGATGGTTTAGGGGGTATTACAACATTTGAAATCATGATGTGTGGATTTCTAGTGTCTACAAAAAACTCCTTGGCTTTATCATTTCCCTTCAAGGAATCGAAGTTGATCCTACTAAAATTAAAGCAATCCTTAACATGTTTCCTCCAATAAACCTCAAGCAACTCCGTAGTTTATAGCGAAATCTCCAATCCATTCATTACTTTGTCTCCCAGCTCTGAGACCGATGTTAACCCTTCCATCACATTCTAAAGAAGGATGTATATTTTAAGTGGAATAGTGACTGTTGAAAGGCCTTTGATTCACTCAAAGAGTACCTTTTATCTCCACCTATCCTCATCCCTCCCAAGGATGACCAAACTTTCTACCTTTATATCTTTGCCACTTGCTTTTTTATAATTAGCTCATCTAATTCATGTGCAAGATAATACATGCATGAATTAAGATTAGATAGTTGGACCCATTTTTAACATCTTATTGCACCTCTCATTCCTTACCTATAAGAAGAGAGGAGACGGAGGTGAAAATGATCCATGACTTCAAGAGATTTTGTATCTAGAGTTTCTTTATAGGTCACTTCTTCTAGCAATCCAACCATCATGTTAGAGATCTGACTTGCCACCACCCCTTGATCAATAGCTAAATACCATTACTCTACCAGAATCATGCCAGACTCTATCAACAAGTCAACTACCTCAACCATTCATCTGATGAATCTTTGGTAAGCTAAGTATTTGTTTTCAATCTATCAATTCCTTTTATTTTTATTTTTTAAGCAACCCAACATAAACCAATCTCTCCAAATTGCCTTCTATGATCCTGTCAATTGATCTTTTTATCACCCAAACCCAACACACAGTAACCATTGATGCTCACCTTGAACACTAATGGTCTATCCAACCACCGATGGTTTCCTCAACTACTTATGGTCACCTCAACCATCAATGGTCACACCAATTACCAATAGTCACTATGGTAGGAAATAACAATATATTTTCATCCACTAAACCTCAACCAAATCTAGCCTTCTTTTCCTCAACCTATTTATATACTCCCAACCTATTTTCTAAACCACACCTGACCTATTTAGCATTAGTATTAACCTACTTATTGCTATATTAGTCATTTTAATCTATTTATTTATCAATCATATCTTACATTTGATTTCAATACCTTTTGATTATTGATGCAAGTACTTTATCTTCTATTTTATAAATTTAATTGTTAAAACATGTGGATTGATAGCCCCCAAGGAAGATCTTGCTTCCAAGATCTAGCTAGTGCTAGGTAATCCACCTAGCTATCTATCTAACCAACCATTTACTTTAGTGTTGTCTTATTTATAGGTTATCCTCCCAAGCCAAAGAGGATCTCTCTATGATCATTTTATTCAACACATGCACAACCAAATAGGTTTTTCAACCATACCCTTATCTAGTTTCTTTCTTCATCCTCTCTCAGAATATAAGCTAAAATTCACTGAAACACTTTGGTCGATAATGTGGAACCTGTCAACCCCATTGTAAGGTCATTCCATTGACATGTTTATTATTTTTAGATGGAGGATCCTCATATATAGATATTCTTGGCTCTCACAGGGTTTTAGAGGTAAAATAGGTCTTTTTGGGTCAAATATAGAGATCGAAGATGGACTAGTAGTGTTAGAGCAAGATTAAGTAGTATACAAGTTTTCATGGATATTTTGACTATGTGAAAACCAATGAATTGGATTGGTTTTCATCTATAGTAGAAATATGTTCAAATTGAAGAAAATACAAATATAAATGTGATCATGGAGAGTTATCTCATCTATCAACATGGTCACATTTTTTATAAACAGGTACTGATGGCCACCCAAAGCAACTGTGGCATAATTATGTCAGTTCTAAGGTATGATAAGTTTGATCCTCATCAATAGATCAGGTGGATAATGGCATGAAGTTCTAAGGACACTCATAGATGGATAAAGATAATGGGCACTAAATTATTTTATATAATTCATTCTTTATTGATAAGGTCATGAGTCAACATCCTCCAGTTGCGCTAATACATCATAATTCCCCCTTTATCTTCCTTTTTTATATATAGGTTTCATCTTCTTCCACATTTTATCTCTCTTTGGAAGTTTATAGACAACAAATATCTAAGATTATTTCAATAAATAGACTCTTATGCTTTGTCTTTCTCAGGTTATACCAAAATTTGTATTGTAACACCTCTTAATGCAATAAAGACTGAATTCCATAAATTTTGTAAACTAAATTGAAGTGTGTTCTTTGAATTCATGTACTATGGTTAAGTGAATATACACATTCCTTACCTATGTATAATTTTTCTCACCTTCATTCAATACTTTGTAATATTCACATGTCATTTTAAGTGCAATATATAGTTTATTGATTATCTTAGAAGTGGATATCTACCCTCTCATGCTAGTTTGGTAGTTGGTAAATGCCTTATTGTGAAATACTTATATGAGGACTTATCTTATATAGTCTTGAGTGTGTCTTATATTGTGTCTTGTGCAAAGTGTAAGCGTTCAAATTACAGGGGCATCACCTCATTTTACATGCTTTCATAGATTATTGTTAATCTCTCTCCCCTTTTTCAAGTAAGTGTTAATAGGTCTAGTTTAGGTGATATATCCAGAAGGAAGCCAAACTTCTCTGAAGGTCTGACCCAATATTAGGTGACCCACATCCTAGGGTCATTCCCATGTTGGACTAGATTTGAGTAGCATGCCCCGAACAATCCCCTTGCTCAGCTAGGGTGTAATCGAGGACACCAAAAGTTCCTACCCTTATACATACTTCTTTTTCTCCCTTACTCCTTGTACATAGTTTATTTTCATTTGCTTATACATAGCTTATTTTCAAAAAAATAAAAATAATATAACATATCAAAATATAAAAACATTCAAAATTTTCAAAAATCCAAAATTTTACAGATTGTATGCATTATTTTTTTCAAATTTATACTACTTGCTAGATATTTCATATTGCTAGCTATCCTAGTGTAGATGGTTTTATCATACACATATGCTTCACTTATTCTTGTCGAGTGCTTGGAGATTATAGCTAGGACTCTGATCCATTACATTGATCTAAATCAGTTATTATCTACCTATTGGGGGCATTTACATCGATCCAGTTTTATACATTGATACATCTGCCCACTCACGACATCTTCTACATAGTTGTTATAACCAAGTTTTATCTTTGCATACTATAAATTTTAGTTATACTTTGATTTATATTAATATTGATCATTTTTATTCTTTACATAGAATTTTTTCCAACTATCACTAGTTTACTTCAATATACATGTACCCTATCATTTACATATATTTGTATTACATAGTTATACATGATTTCATTTCTAGTTCCTATATTAGACTTGATTGTGTTATTATACTTCCTACATCTTTGAGGGTATTTGAATATGTCATTATTCCTTGGATTCTACACCACTTCTATGATTGTATGCCTTGGACATGTTCTCATGTCCCTTGTGTCTACTCTTTCATGCTTCTATATGAATAAATTTGAACATGTCCTATGTGGCTCTACACCAAATTTCTTTTTGTTTACTTATGTGGACATTTGAACATGTCCTTGTATGTCTTCATTCTCATTTTAGTGACATATGCTCATTTACCTTATATTATGGCCCCTTGGCCTACCTTTTATGTGCCTCATGTGTTTGTATGTTTTTACACCATGACACTTGTATTTGATTGTTACACACACACACGCACACACAAGCGTGCACACACACACACACACACACACACACACACACACACACACACACACACACACACACACACACACACACACACACACACACACACACACACACACATGATCATTTTTTATTCCATGAGAGATCTCATGTATCTACCTATCCTACTTAGGAGCCTTGATGGACTTTAGTCCTATCCCCCTAAGTAGTTACTTAGATTTTACTACGTTATACATTTCTTACATTTATTTTGGCACCCTTGTATAATTTTAGATTATAACATATATATATTACATTTCCTACTATTGCTCAAATACATTTACATTATGATGTTATGTTTGTACATTATATTAGAATATCATGCTCTGGCTAACAAATTTTATAGAGTTACTTATTTAGAGGGTATTTCTTCCACAAATTTTATAATTACCCTCAAAAGAGGGTGAATTTATAGGGGTTATCAAAAATATTAGGTTTCTATTTTTATTTTCACATATACATTTCAGTACATAGGCTCAGTTATAGAGATCAAACTTAGGGTAGACATAAAATAGAATACAGGTTCAATAGTCAATCCAAACCACACAAAGATTAGACCAGGAAGTCATTAGCACCCACATTGGTAAATTAGTACCAGAGGGAATTACTATCCACTATAGGGTGCTACTATCTAGTAGTCCCAAATTTAGGATAGTCTAGATCATTCAAACTAGTATACCAAGTATAGTATAGATTTTCATAGATACAGTCATAAGTTTGGTAGTTATATTTAGATTTAGCTCAGATTCAATCATTTCAATTCAAATTCATACCAGTTATTAAAATTTTAGGGAATCATATACATCATGTTCACTCATACATTCAATTTAGTACATAAATTTATCTATTACATACTTGATTTAGATTTAGTATACGTATATACCTGATTGGGGGCATGTGTGCGACACATAGTTTTTATATACACAACTTTATATATATGATCAAATGGAATGGTAAACTCCATGTCATTCTCTACACTATATACACTTGCTATCACATTCTAGTTTGTCACCAGATTCATGCCTTACTCCATCTATAGTGGTTAGCATTCTTGAGTGACCTAGAGCTACCTAATATACCTGAGTGGTCATGGAACTAAATATACAGTTAGATTACTTAGTTAGATACTTTCAACACTTTGTACAATATAATTATAGATGTAGAGTAGGATTACAAGATGCATTAGTCCATGTGTTAGTTAGCAAAATATCTATAAGAAATGATATAGACACTAAAAGATCAAGCCCACTCCCTCATGGAGTGTTGCTAATAAATTCTAAGAGCTATTTAAAAAAGGAATACTACTAAACCTTTCAAATAACATCCCTCCTTCCAAGAACAGCCAGGGTACATGTTTTTACCTAAATTTAGTGCTCCAAGTCTACATCAATGATAAGTAACAAGCTCATCCATCATTTCCTAGTGCACTAATGGATTAGGATCATGAGTTTGATCAATTTGTGCAAACAGGTGAAGCTTTTTGAAGATATTTTATCATTATAACATCACACAATTCAATCTCTTTATCAATGGTGAGGCCCTATATTTATAGCTTTCTAAAAATGTTCAAAATAAACCATGACCATCCATCTTAAAATCAAGATGTGTGGCCTTGGATCAATTTAGTTTTAGAGGGACAAGCCATAAATATTTGTAAAAATGGGGTATTAATAAGGCATGAGAAGGCTTAATCTTGATATTTATTCCATTAATGGCTTATGAATGCTACCCCATTGATGATGTCATGGGATGATGTATATTTGAGGAATGAAATTCCAATTAATATAATTGTAATAACTTCCATGGAATTTTCACTTAAACTCTTGATTTGATTTAATTTGCTTGAGTGACTTTGATTAAATTTCTAAAATTCTTTGGAAATCTATTGCACATTTAATCAACCCAGTTGGAAATGTCATTTTATGAAGTCATAATTTTATTGGAGTATAATTAGAAGAAGGTGTTAGTTGCATATAAAATAATACCCCAATTAGGTCATTATATATACAAAATAACACATGCACATAATGTGTGCTACCAAACTAGAAGAATTCAGTGGTCCAAAGTGTCATTTTACATGGTCATAATTTGATTTGAAGTGATTTTAGAAAATATAATAATCACATAAAATACAATGTTCCATTCAGGGATACATTAGCCTAAATTGACACCTATACAAGATAAGTTAAAACCATTTAACACATTTTAATGATTTTGGCCTAGATTATGCATTGTCACATAATGTTACTTAGATTGATAATTTCAGTATAATAGTGATAGGAATTATATGCCTACATTTTGCCCCTTTTTGAGAAGGTGTGGTGAAACATTCAGTCAAAGTGACATCTTTGCAAAGAATGAAAAGGTCACTATAATTAGAAGGAATAAATTTTGTTCCCATTTTCTATTTTTAAAGTTTGCATGAATTACAAAGAAATAAGTTTACAAAATTCCCCAGACATTGTTTGAGTATCCCATGATGCCCCCTTGATGGGCAGATAAAAATTTTGGAAATATTTGATAGGTGGGCCCTTGATCGAAACAAATTATAATCTCATTAATTTTATTAAAATAGGCTAAAAATATAATAATTAGAAGAAATCAAAAGGAAAAATTAATTAGAGGGGCCAAATAGTAGCCCAAGAAAGATAAAATGATGGAAGAATAGGCTTAGGGAGTGAAAAAATTGAAACATTTACTATATTTTGACCCTTAGGGGTAAAATAGTTCATTTTGTACCATAACTATAGTAAATTCTATGCTTTGGTATTTGCATATGAGAGAGACAAATAAAATGGCCAATATCCCACACCACTGACATCTTGAGGAGTAAATGAGAGATTAATATAGACCATCGAGTAGCAGAGCATCAGTAACTATCTTTTTTGGTTTTAAATTTGTCATTTATTACATTTATTGCACATAAGAAGTGGTAGTTGGGGTGATCCTGCCATTTTCCTAATTTAAAAAATAGTGAGTTCACTTGCAAAAATGGCAAGAACACCATGAGATCAGTGATCTCACTAACCCTTTGGTAGGATCAAGGGTCAAAATGGAAAGATCACCAAAGCAAAGGTGAAATCACATTTTTTGGGTGAATTTTTACCTATTAAATGGTAATTTTACCAATATTGATGGGATCACCCTACCAATTGCTTTGAACAACCTACAAATTGGCAAGGTTATGGTAAAAAATGAGATTGCCCTGCTAAATAGTGAGAACATCCTACAAAATTATAGGATCACAAAAATAATGGTGAGAATTCCACAAAAAGTATAATGAGGCCCCAAGGAGATTAGTCTAGTCCCAAAATTAGAAGAAGAGAGATAGAGACATATAGAGAATTAGTCTATGTTTCAAAATTAGAATAATATGATAGAAAGATAATTGAAATGATGCCCTATTTTTTATTTTGTAGTAGAAAACAAAGGTTATTAAATCATGGGAGTGGTGCTCTTGAGTATTAAAACAATAGGGGATGATGATGCATGAGCTCATGGGCATCCTTATATATGTGGACTTGTACCACATGGCACAATTGCCAATGATCCACATAGATATAACATATTTCTTAGCATTGGTGGAGAGATGGAATTATTAAGACTTACACCTTTCATATACCAACTAGGGAGGCAAAAATGATATTGAGAGATGTTCACCATGTTCTATGGGTATCTATGTGAGGACCCATGATTACATGGATGGGGGATGGATGGCAGACCATACTAGATGATATACTTGGTGTAGTGGAGTAGGAGATTGTGTATTAGTGCATAGATGTGGATGCACTGGAGGACTTGGTTTGTCCCCTAGAGGGTAGAACATGATGGGACAATCTCGCTATAGGTAGTGGTTTTGATAGCTATTGTCAGTGTCTTATTACCTCACAAGATGGGTGATTCTTTCCCTTGGGGTTGATCGGTGTAGTTTAATAGATGTTCGATCACCTAACATCATTCACTTGGGGACCTATGATTCTTGCATATATTTATATGGATCTACACATGATTGTGTACAAGGGAGAGCACAACATAGGCCACATCACACTGCTATAGGTGTGGGCCTAAGAGCATATCACAATTACATGGCCCATGGGGTCAAGATATCAAAGGAGACTAGAGGATCTCATGGTATAGGGATAGTACCCTATAGGACTAGAGATGCAGGGACATTTGGGAAACCTACCCTATTACAGGTGATCCATTAATGAAATAGAGGATGGAGATTTTGTGATCTAAGATTTTAACTTAAAGGAAGAGGTTAGTACAGATTTTGTCTCAAAAATAATGAAAAATGAACTCACTAACAATCTAACATCCTTTAGGCTTGATCATGGGGGAGCACAATGAATAAAAAAATGAGAACTCAAAAAACATGGAAGGAAATGAGAAATATAAATATAAAAACATAAATTCCTTACCAAATCCTTCATAACTCTAAATGGTAATTCAATTGGCTTGCTCAATTTATGCATAAGAAGTATTCATCAATGAAATATAGCTAACATCATCTCTGTCAGGGGATCTAGCTCTACCAATTAGAGCACATATAATTACTTCTTATAAGCAATTAAACACAGAATTATACCAGAATGATAAAGTAACTAGAAACTTGAGACAACAAAGAATTTGAGAGACAATACACACTCTTGTATTAAATATTACTAGAAGAAAATACAATAAGAAAGATGCCACTTCTTCCTCCACCTCAAAGGCTTGCCACACCTCAAGACCTTCTTCCCTCTCTCTCTTGCTCAACACAAAACCATCTCTACAACCTGAGTTGCTATCCCTCCTTGAATGCTTCAGCTGATCTCCTTGACCTTACACCTGTAGATCTCCTTGACCTTGCTAGCTTCAATGCTTTTACTTGCCTTCTTGATTATTACAATACATGCCTTATGGGTCTTTAAATAGGATCCCATGCTTACAAAAATAGAACTCTAGTTACAATAATTAGACACGCAGCTCGTGACTATAATTAGTCATTTGACATGCAAACACTCACTTCACTTAACTAACTGTTCATCAACAACAGTTCTGGAAATACACAGGTGACCGACGCCGGTCCCTGCTTGTCTGGTGCTACTGACATCGGCTGACTCTTTGCCATCACCGGTCTCCTTCTCCACTGCATCTGACCGACGTTGGTCATACTGCCGACGCCGGTGGCTTTGGTTCTTTAGCATCCTTCCTTATGTCTGCAAACAGTTGAAGCTTTTAGCTCCACACCATAACAATCTCCCACTTAGAGATAAATAGATGCAACTTGTACCTATACCTGTACACCATCTATTTTGTTTCTTAGTCTCAGTATCCCTCTTCAATGTCACTCTTGAAGACCAACCACCATGCAAACTTGTGATGCAATACCTGTATCTTATGCCACAAGAATTTTGCTGCTCCCAAATTCTCCATGACATACTTCTGAACCAACTCTACCCTTAGCTTAGAAAACTCCCTGTATATGAAACCCTGCAACAAGTAACACAATACAGTAACAGGATAATGTAGCTAATATTATCCACCCTGGTAAAGATAAAATACAATGGTCAAACCTCCATTATTCTATAGCATAATCAAGACCATATACCATAGCCTTCTGTCTCATGTGTCCATCCACTCTCTTCTCTAAAACGGGAATCCATCCCTCTATCTAGTGCTTTTTTCCAGCTGACAACACTACCAACAAATACCTATTTGGTTTTCCAAGGACTCACACTCCTCATCCATGCCAAGCTCCCACTGTTTCTAGATTCTACCTGCATTGCTTCTTCCATCTTCCTAGTTCATGACTATCAGTAAGAAATATAAAGAAGGTGAACAATGAATATGAGGTTCACATACCTTTCCTAACCTCCACATGGGTGTTTGAGACATATTGATTCACCCAACATCTGTTCCAGTGACTGATATCAGCCATCTCCCAGTCTACTCCCGATCGATGTCAGTTCCCTGCACTGACCCTGACTGCTGACGTCATTTCCCTGGCCAACGCTGACATCTCTCCTACCGACGTCGGTCCTTATGACCAACGTCAGACTTCTCCTGCTCGACTTACCGACCCTACTGGTCTGCACATGACCGATGTCGGTATCTGGATGATTGACGTCGGTGCCAAGCGATTGACATCGGTGTCTGTGTGTTTCTGTAAGTGATGAATTTTTCATCCGCAAGCTCTTCTTGGATCAAACCTCTATCCATGCTGCCCTGCTCAGATTTATTTAGCCCCTGTGACTAATCTCTATCCTTCATCTCCTTTGTAAACACCAAGGCTTCTTTGTTCCTGTCAAAAGCATCAAATTTCCTCTTTCTACAATGAACTGTATCTATGCTTTCCAAATTTGAACACATACATTTTGAATCAAGAACTTCCATTCCCTTCCTATTCTTGTGACCAAGCCTATTAGGCCACATCTTTGAATCTACACCAGAATTAGAATCAGTAATACAAGTAGACAGATAAAGAGTATCTACTTTCTTACCTCTTGTTAGAACAAGTGCTCCCTTGGTAACCTTCCAAGAATCTGCTGTGAGGGTTATTGTGCATCCCTCATCACCCAACCTTTCTACAAAAATCAAACTCTACTTTAGAATTGGAACATGCATGACCTCTTTCAACACCCATGTGTTGTCAATCTGCAATCTCAACTGCACTTTCCCTTTGCCAACTATCTGACAAGGCGTACCATCCCCTAAGTAAAGAACTCCAAAGTCTCCCTGTTCATACTCATAGAACAAATCTCTATTTGGGGATGCATGAAAAGATGAACCAGAATCTAAAATCCATGATCCTACATGACTATCCGAAGAAAGTATAAGAGCATCCTGCATCATAATATTTGCATCCTTTGCTTCTTCCATACCTGCATGTTGATTCTCTTTATCTCTCAACCAACACTCCTTCTTCGTATGTCCTTTCTTTCCACAAAACCAGCAGGTAATACCTTTGGACTCGAATCTCCTTCCCGACCTTGATTTCCATTGCTCAACCTTCTCCCTTTGCCTTCCCCTACTTTTTGCACTTAGAACATTCCCTGATGATTCACCTGTGCTTCTCCTGCGTATTTTCTCATTCAAGATCACACTCACAACATCATCAACTTTTAAGATTTTAGAAGCAAATGCAGAATTACTTACTGCCATAACCATACCATCCCAACTTTCAAGCAAAGAACATAAAATCAAGAGAGCCTTTACCTCATCATCAAAAGCAATATTGACTGAAGCTAGTTGGTTTACCAACCCATGGAAATCACTGAGATGAGTATGTACCGATCCACCTTCTTGCATTTACAAAGTAAATAGCTACTTCATAAGATATACCTTATTAGAAGTCGAGGGCTTTTCGTATAAATTTGCCAAGGACTTTATCAACTCTTCCATTGTCTTGCACTGTGATAAGCTGGAAATCACAGACGATGCAAGGCTCAACCTTATGGAATCGAGAGCCTTCTAATCAAGAACGTTCCATTCTTCATCCTTCATATCTGTGGGCTTGCATGCAACCCCACCCAACGGTAAGTACAAATCCTTCTAATACATATAGTCCTCAATCTGCATCCTCCAATGTTGATAATTCTTGCCGTTAAACTTCTCCATTCGTAGTCTACTTTCTTTTGCCATTGCTGAACTCCCACTCAATCAGAAAACCCTGTGAATGACTTGTAATCAAAAAACAATACCCTACTTCTTGCAAACCATAGCTCTGATACCACTTGTCAGGGGATCTAGCTCTACCAATTATAGCACATATGATTACTTCTTATAAGCAATTAAACATGGAATTATACCAGAATGATAAAGTAACTAGAAACTTGAGACAACAAAGAATTTGAGAGACAATACACACTCTTGTATTAAATATTACTAGAAGAAAATACAATAAGGAAGATGCCACTTCTTCCTCCACCTCAAAGGCTTGCCACACCTCAAGACCTTCTTCCCTCTCTCTCTTGCTCAACACAAAACCAACTCTACAACCTGAGTTGCTATCCCTCCTTGAATGCTTCAGCTGATCTCCTTGACCTTACACCTGTAGATCTCCTTGACCTTGCTAGCTTCAATGCTTTTACTTGCCTTCTTGATTATTACAATACATGCCTTATGGGTCTTTAAATAGGATCCCATGCTTACAAAAATAGAACTCTAGTTACAATAATTAGACACGCAGCTCGTGACTATAATTAGTCATTTGACATGCAAACACTTGCTTCACTTAACTGACTATTCGTCAACAACAGTTCTAAAAATACATAGGTGACCGACGCCGGTCCCTGCTTGTCTGGTGCTACCAACGTCAGCTGACTCTCTGCCATCGCCGGTCTCCTTCTCCACTGCATCTGACCGATGTCAGTCATACTGCCAACACCAGTGGCTCTGGTTCTTTAGCATCCTTCCTTATGTCTGCAAACAGTTGAAGCTTTTAGCTCCACACCATAACAATCTCCTTTATGCACCATTATTGAATGATTGTCTTGATTGATGACTTGATGGCTTTGGCTCAATTTTGGCATTATAACACTAAGATTTTAGCTTCATGACTCTATTTCTATTTTATAACTCTACTTTGATTGAGATCTTTAAATAAAGAGCTCTAGGCTTGCTTTTATAGGCTTTCAAATCCCTTGGAATGGGTTAAATATGACCATGGATGAGTTTATTAAACTTTGTTGAGTTTGTCATATTCTTAGAATATTATTTTAGATATTTTTAAAAAGTGACAACTCACAAGGTAATGAGTGTGTTCTAAGATGCTCTTAAATTTCTTTTTTAGTAATTAATTCAATTGATTTATTAGCTCATGGGTAAACTTAATTAGGATTTGAAATTGATTTAACTTGTTAATTGATTTTGATTAAGGTGTGCAAGTTAATTAATACTTTTTAGGCATTTAGTCATTTGTTTGATTTTGATTAATTAAATGTGTGTATTTACCTTGTTTAATTAATTTAATAGGCCAAATTGATTTAATGCAAGGTTATGAATCCAAATTCAAGACTAATAGAAATTCTTGGGCTAGGTATTTAATGATTGGGAAGAATTGGTCTAAAGTCAAATATGAAGCCATTGGTGGCCAAATTTAGGTTTCTCCAATTTGTCTCTATTTGGGAAGATGTTGCAAGATGTAAGCATATCAATGTATTTTCAAAGAATAAAATGGTTCTTTATGTTTAAGACTATAATGGTAATGATTGAACTATAGATTCCCCCTTGAGGGAGTGGTTGGCAAGTGGTCCATCGAAATAATGAATAAAAATGAGGGGACTAAACAAATGAATATAATGGGGTGAAAACACAATGATTCATTCAAATTTGGGAAAAATCATTGAGAATTGCAAGTGGGATGGTGTACATTGGTTTGCCTAAAGGTAGTTATAAGCATTGTACCTAGATAGTGGAAAATGGTATGATAACATAATGAGTTACCCCAATAGGTGATATAATAATTGAAAATATGGAGCTACCCTAGTTAGGAAAGACAAAAAAAAAAAATGGTGATAACACAATGATTTACCCCAATAGGTGATATAATCATTGAGAATGCATGTGGGACAGTGTATAGTACTGATGCAGTATACCTTGATTATGAAAAACATGATTCATGGCTGATGATTGATAACTTGATACAGAGGATAAAGATGAATTAGGAAAACTTATTATTAGGGATATTCTCATTCATACTAACAAAGGTTTAAATTATTTCATTAATTAATTACTCTATTTGGGATATGATTGGGATGGTTGTTGATTTCAGTGTTAAGGAGATGGTGATTCTACATTAATATTGTAGACCTCTCAAAGATAATTTTTGTTGTATCATTTGATGGTAGGCCTCATGATAGAACACCATGGGGGCTTGGCCAAAATATTCATAAGGACTAACTCTCTATATCTGATACTCAATGAAAAATAATTGGATTGATGATAAAAACCATGATGACAATATAGATGTTTGAATATGGATAGATTCAAGAATAATTTTAAAGGAATCATCTAATGAACACACATAGATTGAATCAAGGCCACAATGATAAAATCAAACAAATAGGCACACAAATAAACAAATGAAGTAATTAAACAAAGAAACAAACAAGACAAACAAATATACAAACAAGTGTTAGTCCCTATGTTAGTATAAACAATGTGATGAACATTGCCCCTAAAAACTAAGTGAGAACTAAACAAATAAACAAGATGGGGAAATAAAACAAGAATAAGGGGGTGGTTGAGTTGTATCCATATGTGCTAGGCAAGTGGATGTTGCCTACATAATTCTATGGATATGATGATCTAATAAAACTATAAGCCAAATGTAGTTCTCCCAAGAAATGGGGAAAAAATGATGATTGATAAAAAAATGATGGATGTGATATAAAAATAGGATGAACTCATAAAATTATGATAGTGTAGGATAAAATGACAAAAATGATGGGGAAACTAAGGAATAACTGATTTGTTTTTGACTTAGTGAGGGTTCCCAAAATCCTTAAGGCAAAGAAGTGGTCAATGTTTTTTGTTTTTTCTAAATGATTTTCAAATGTTTTTAGAATCTTTGAAGAATTTAAACTCAATTAAGAATTATGAGACACTAAAATGGTCCAATCTCATAAATCTATGAGAGTGTTATAACTTGAAATGATGCTCTCAAAATGGTAAGAGTGTGGCTGAAGTACTCATAAAATGGCGAGAGTGTGGCTAAAGTTGCTCATAAAATGGTGAGTGTGGTTGAAGGGGGAATGAGATGACCTTAACATGAATAAAAAATGAGCCACATAATCCCAAAATGGTTTTATTTTATAGTATTACACCTCATATTAGAGGAATTTGAATAGTGTATTAGCCAATTTAAACAAAACAGGCACAATTGGTATGATGGCATAGTACGACATAGGAATGGCTACATGATATGTCAAGGCATTATAAGCAAATGTTTCCCTTAGTTTTCCCATAGGTGTTTATAAATAGGATACAAATAATATATCAATGATACCAATTTTCCCTAGTAGGCAATATAATTAGTATCAAGACCAATGAACATGGATTTACCCCAGTAGGCAATATAATCAGGCTTACATAAACAAACTTGATAAGATGGAAATAAGAAATAAAGGATGCAACTATCAAAAATTCTATCATACTACCCCAAAATAATACCTCTATTTGAAATGCTTGAAATAAATACTAAAATTGATCTAATTCTTTATGCTAAAAATGTGAAATAATGAATGAACCAAGGTCAAATGGGTTAGGTTGATAGGATCAAAACATGTTGGTCGATAGAATGGAATGGTGGGTTGGATAAATGATAGAATAGTGATAGGCTAGTAGGATGATAGGATGATAAATAATAATGTTGAGAGGGTTTCCCTCAAGTGGTAAAGTGACTAGCTAGGTATATGACAACAATAAAAGGAATGGTAAATGAAAACAATATGGTACATATTTTTGGCTGATGATGGTTGTTGGTTTCTAAATGTGTTTGGCTTGGGTATGGTAAATGACATATGATTTTGATTCTATTGTTCCTACTGATGTGGAGATACACATCCTAACTAGAAAATGATACAAATATAATACTCAATCATGTTAATTGCTAGCCCATACCTCATCTGAATAGTTTTTTTATCAATAACTTACTACAGATTTGGATGACAAGAATGTTGTTATGATCTTCATTGGTCATTGATTTTGATTCCTTAAAACTTTGAGATAAGGTATATTTGTAGCCTCTAAAAAGGAAATAATGGATATTGATGGTAAATATGGATAAATGTTGGATGATAGGTTTGATTTGATGATGTAATGGTAGATGGTAATGGAATGTGTAGTGGTTGGGAAACAAATGAAGATCGATATTTTTAGGCACACATAATTTTGTTGATTCTAGATTTGATATATTTTTGAATGTGGTAGGGATGAAGACTTCTCTTAATATTACCAATATATTATTCTATTTTTTGGGCCTGAGAGTAGCTATCATCTGATTAGGATATAGATTGAAAGATATTTTGATTTGATCTTTGATAATGTCTTCATCAAGTAGTGAAGAAATTTTATGCTCAACTATTGGCACCTCAAAGAGGTTTCTACCAATGAAATTATCTTGTAACACCTCTAATAAGGTTTCAATAAATAACATAAACTTTTGAATTTTATTGTGCTCTAATGCCTTCAAAAAGGTTTCACTAGAAGATGCCAAGTTTTAACTTTGATTATCCCCTAATGCCTCCAAAAATGTTTCACTAGGAGAGTGTTCTTCTACTATATGAATTTGGTCTTGGCCTCCTTATTTTTATTCATATGATATATCACCATAGATGTAGTTTAACAAGGTGTGATTTTTTAGTCCCAATTGATACTTGTGGGAGGGGAATATTGATGATATGGCTATGATGGTTGATGGTAATGGCATGTGAAATAGTAATGGAATGGGGGTTGGTTACATAATCGTTGTAGAAGATACTAGGATAAATTGTGTTGTTTTTGAAGTAATCATCCTCAAAAACTATAGAAAGATCCCAAATGTGTTCATAATGATATTCTAGGCATGCATAACCAATGTTTTAATAATTATGAACATATTTTGTATCTAATTTAGACTTAAGGGAGTTTGAATATGAGGTTGAGATTGATGTTGATTATACTTCTAATGCTAAATACGATTTTAGTTTAAGAGTATAACCTTAATCTAATTATGATTCTTCATATGATGGGCACCTTATTATAATAATGTCTTGTTGATTGTTTGGTATTGAATAAGTAACAACTTTTGATGGCAAAATGGGATCCACAAAAATTAGTTTGTCAAAGTGACACTCCTATAGGATGGGAAAAAGGTCAAGAGATAACTCCTTAGAGACTGGCTTATCAATAAGAGGCTCTTAAAAAATAAATGTATGGTTAAGGTAATGATTTTCCCAAAGGTAGTTATAATCATTAAGAAGTGACTTAGTAAATACTGGCTCATTAGCGTGAGACTCCTCGATAATAGGTATAGGATTGAAAGGTGATTCATCATAGGTTGACTTGTCATAAATGGTTGGTTAAATAAAAACATCTTAGATTGGTTGGTTTTCTTGGCTTTGGTTTTCAATGAGTTGGAAAATACCAATTTTGAACATAGGTTTGTCTTTGAATTATTGGCTTATTTGAGGTATTGATTAGACTAGTTGGGGTTGCGATTGAATGATTGGCTAGGGTTGTGATTGGATGATTGGTTGGGATTGGTTGATATTTGGATTGGATTGGCTAGGGTTTGGATTGGATAATGATAGGGCATTATGGAGCTTGATTTCTCACACAAGATAAAGGATGAAGTCCTCAAATGGTATGGATAGGGAGTTACAAATCTTGGTTACTATCGCAAGCCAAAGGATGAGATTTTAAAATGGTAATGGTATTCCTTAGATATTATGGAACTTGGTAGCTCATATAATCCAAAGGAGGGTTAGGGGTATCCAAGGGTTAGAGAATAAAAGGGCATCATGGAAGGTGATTGCTCACCCAAGATAAAGCATCCAAGTCTCAAGTTGGGTCATAAGCTAGTTCTTGACTGTGTTCCATGTATTGATTATTATAAAGAGGGTATGGATCCATCTCCCAAACAACATTATTATTGTAGAGGTTTGTACCTAATTCCTCCTCACCAACCATATCATCCCATTTGAGGTCTTGCCTTTGGTCCCTGGTTTTATTTTTTAAGGCAGATAAAATTTCATCTCACAAACCATGTTATCATCAAAGGGGTCTTGAACAAAGCCATAAAAATCAAAGTTATTTTGTGCAGCCATTATATCATAATTTGGATTATACATGACTCCACCATCAGTGTAGCTAGACATATCCACATCAATAAAGAAAGATCCAAAAACAAAAAGGCTTAGAGTTATAGAAACTCTAAAAATTATGTCTAAAGGATAAATTGTTCAAAATTGGTCTAACTTGGTCAAAAGGGTGGAGTTGTATCTCCAATGTGGTCTAAAAATAAAGCTATATCTCCAAAATAGTTTATGATAAATCTTGGTGTAAAATAGTTTAACATCAAATATCTAACGTCAAATGTCATACACACAAAAGTTCAAACATCTAAATAAAACTAGCATGTCAAAGTCTAGGCTAAATTGTTCCAAACAAGGTCTAAACTAGGAAAGAGAAAATTTGATTTGTTAAGGCTTTCATCCAAATACAAAGTCAAAAGCTAGGCTCAAACAAACATGATCTGATAGGACTTTTGTCCAAACAACGTTAAAAGCTAGACTTTGAAAAAAATGCTGATGTGATTTGATTTAATCTAACAAGGTTAGAACAACTTTGACATAGACCTGATATACAGAATAAAACATAAACATGATCAGTTGGTATAAGCCATAAATCAAAAGGCATCTAGAGAAAAGACTATTTTTTCTCAAATAAAGGCACAAACAATGATGTGGATAGGCTGAATGAACAAATAAGTGATTATTTTCAAATTCGGGCAATCGATTAACCTAAGTTACATAACCCAAAAGGGAAAGATCTATGTGTCGACCCCTATGAAGTGAGGCCTAGATAGAAATCAATCAATGTTTGAATTTGAACTTGGAAAAGTTAATTGAAAATCTAATGGTTGAAAACTATGATTGGACTAAACAAGCTAGACAAGATAGGACAACGTGACATCATATAAACAAGGTCCAAATGGCATATGTGACATGGTTTGAAATAATTGTTTTTGATACAAGCTAAATAAGTCTTGAAATAAATTGAGTAGGATAATGACATTAGCATGCTCTAATGATGTGATCAATGTTTTATTTCAAAGACTCCAAAGCACAAATTTGATAATGATTTGGTCATCATAACATTTCTTGTATCATTTAATTCACACACACACAAATAAGTTTAGCAAAAATTGCAAGGCACAAGTGTGGTGTAAAATAGTCATCAATATGCCTCTTCGATCAAGGAGTGATGTATAAAAAAACTAGTTTTTGACATGGTTATAAATAAATAAACAAGTTTTAGTCTCAAAAAATACCAAACAAAAATGACCAAAATACACTAAGTATAATCATCCAAATCCTATCAAGGGTATGGCAATGTGGGGTTGACTAAACTAATTGGTTTTTTATCATTCTAGATGGATCGATTGCATAATAAATTTCACTCCAAATTATGTAAAATAAGTTCACTTTAATTGGGTGTCCAAAACGCTTGGATTTTTACAAAAAGGTATTGCCCTTTTTGCAACCACTACATTCATTGCCTTCTCAGTGAAGTATGATGTCCAATATGTAGATATGTCTCAATCCTTAACCCCAACACTAAAAGGTAGTTTAATCACTCAAACCTCTGATCTTAATGGGGGTGATGAAGTCAATGCTAGAAGATGAAATCTTTGGTCAAAGCTTCCCTAAATAACTCATGAGAGGTAATGAAGTCCTCTTCATAAGCCAAGATGCATGAAATAAATGACACAATAGAAATACTTTATGGTCACCTCAAGATCACCTAATACTATTGCAAGTTTTTGGGGAGGGATTTAAATGAAATTCTTTCCATACCTTGGACTAGGCTCAAAGTGTGATGAGATGGCACTTTTGATCCTAAAAGTTCCCTAAAGTGGATGAATGGGAGAGCATACACACATGTCTTGTTTCGCTAAAACACACAATCAACAAGCAAGTTTGCAAATAATTAAAGTGAGGCTAATTTCATTGTACCAAATTGAAAGTGTTTGATTAGATTTATTACTAGCCCTTTGGATTTAAGATGTGAAAATGGAAATAATTACAAACCACCCAAAAATAAGTTGACACTTTTTATCCCAAAAGTTCCCTAAAGGGGACAGATGGGAGAGCATACATGCACAACTCCCTATTTACTCAAAAAAGTTTAGACTAAAAAAATAATGAAAATAACTTACAAAAAACTTTGAAGTGTATTCAATTTTATATCACTAAAAAAAAAGTGTGGTGCTATTCTTTTAACCCCTTGGATTTTAATATAATCTTGTAAAAACTTGAGAAATCATCTAAGGCATAAAAAATGAACTAATTTCTTTTTGGATACCGAAAAGATGATGTAAGTTTGAAACAAGTTTAGACTTGATTAGGTTCTTTGTTATACACAAATTGAAATGTTTTGATTAATGTTCATAGCAAACTTAAAAGGATTTGTGTAATCACATAAAAATGCAATTTTTACAACTTGAGCATGACTTATGATATACAAACCATAAGTCTTTCTTTCTTGCTTGCACAACCTGCTAGGCATGTTTTCACTACTTCCCAATCATCTGAAGCCTTCTTAAATCAGCCCTAGTTACACTAGACTCCTCTCCTAGGCAAAAACCTATCTCGTAAGGTCCTTGTCCCCTTGGACAATAGCACCATAAGTTGGACTATAGTGATGGACCATAGGGTGTCCACTTTCCAATGCTATTATCCAAGTCACTCTTAGCCTCAAACAGTCAAATTTCCCTGGATCCTTATATTTTTCCCTATAGGCCTAACATGAAGTCATCTAAACTAGGATCATTAGTTTCCAAAGGGTTGATAATCATTCAAAAGGTATGAAATAGAAATAAACTAAGCACACTCAAGCAAATCTTCCTATTCTCTACATACAACCAACCACTGCTATTTCCAGCCTACTCAAGCTCTGTATAAGTCATGAGTCATCTCAATCTTGCCTAAATTTGCATAATACTTACATTATATACACAAGATTTCATAATATACATTCAATTTGGGATAACTACATTGGCCTTGATCCCTCTTAAGAGTATTGGTATGTAGACAACTTGCTCACACATGGGGTGTGATTATACGTTCAGTGCATAATACACACTAACCCCTTTTTGTAGATGATTTAAGACCACTTGTCAAGCCTAAGGAGGAACTAGGACCATAAAGGATACAATCAGTTATACACAGAGCTTTGTGGATGATCAAGACTTGAGATTCTAGACATAGAGCCTCCTAAAGTATTAGAATAGAACCCAAAAAGCTCAAAAGAATTAGAATAGAGGGACTATAGCACCAAAAATAGGACTATAAAACTAGACCTCCAAGTGTGTAGTTTCCAACACTATTATCTAGGTATAAAAAATACTTTTGGGTCATATTTTTGACAGTCAGCTCAGTAATTTGTAGTTCTAGAATCCTCTATCTTAGTTGAGAAATCAGCTAAGTTTAGTCTCTACCCCCTTGTTTGTTATTTTTAGAAATAAATGAAGCAATGCCAGATTCAATAAATAAGTAGGTTAATTAAGGCATACTATATTCACATATTTTCTAGATTAATCTAGACCTTTTTACTAATTAAGAAATTAAACCCTTAGTTTCCCAAAAATAGTAAAACATTTGGTGAACCCGACTTACTTTGAATTTTTTCACAAAAATATTAGAAACCCTAGGGCCATTTATTTTTTATTTTTTGTAGTATTTCCTAATTTTTCCAAAATTTAAAAATTATAAAACTACAAATTTAGTGTAATATTTTCAATAATTCACTCAAACCCTAGTTTGCACATCTTAGGTCTTTTTCGCATAAAACCCCTAAAAACCCTAGGGCAAATTATCTCTAATTTTTTTCCATAATTTCCAAACTTTTCCTACATTAAAAAATTATAAATCTATAAATTATTTTCTAATTTATCACACAGTTCACTCAAATCCTAGTTTGCACATACTAGGTCCTTTTGGCTTACAAATACTCTAGAAACCTTCGAAAAAATATCTTGCTAATTTTAGTAATATTTTAAGATTTTTCATAAATTTTTAAAGCCAAAATATAAAAATTGACTATAAATTTTTCAAATTATTTTTCAACTTTTTAAATAATTTCTCTCAAACGTTAGTTGTATACACTAGGTCCCATTGCTTCCTGAGCTATCACCTTACATATAAGCTTTAAACTTGGATAAAATAAAAATGAATTTCACTTATTTACACATGTTTATTATATTTTTGGAAAATAATAAAGAGGCCATTATTGGTCCTATCATGTACATGAATGATGAAGTCTATCATATGTTAGTACAAAGTTTTATTCTTTGCATTTCATGCTTAATTTTCATAATAAGGGATGATATTACAAAATTCACTGCTAAACATGCACAAGATTCCAAAATTATTTTTACATATTCTCTTTCACTCATATGAAAAATTGTTCAAACTTATCTTGTTAAATGCATTCAAAATGTCATGTTGCATATCAAAAAATTATATGCCTTTATGTAAAAATTCATGTTCTCTATCCTTTACTCTTTCTTTGTCATAGTGAGAAATATACAAGTTTCTCATGCTAAACACATTACAAATGTCATCATATAAGTCAAAGATATTTATGCATTCATGCACAAATCCATGCTCTCAACCCTTTTCTTGCTATATCTCATATGGAAAGTTCTCTATAATCATATTGCTATATAATTCATAACTACACTTACATGCATTTTAGACTACATGCATAGTTTCTACCTAGATGTATATGCCTCTTTGGCTACTTTTGTTTCAATGTCATATTTCATGCAGAAGAAAGAAATCCCTTCTCCTCCTCTCCCTCAAGAGGGTGATAGTATCTTTCCCTCTAATTAGTTCCATGCTATCACTCCTCCAAAAGGTAAGGCAGCCTATATCATTGTTCCTGATGCATACATTCAACCTATAGATTCTTTAAACTATCTTGAACATATGTGCTTACATGTTCAATCACAAGCAACTAAAGTTTGCACTTGTGAGACTCTAAGGGATCAAATCTTCAGTGTAAAAAATTTAATATCAAAATTACAAATGCAAAATCAGTTATTACATGAAAAGATCACAACATTGGAGAATCAGATCATAATTCAAAAGCCTCAAAGGCATCCTAGTGTCAATCATGTATATGCACCTTCACTTAGTCAATTGGTTACAATCAATATTAAATATCAAAACAACAAATCACAACATAGTAACTCTTTGATTAGTGATTCCAAAAGCATTCAAAGATCAAATAAGAGCTCAAGTGAGGTATTATGGGAACTGATTAAATCTAAGTTGATCAAACTACCTCCTCTACATCTAGTAAGAAGATCCACATATTATTGTGCATATCATATAATGCATTGGCATCCCACCGATTCATGTTTGGCATTGAAACAAAATTTATAATAGATAATTACTAATAAGGACCCTATATAAGGTAAATCAGTCAAGCAATCCACAATGATATAGGAACACATTCACAAAGGGTGAAATTCAGAAATAGTACAAAAGTGGTTACAAAAGCAAAACTCAGAACAACAAAAAGATCAAAAAGCAAACTCAAAACAAGAAATAGGTTCACAAACATAGGTAAAGCAAAAAAAATATGCAAATCTACCTCTCCAAAATGAGGCTCAAGTTTCAAAATAGTATGGATTTAGTCAAAAATATCTAAAACAGTTTGATTTTCAAGGTCAAGGGTTGGGCAAGCATGCTCAAGGCATCACTACTCCTAATCAAGCAGTTAATAATGTTTGTCACCAAGGTTTGAGATTTATTGAACATCCTACGACAAAGCAATCACAGACACAATTTATGAAAGCAAAATATCTAGATACAACAAAAGTCAACACTAGCATTCCATTGGTTCAAAATTAAGATGATAATGATGAATGGAACAATCCAAGTTATTATGATTTTCAAGATACCAACAATGAATCCAAATATTTAGAGTCATATTCACAGCCATTCCTTTATGCTTCATAATCATGCACGATTCCTCTCTTTGATATTGGACACCACGATAGGGAATGTCATCCAAGACTCATCGATTAGTATCACTCCTTCATAGTATTTCCTATTTATAGTCTCTTTTTCTTTATTGTACATAGATTATTCTACAAAAAATAAAAAAATAATACAAAATACAAAAATACAAAAACGTGTCAATTGTATGCATCATCTATGTTCTTACATTGCTAAACACTATGCTAGACCTATATTACATTGTTCTATGCTACTTGTTTGTTGATTTATCTATATTACCATGCTTCACTTGATCTTCTTTGAGTGTGTGTAGTACATCCAGATCTTTGATTGTCTCACTCTACCCATCAAGGAGGCATCCTACATCTACATTCTAGATACATATCGATACATCTACCCACTAGGGACACACTCTACATGACTACACCATCCATGTTATGTCATTATAACACTCCACACTCTAGACATCTTTTTAAATACACCTTACTTGCTTACAAAGATATTACATTGACATCCAATAGCATTTATCACACTTTTGTATTTCATATCATATACATTAGTCTTGTATCACATATCTTATATACTCTTGCTTCTTGCTTCTTGATTTAAATAGTTAGATGCTTGTCTATATTTATAGTACTTTGCATGCTTCCATTTTATACTTTAACTAGCTAGATGTGTTACATTTTTCAGTTCTTATATGCCTCCTTTTTGAATTTTAGGACATTTGCCAATGTCCCTTATGTGTACCTTCCTATGTGCTTATGGCCCCTATGCCAATCTTTGATTCTTGTGTGTGTATGAAGCATTTGAACAAGCCTTTCATGTCTATTGGGCACCTTGGCCACCCTTGTGTGTTTCTTGCTTCTTTCCTTGTATGCTTTATTGCTTCTCTTTGTGTGCAATGCCATGATTCCAATCATGCATTTCCCTTGCTTCTTGGATGCTATGATGGACATCATGATCCATCCCTCCATGCCACTAACAAATAACAAACTAACATTTCAAATTTTAGTTTAGTATCATGCACATGATATTACATTATTATATCTATTTAGGCATACCCTTGCCGATCTAAAAATCTCTCTTTCAACTTTTGCTATATCTTGAGATCATGTATATCAATGCTATATCAAATGTTTTCATAGCTTAACACACTTATAGGGTTTTTTTTTATGAGGGTAGTCATTATAGGGTATCCATTCCTACCTCATAAGAGGGGGAAACAAATAGGGGTTTTGTCACAAATATTAGAGCTTCTATCAGTAAAACAAATGTAGTTTTAGACTTGTTAAGTCTAGAATCTAGAATTTAGTACAAGGAAGCTAGATCAAGTAGACAATAGAGAACATAGTCCAATTTTTAGTTTTGGATCTGAACAATAGTGCCAAAAATGGTACTATAGTGCTAGACTCCAAAGTGTCCATTTTTTAGCACTAATGTCTAGATGGTAGAATTTTTAGTTTTTCTAGAATCAAGCCGAGGGGTGAGTTCAGTCACAATTTTTCCATAATAGTACAGTTTAGAATTCAATATTTTTTAGCATTTTTCCACTTAGAGAATCTAGATATAGGGGGCATCATGTGTGGCATGAGAGTTTCCACTTATATTTCATACATGGTAGTTGATAAAACTTTTAGTTCAGAATCTATGTTCTAGATACTAGTTATTGAGGGCAATGTGTGTGATACATAAGCCTTCTCTTTTCTGAGTTTAGTACATTTTCTTGCATGTTCCCAATAGTTGTGTGTCTTACTCTATCTATAGGTGGTTGGCATCACTTTCAAGTAAACTTTCATACAAGTTTGATTCCTGAGTAATCAAGTTCCTAAGTTGATTCTAATTTTAGAGGAGATTTCATACAAGTTCCAATCTTCATCTTTTGAAGTGGCCAACATTGGCCTAGTTTCTAGTTACATTCGACTATCCATCCAATATTGTAAGATTATAGCACATTCATGGGCTTCATGAGCTCTCATATGAAATTTAGATTATATTAGTATCTTTCTATTTAGCTTCACATCACAAGGTAGTGATGAAGCCAAAGGTCTAGCCAACCTTTGTATTCTTGAGCCACCTATTCAGAGGGATTGGGCTCACAATTCAAACATCAATTAAACCACGTATGATTAGTTAACTTCACATACTTGGTGATGATGGAGCCAAAGGGGCTGCCTTTACATTCTTGAGCCACCTTCTATGGGATTAACCACTTAGCTCATCTATTAATATAACTCTTGGTTCAATATTCATGCAACATCACTTAACATAACCCAACAACATAACATGTCTTGTATTGGTTCGTGTACATGATGAGGTGTATTCATTCCTTTCTCTCTCTTTACCCAACTTTGTACATTCTTATTTTAGATATAGCATATCTAGTAAGAACTGATCTGCTTTCATGTTCATTGTTTACTGATTCACACAGTACAATGTGTTCTCACCAAACACAAATCTAATATCACACAGCTTCTTGGGATTAGCCTCATAATTAAGTTCAGGTACACTTCTATTTTTCTCATGTATCCTAGTATTTTTCTTAGCTACATACTTATAATAAATGAGGGGAAAATGTAATAATTTTTTTTTCAATTTGTACAACTTGGGCATGACTTATGACATCCAAATCATAGGTCTTTCTTGCTTCCTTATGCAACCCACTAGGAATGTTTTCACTACTTCCTAGTCAATTGAAGCCTTCTTGAATCAGCCCCAACTACCCTAGACTCCTCTCTCAAGCATAGACATGTCCCCTAAGGTCCATTTTCCCTTGGACAATATCACCATAAGTTGGACTATAGCATTGGACCCTAGGGTGTCCACTTTATAGTGCTATTGTCCAAGTCACTCTTAGCCTTAAACGATCAAATTTCCTTGGATCCTTAAATTTTTATCTATCAACCTAACATGAATTCATCTAACCCATGATCATCAATTTACCTATAAAATACTATTCAAGAGTTATTTACAAGGGTTGGCAATCATTCAAAAGGCATGAGCTAGAAATACACTAAGCACACCTAAGAAAATCTTCCTATTCTCTACATACAACCAACCACTACTATTTCTAGCCTACTCAAGCTCTTGCATAAGTCATGAGTCATCTCAAGCTTGCCTAGATTTGTATAATACTTGCATTGCATACACATGATTGCATAATATACATTTAATTTAAGAGAACTGCATTGGCCTTGATCCCTCCTCAGAGTATTGGTATGCAGAAAGCGTGCCCACACATGAGTTATGATCATACATTTAGTGCATAATACACACTAACCTCTTTTTTTAGATGATTCAAGACCACTTTTCAAGCTTAAGGAGGAACTAGGACCCTAGAGGATAGAATCAATTCCATATGAGATTCTAGACACAGAGCCTCTTGAAGTATTAGAATAGAAGCCAAAAAGCTCAGAAGAAGTAGATTGGAGGGACTATAACACCAAAAATAAGACCATAGTTTTGGACCTCTAAGTGTCCAATTTTTGGTGCTACTATCCAGGTAGAAAAAAGACTTTTGGGTCCTATTTCTGATAGTCTGCCTAGTCAACTTAGTAATTTTCAATTCCATAATCCTCCATATTAGTCAAAAAATAACTAAGTTCAATCTCTATCCCCTTGTTTATTATTTTTAGAAATCAATTAAGCACTTCTAGATTCAATAAATCAGTAGGTTAATTGAAACATATTTATTTATTGATTTTCCCCTTAATCTAGACCTCTTTACTAATTAGGAAATTAAACCCTTAGTTTCCCAAAAACAATAAAACAATTTACATAAACACAACTTGATACAAAACATCTATGTTCTTTTTTGAACCGAAAGGTCTAAATGTGTGAGATTTGACTAGTTTATTGTAAGCCCAAAACAAAGTGTGAAAGATTTGACTAATTTGTTTTAAACCCAAATTGAAGTGTTTGTTAGTCAAATCAAATAATTTTGCATTCAAATTTTTCTTTAGACCTTAAAAAAAAGAGAGTAACCCCCTATTTAGAAGCACTTTCAAGTGTTAGCAAATGAGATTTAAATTTTTGCTCTTGGGTTTGGGATTTAAGTAGAATCATCATCAGTCAATAAAGACCATCGGCGATGACCTATCGACATGAAGGAAAAACCCTAAAAGACAAAAATGTTATGTTAGGAAATGTTTAGAAAAATATCAATAAATCTCAAAAAATAAACTAAAGTTATGAAACATGCAAACAACAAGTTAAAAGGTTAAAAAAAAGAAAACCAAACACATAAATCATAAAAAACTATATTTAGTATTTTAACCATAAGTATTTAGATATACATCCATTTATCAATAAATTTTTGAAGGTTGTTTATAGGTATAGGATGCACCTCTATAAAAAAATTTAGGTCAAAATAATTAATAACAAAAATATTATTAGTTTTGTACTAACCATTTTTATCAAAAAATTAGAAAATAAAAAGTGATAGTCACTAAAAGAGCCATAACTTTTAAAATACAAAATATATTTTTAATAAATTTTTTATAGAATTAATATAAAACCAATAAGAACATCCTATAAAAAATTCAAAAAAATAGTAAATAAATTAAAAATTAGAGCTATTTTAATAGTTATTTTTGTTTAAAGATGTGGGGTGCATAATTGTGTCCCACCGGGCGTGCCATTTGTGATCTAGGATTTTAACTCAAAGGAAGAGGTTAGCATAGAGTTAGTCTAAAAAATAATTAAAAATTAACTCACTAACAATCTAACATCCTTTAGGCCTGATCATGGGGGAACATAATGAATAAACCAAATGAGAACTCAACAAAACATGGAAGGAAATGAGTAATTTAAATATAAAAACACAAATACCTTACCAAATATTTGATAGCTCCAAATGGTAATTCAGTTGGCTTGCTTGGTTTATTCATAATAAGGATTCATCAATGACATATGGCTAACATCATTTTCTCTATGCACCATTATTGAATGTTTGTCTTGATTGATGACTCGATGGCTTGATTGATTCAATGGCTTGATGGCTTTGGCTTAATTGTGACATTATAACACTAGGATTTTAGCTTCATGAATCTATTCCTGCATTATAACTCTACTTTAATTGAGATCTCTAAATGAAGAGCTCTAGGCTTGATTTTATATGCTTTAAAATCCCTTAGAATGGGTTAAATCTGACCATAGTTGAGTTTACTAAGCTTGGTTGAGTTTGACATATTCCTAAAATATTCTTTTAGATATTTTCCAAAAGTGACAACTCACAAAGGTAATGAGTGTGTTCTAGGATGTTCTAAGATGCTATTGAATTTATTTTAAAGTCATTGATTTAATTCAAATATTAACTCATGGGTAAACTCAATTAGGATTTGAAATTGATTTAAATTGCTATTTGATTTTGATTAGGGTGTGCAAGTTAATTAATTCTTTTTAGACATTTGGTCATTTATTTGATTTTGATTAATTTAATGTATGTATTTACCTTGATTAATTGATTTAATAGGCTAAATTAATTTAATTCAAGGTTATGAATCCAAATTTGAGACTAATAGAAATTCTTGGGCTAGGTATTCAATGATTGGGAAGAATTGGTCTAAAGTCAGATATGAAGCCATTGATGGCCAAATTTAGGTGTCTACAGATTTCATTTGACATCCCTACTTAGGGACACAGTTTATGTGGGTGGAGGACCTATTTATTATTAGATATATGATCACACCATGATACATCATAGATTTAGGCTAGATTGTGTCCAATGGTAGTTTGATATGCAGTAGGACATCCTAGAGGGTCCACACTACTTTGCACATGTGACTAGGGAGATCAGGAAGTAGAGGCCACTAATGCCCAATGAAAAAGTAGACACATATTATGATAGGGTAATTTAAGTGATGTGGGACTATGTAGGAGGGGTTCCAGATGTAGGGGTGATTAATGCATATGTTGTATGATGGTTAGGAGTGTGGCCCATTTGATTGACTATGACAATACCTTAGTAGCCAGTTTTGAGATAGAGATGGGTTAGGATGTGGAGGGATTAGGGATAGACCCCAACACAAAAGCAGGGTTAAATGCCATTATAGCCAACTATTCCATATGCCATTCCACTATAGGTTTTATAACCTCAGAGGCAAGAGGATCCTTTAGAGGATGTGGAGATGGTCAAGCTAAATGGACAAGATGTCGATATAGGGGATTCCCTAAGTGTCCATAAGATAGGTTCCAAAGAGGTAGGGCCCTCTTAGATAGGTACAAGATCAAGATCAAAATCAAGAAGGGTAGGTCCCTCAGGTCTAGGGAGGTCCATAGAGGACACACATTGATTAATAATCTCCAAAGGGATATTTATACATGCCTCATAGAGATAATATGGTTATACACATTGTGGTTGGGTTATAGGTGAAGTTGGCTATTACACAGGGAGATACCTCTAGGCTATAGGGTTTGATTATAGCCAAGGATGTAGATATTGTGGGTCTAAAAGTATAGATAGCACAATTAGTAGGTGTTTAGGCCTAGTTATCCACATAGGATGTAGAGTTTGTGACAATGATTGGTGAAAAAGAATTTACTTAGATGGAGGTTTAGAGGCTAACATAAGAGAGAGAGAGAGATGAGGTGCATATCCTTAGGACATATATAGGAGTAGGTTCATTAAGATCCATAACCAATGTGATTACAACCAAGGATGATGTATTACATGTGAAGGATGATGTCATACATGCCAAGGATGAGATAGCCTACTGTAGGTGGGCATACAAGGTAGTAGTTCTTATAGAGCGAAGAGTGGTTTCTTATATGGAGTATATGAGGTCACAATGGAGTAGTTAGACCTCTAAGTCCAAACATGGGATAGATTCAGAGTAGTCAATGATGCATCCAACTTCACAGTGGGTTGTCATGGGGCCTCCACCACCATGTATACCAATAGCGACTACATCTAGGATAAGTCAAAGTTTCTAGCAGAGTCCTCCCAAGGATGAGCATGATGAGAGCTGATTGTATTAGTTCTATATTTTTTAACTTATGATATGTATTGTAGACACCTAAATCTAGCCACTAATGACCTCCAACCAAGCTTTTGACTAATTTCTATCAAAGTGCACAATTTGGCTTAAAAATACTAAAACATATTAAATGAGTTAAAATTGATATATTTAAGTGCCAATTTTGGCTAGGGTATCATTAAATGGGGTAATGCAATTTATGGGTCAACTAACTTTGATTAGATCATTTCAAGTCAAAATGCCAATTTTGTTCCTAGTTGCTTTGGATTGCTATTTCCTATCAAATCTCTTGCATAAGACATGTGCCTTTGTTATTTTCTATTGGTAACATCCTAAATGGGATAACGGTTCCAATGCATCTAACATTGACTTCTAATTCTAATCCAGTTAAGTTTTGGACCAATAACAATGCATTCTGATCAATTTGAGTAATTTGTGCATAAAGAACTTAATCATGCTTAAGAGATAATTAAACCAAATTAGATCCTAATTAAGAATTCCATGGAAAATTATTGAATAGTTATTTTTGGAAATAAATATTGAATAGTTTCATCATCAAGCGACCCTATTTCTTGGGAAGACATCCCTAGGCCATCAATGCCACAAATATCAGGATTCATTCCTCCCATGCCTTATTAATGCCTTCCATACTTCTTAAATGCCCCTCTATCCCAAATATTGATGAACCTATTTATGTATTTTTAGTTAAATAATTAGATTAATCCTTAACCACACATCTAAATCTTGAGATGAATGGTTCAAGTTGATTCTAGCCATTTTCCAAAATCTATAAATAAGAGGCCTTGCCACATGATTTTGAAGCTTAGTTTGTGAAAAGTTACCATGTCAAATTGATTCTAAGAGATCTCATATGAAAAAATTATGATGCCAAAATATTTATCCAAGCCAAAGCCAAAGCCATAAGGTGCCAATGAGAAGAGGAGATAGCCAAGCCTCCTTTGATGAAGACTTCATGAGCACAAGCTGAGCAAGCCACTATAACAAGCATTTTGGAACATCCAAGGAAGGTGAAAGAAGGTTTCTTTTGCATTTTAGTTATGTTTTTTATTCATGTTTATTAACTAATCTCTCCCTAGTGTCTAAGCCTAGAGATTTTATGTTAGTTAGTGTGATTCTTTCATTTTGATAGTAACACAATACTAATCACCTCTCTTGAGTCAAATTTCTAGTTCATATAATGGCACACCTAGTTGGAACCAATGCATCCCACACATGAAGAATATCATTATACAACTCTAAAATCTTCTTTTAGATCATTAAAAAAATTTAAATTTGTTTTTCTAACTTTGTTTTGCCATTTTTTTGGTCATAGGTTTACACAGTAACCATCGCTAGTTGAGTAAACCACTGGAAAACCATTGTCGATTAAGATAACCATCATCAGCTAAGTTAGTAAAACAAACGTCAATTTGCATAACCATCACTGATTAGTAAAACTATCATTGGTCTACATAAAAGTCACCATCCCTGGTTAGTATAATCGATGACGGTCACTATGTTTTTTTTACACAAACCTGAGAGCTCATTTTTCTAAGTTGGTTGTTTCTTCTTCAAAAATGATTCTAAGCTAAACATCTTACTAACATTTTTTTTTTAGGTTTTACTTGAAAAATCATCAAAGCATGCTTAAATAGATCCTTTTAAACTTATTTTAGGGTGTTTTAAAATGAATCAAACTTTTTATTTTGGTGCTTAAAGTAAAATCATTTAGGGTGCTATTACTTAAATCTTGTAGTTAGATTTAAAAGTTACAAATTAAAACCAAGGGGTCAAATGAACACCACTAAATCTTTTATTTGGGCTTACAATTGAACACATTTGTCAATTTTGTTTTCATAATTAACACTTTGTTTTCACAAAATACAAGGATGTTACGTGTATGCTCTTCCATTTGTCCCCTTTAGGGAACCCTTGGAACCAAAATTACTTTCCTTATTTTCAAATTGACTAGTCTAAGGCATAGAAAGAATGCCATCTAAAGCACTCCCCAAAGACTCATCAAATTTTGGGTGACCTTGAAAATGACCCTAAAGTCTTTCTATTAGTCTTTTATTTCATGCAAAATTGGCTTGTGATGGGGACATCTTTACCTCCCATGAGTTATTTAGGGAAGCTTTGACCTAGGGTTTCATCTCTTGGTATTGACTTCACTTACTCCTTTTGAGTTACACATGAGATGTATCTACATTTGGACATCACACTAAATTGAGTGAACAATAAGATGTAGTGATTTTAAAAAGGACTAGACCTTTTTACAACTAGCCAATGATGTGGCCACCCAATTTTTATTCTTGTCTTTTGCATCATTTGATGTGAAATTCATTGTGTAATTAATTCACCTAGAAACATTTGATCTTACTAGTTTAGTCAAACCCACATTGCCATACCCTTGCTAGGATTTGGATGATTATACTTAGTGTATTTTAGTCATTTTTGCTTGGTATGTTTTGAAACTAAAAATTGTTTTTGTATTCATAAGCCATGTCAAAAACAATTTGTGTATACATCACTCTTTTGTCTAAAGAGGCATTATGCTAACCATTTTACACCATACTTGTGCCTTGAAATTTTTTGCTAAACTTGTTTGTGTGTGTGTGTCAATTTGAGTTGAGGAGGGTAGTGTTATGTTGTCCAACTCATGTCAAACCATTTGTGCCTTTGATTCTCTTGAAACACAGCATTGATCACATGATTTGAGCATGCTTACGCTGTTAAGATACTCAAATTATTTCAAGACTAGTTTACCTCGTATAAAAAACTATTTGTTTCAAACCATGTCATGTATACTATTTGGACCCTTATCTTGTACCGTCATGCTATCCAATCTTGTCTAGCTTGTTTGGTTAAATCCTAGTTTTCAACGTTGAGTTTTCAATTATCCTTATCAAGTTTGGATTCAAATATCGATTGATTTTTATTTAGGCTTTAATTCATAGGGATGATACATAGATCCTTCTCTTTTGGGTTGCATAACTTCAGTTAATCGATTACCCAAATTTGAAAACTATTGATGGTTTGTTTGTTTAGTACTTATCCTTATCATTGTTTGTGCCTTTATTTGGGAGAAACATAGTGTTTCTTCAAATGCCTTTTTTTTATGCCTTATGCCAATGGATCATGTTTATGTTTGATTTCGTGTGCCATGTCTATGTCAAATTTGTTTCCAAACTTGTTAGATTAAATCAAATCATATCAGCCTTTGTTTCAAGTATAGCTTTTGACATCATTTGTCTAAAATTCCTAGCATATGCTTGTTTGTTTGAGCCTATATTTTGACTCCTCATTTGGATAAAATACCTAGTAACTCAACTTTTCCCTTTCCTAGTTTAGACCTTGTTTGGAACACTTTGACCTAGACCTTTGACAATCAATTTTTATTCAGATGCTTGTCCTTTTATACGTATCACCATTTGATGTTAGACTATTTTATGCCAAGTCTTATCACAAACCATTTTGGAGATACAACTCCATTTTTAAACCATGTTGAAGATACAACTCCACTTTCAACCAAGTTAGATCAATTTTGAACCATTTTCCTTTAGACATAGTATTTTTGGAGTTTGTAGAACTCTAAGCCTTTTTTTGAAGCTTTCATAATTTATGAGGATATGTCTAGCTACACCTATGGTGGATTCACGTATAATATAACTTATAATAGAATGGCTACACAAAAATAAATTTTATGTTTTTAGTCAAGACCCCAATGATGATAATATGGTTTCTAAGATAGATTTCTATCCACCTCATAATAATCATTCATGGGATCAAAGTCACAAACTGACTCATGATCCAACTCAAGACATGGATTGGTATGAAGAGGCTTGTGAGGAAGAATTTAAAGACCCAACAATATATAATTTTTTTTAGGATACAAATCCATACCTTCTTTACAATAATTAGCACGTGAAACACAATAAAAAACTAGCTTATGAGCCAACTCACAACTTGGATGATATGGTTTATGAGGAAGACTTGGATGCTTTGGATTATGTGAGTAATCAACCTCCACCACATCATACCATTTTTATTCTAGGACCATAATGTCATACCAATCCCATACCAAGACTTCATCTTTTGGTTTGTGTGAGAAATCAAGTTCCATAATGCCAAACCATTTCTATAACAAGACCTCATCCTTTGGTTTGTGCAAGTAATCAAGCTCCACAATGCACCTTCATCATTCTAGGACCTTGTCCTTTGGCTTGTGTGAGAAATAAATCCCTAAAATACCCTATCATTACTATTTTAGGAATTTATCCTTTGGCTCATGCAAGTAATCATGCTCCCCAAGGCCCTACCATTATCCAACCACAAGCCATTCCTCATCCAGTACTAATCCAAACCAAACCTCAATCGATCCAATATTTCAAAGACCAAGTTGTGTTCAAAATAGGTATTTTCCAACTCATTGGAAACCAAAGGTAAGAAAACCAACCAATCCAAGATGTTTTTGTTTAACCAACCACTTATGATAACCTATGATGAATCACCTATTGATCCTATACTAGTTGTCAAGGAGTCTCACACTGACAAGCCAGTCTTTGTTGAGTCACTTCTTAATGATTATAACCACCTTTAGGAAAATCATTACCTCGATTATATGCCTATTTTTCAAGATCTTCTTATTGACAAGCTAGTATTTGAGGAGTTGTCTTTTGACCTTTTTCCCATCCTAAAGGAGTCCCACTTTGACAAACCAATGTTTGTGGAGCCCATTATGCCATCACAAGCTGTCACTTGTCTAAAACCAAATATTCAAAAAGACATCATTATAATAGAGTACCCATCAGATAAATAATTAGAGTTAGAGTTAGGGACTATTCTTGGATCGACATTAGATTTAACATCAGAATCAAAATCAATGTTAGTCTCAACATCAGATTTAGAGTCTCTTGAGTTAGAATCAGATTCAAAATAAGAATATGTTCATGGCTATTATAAAATTTGTTACACATGCCTTGTAGATCAATTTGAATAAATTTTTTATCCTTATATGGTTTTTTAGGATGAGTACTTTAGCTTCAACACAAGTTATCCTAGTATCTTCTATGAGGATTATGCAGCGTTGCCCCATTCCATTACCATTCCACAAGCCATTACCATTAACTAAAATAGCCATATTATTGACATTCCATCTCCCACATGTGTGGATTAAGATCAATAGAATCACACTTTATTAAACTTGCATCCATGGTGACATAGCAGTTAAAGAAGAACAAGGAGGCTAAGACCACATTCATATAGTAGAAGAACACTCTCCTAGTGAAACCTTTTTAGAGGCACTAGGGGATAATCAAAGTCAGAATTCAACATCTTCTAGTGAAACTTTTTTGAAAGTGCTAGAAGATAATCAAAGTCAAAAGTTAGCATTCCTTAGTGAAACATTATCAAAGGCACTATGAGACAATCAAGACAACATCATTGATGAAAACCTCTTTGAGGTACCAATAGCTAAGCACAAAATTTCTTCACTACTTGATGAAGACAAAATCAAAGATCAAATCAAAATAACTTCCAATCTATATCCTAATCAAATGGTAGATACTCTCAATCCCAAATAACAAAAAAATATGATTGTCCTATCGAGATAACAAGTCTTCAACCCCACCACAACCAAAGTTATGTTGAATCTAACATCAACAACATTACATGTGACTAAAAGTCCTGAACTTCATTTATTTCCCAACCATTCTACATCCCATTATCATCTACCATTCCAATTCAAAATCAAACCTACCATCCATTATTTATCCTTGTTTACCATCCATGGCCATACTTTATTTTGTGGAGGCTACAAATATACCTTATCTTGACGCTTGAAGGAATCATAATCAATGACCAACAAAGATCACAAAAGCATTCTCAGGATCCAAATCTATAAGTTATTCTTGATGAAGCAATTATTCAGACAAGGTGTCGGCTATAAATTAACATGATCAAGTATTCTATTTGTATAATTTATTGATTAGGACATGCATCTCCCCATTAGCAGAAATAATAAAATCAAAAACCATACCCAGGCCAAAAACATGTACCATACCATTTCACATTGCCATTGTTACATATGCCTATTTTCCATTATCAAAGATCCTACCATTTACCCCATCACTTGGAGCCAACCATTTCAATATCCTTATTTATAATTATACCATCCTACTTTTCCATCATTGATAAACCATACCATTTTATCATTCCATTTATATCTAGACCAAAGCCTATTTTTAGTTGTCATATCCAATCCTATTTTGATCTTGTTCATTTGGTTCTTCCCAGACATTTTATGAGGGGATTTTGATCAAGTTTAAAAAATAAATCAAGTGAGTATTTAAATGATAGTCTATAAAATTAGTGTGATAGTTGATTCTAGCAAGATATCTTTCATCCTATCAAGTTTGTTTATGTGAGCCTAATTATAATCGCCTATGGGCGAATCAGTGTCTCACTAGTCTTGCTACTAATTATAATCACCTATGGGAAAATTAGTATCATTAACCTATGCCATTGTATCATATTTATAATATCATATGGGAAAGGGCAATAATTATTTATCATACATTACCTCATCACCTTACCATTACTATTTTCATTTGACTAGCCATTCGCTAGATTTGAGGACTTGTTGGGACCTAGTTGGTTTTTTCCTACCTTTTATGTGGATGGAATTAATATGACTTGATTTCATTTTAGGACTATGTGGGTCATGCTCAATTCATGTTGAGGTCACCTCAGTCCCCCTTTCTATATGTTCTCACCATTTTGTGAGAAACCTAAGCCAAATGCTCACACTGTTTTGTGAGTAGGTATCTTGTCATTAGCTAATGAGTTAAGATACCTCAAAATGCCAAAAACATTCATAATATTTCAAAATCCAATTTTTTTTCCTATCTAAGCCTATTCATTTATCCTTGATCTGCCTTGCTAGGGCATCGTCATTGTTAAGATGCTTTCTTTTGCTTTTATTTTCAAGATTTTTATTTGTTTATTTATTTCAAGTTGTTTGTCTATTTATGTAATTTTTGTGTGTTTTATTTGTTTATTTTATTCTTGCATGTTTGTTTGATTTTAACACTATTTCCTAGACTTAGTTTATATGTGTTCATTAGGTAATTCCTTGTGCACATTATTCTTGAGTCCATCCATATTCATACGTCAATGTTATCATCATGGTTTTTATCATTGGTGTATTGTTTTTGAGTGTTTACTAGATCAGGAGTCAATCCTTATGCATATTTTGGCTAAGTCTTCATGGTGTTCTATCATGAAGCCTACCATCACATGCTATAGAAAAAACTAGCTTCAATAAGGTCTATAATCAATGGAGCCATAGAAGTTTCTCGTTGGCACCTTGGCAAAATCATTCCATCCCACCCTTGATCAAATTAACCCATTGGCCATTCTAGTTATATCATTACTAATAAGGATGAGCATCTCCTTATTGGTTGTTATAACTAAATCATTCACACTGGTCAATCTTATCCCTCTATCCATTTATTTAATCACTTTGTACCCACTCATCTTTAATTTTTATTCCAGGATATATCCTTGAGTTGTGCTTGTTAATCCATCCTAACTAGGGCATAATCATTTTTAGCATAATCGTTATTTTGAATTTTATTATTGATTATAACCATCTTTAGGCAAATCAATATATTTTTTTAACTCAATACATGCAATCATTTTCTCATTTGGATTAATCTCAACCACAGGTTATTTCTACCTTTCTTCTTGTTTCTTTTCGAGGGATTGCCTATCAACAAATGTGATGACCACTCCCTTGAGGGGGCATCATAATAGGCTTCCCAAAACCATTTAGAACTTTTCTCTTTAACCATCATCTTCTTTTTGGCATGCAGGTCTTTTCTCACTATGTGAGAATACATTGCTTTGCCTATGGTTTGCAATATCTTCCAAAAAGGGGCAAACTATAGACACCTAAATCTGACCACCAATGACTTCCAACTAGGATTTTGACCAATTTTCATCAAAGTACATAATTTTGGCTTAAAAACACTAAAACACATTAAATGAGTTGAAATTGATATATTCAAGTGTTGATTTTGGCCAGAGTATCATTAAATGGGGCAATGCAATTTATGGGATAACTAACTTTAATCAGATCATTTCGAGTCAAAATGCCAATTTTGCACTTGGGTGCTCTAGATTGCTATTTCCTATCAAATCTCTTACACAAGATACGTGCCTTTGTTATTTTATATTGGTAACATCTAAAATGGTATAATAGTTCTAACACATCTAACATTGACTTATAATTCTAATTTAGTCAAATTTTATACCAATAACAAGGCATTTTGATTAATTTGAGTAATTTATGCACAAAGTGCTTAATCATGATTAAGATCTAATTCAACCAAATTAGAGACTAATTAAGAATTCCATAGAAACTTGTTGAATAGTTATTTTTGGAGATGAATATTGAATAACTGCATTATCAAGTGACCTCATTTCTTAGGAAGACATCCCTAGGCCATAAATGCCACAAATATCAAGATTCATGCCTCCCATGCCTCATCAATGCCCTCCATGCCTCTTAAATTACCCTATATACCAAATATTGATTAGCCTATTTATTTATTTTTAATTACATAATTGGATTAATCCTTAGCCACACATCTCAATCTTGAGATGGACGTTTCAAGTTAATTCTAGCCATTTTCTAAAATCTATAAATAAGAGGCCTTGTCACATGAATTTGTGCAAAGTTACCATGTCAAATTGATTCTAAGATCTCTCACATGCTAAATTTATGATGCCAAAATATTGATCCAAGCCAAGCCAAAGCCTCAAGGTGCCAAGGAGAAGAGCATATAGCTAAGCCTCCTTTGATGAAGACTTCATGAGCACAAGTTGAGCAAGCCACTACAACAAGCATTTTGGAGCATCCAAAGAAGGTAAAATAAGGTTTATTTTGCATTTTAGTTGTGTTTTTTACTCATGTTTGTTAACTAATCTCTCCCTAGTGTCTAGGGCTAGAGATGTTATGCTAGTTAGCGTGTTTCTTTCATTTTGTTTTCATTTTGACACTAACACAATAATAATCACCTCTCATGAAAATTCCTAGTTCATAGATATTCTCGTGATGTATAAAAATATGATTTTGAGACATACATATGACACTCATTTTGACATACTATTATTTTTACATGGACTGTTAATATTCTTTCATTGTTGCATGATGTGTTCATTGATATTGCTCTTGCTATGATATTGTTTGATATAATAATTTTAGGAGACACATGTCCTTAGTTAGCATATGTATGTTGATGTATTTTTTTAGCTTCATGTATTAATAGTTACTAAAATATAATTAAGGAGATGTACATCCCAAACTAATCATATAAAATAGCCAATTAAACTCACATTATATGTCAAGAGATACACGTCTTGCATAGAGTCTCTTGTTAGGTATGGTATATTTAGAAACTATCTTTAGAGCTTCATTGGCTTTTAGATTTCAGAGCACTTGGTGTTTACTATAGAAAATTAAAATTATGCATCATAAGTATGAGTAACTTATAATAAGATTGTATTTTATTTGTGATTGGCCAGTTCAAATGTAAATATGTATAGCTAAGGATAATGATAAAAATCACCAAAACTAAAGTTACAACTATTTATGTTTAAACAAAAACAATGAGAAAAATAACAATACAAAAATGTAACCTAACTTAAAATCAAGATATGAACAATCAGGATTTAAGTAGAAACAATAATGGATAAAATCAAAGCAAGAACAAATTATCTAAACAACCTAAAATCAAGATATGGATAATCAAGGTCCATGTGTATTAACAAGATGTACTTGGAAAACAAACAAATAATAAAACAAGTTAAATACAACTCTAAGCAAATCTAGCCTAGATGAAAACTAGACTAAACATGTTTATAGAATTCATTTGAACACAAAATAACAAAACAATATATATAACAAGACCAAATAGTAATACTAAAGATAAAAATAGAGTCAACAAAACATTAAGAAAAAAAGAACAAACTACTTTATAAAAATGCACTAATAACAAAACTACAACAAATAAAAACTCAACAAAACAACAATGAAAACATAATAAAACACCAATAAGCAAAATAAGGACAAAACACAATACAAATATAAATGAATAAAAAAATAAAAAACACCAAAAAAAGCAAATGAAGAGATAATAAAGCACAAAAAAATAATAATAAGAACCAAATAAACACACACAAACAATGGTTAGTCACAAAGTTAGTGCAAACAACTAAAAGTGAATTGTTCATGTACATGTAAATAGAGGTGTTATGATCTATGATAGAGTGATCCCTAATCTAATAAATAATGATATTGGTATAACAAAAAAAAAAAAAAGAGAGACAAAGTTGCCCCCAAGAGATAGGGAAATAATAATATATAGCAAAATGAGGAAATAGAAGAAAAGGAAGGTAGTTCTCCCAGGAAATTGGATAGAAGAAAATTAATGATAAGAAAACATGACAATATTGTTGAGGAAAAAAGAAATGGGCTCGTAAAATGGTGAGTGCATTTAAATGATTACTTATATAAATGGTAAGATCATGGGATCAGAATGAAAAATAGTGTAAAATAATGTTTTTATTTGTTTTATCTATCAATTTCTAATGTTTTTGAATTTTTTTGGATAAACAATAGAAACAAACTATTTACAAAAAGGCCTAGAGAACTAAATAACTAAGGAGATGCACTTTTATAGGTAAGATTTCAAATAACAGCTAAACCAACTATAACAGTAATCATGAATATAAATAATAGTATAGGGAATTAACTAATTGAGGAGATGCACTTCCAAGGGTAGTAGTTACAATAACAACTAAAGCTAACTGCAATGACCCTTTGATCCTGTCAAGGTGAAAAATGCCTACAAAATAGTAGCAAAGTCATAATAGAACAATATGCAGTATGGAATAAAATTGAAGAACCATTCAATAGACAAAAACCATGTGTTGATACATCCTTGTTTACTTGTCTATAAGAAGAAGCTATAAAATACTGTTCAGGCTGAACTATTTTGTAGAACTAGTACTGAGTGTGTCTAGAATGTCTATGAGTCATAATAAAGATCATAATTGGTTATGGAATAGAACTATCTAAGTTACAATGGTCTAGAGTAGGAAAAGAGTATTGTTATAAATATAATAGTCTAAGGTTACAATGGTCTAGAATGGAATATAAATAAGTCCAGTGGAATATAAATGATCCAAAGTGCTAATAATCTAGGGGTACAATGGTCCAAAGTTATAATGGTCCAGGGTAGTTAAAGAATATTCTTCAAGGTATAACGGTCCAAGATAAAATGATATAAAATAAAAATGGTCTAGGATAGGGTGGCTAAGAGTATAATAATGAGATAAATGACTTTAGCATAAGTTTCCCCTAAGTAAGGGGTCTTATAGACAATGGTTCAAAAGGCTATCAAGCATAGAACTGCTTGAGATGTATAATATTTATGGGGTTTGGTAGCTCTTTGCCATCTAGAGTAGCTAATCAGTATGCCCTCAATCCATAATTTATTGTGATGATATATGGGCCTAGGGAATTGGGTTGAAACTTACCCTTCTTTTTGTATTCAATGTTAGTGTTCTTTTGGTTCTCTTTCAAGAACAAATCACCAATTTCAAACTCCCTAGGGAGAATACACTTTTTATAGATTCTATACAACCTATTTTGATATGATTTTAAGTTTTCTAAGGTAGCCAAATACTTGCCATTAAAGATCTCAAGACCTTATAAATTGGAAACTCTATAATCTTTTTCATCTTTAATATTTTACAAAGATACTCATAGTGAATTAAGATCAATCTCAATTAGGATAATCAACTCCATACCATAAACAAGGGAGTATGGAGTGGCACCTATGGGGGTTTGGTGAATAGTGTGATAAGCCCAAAGGGAAGGAAAAATTTGTAAGTGCTAATTATGGCTAGTGTCATTGACAATAATTTTTAGTATTGCAACAATGGTTTTGTTAGATGCCTCAGCTTGATCATTTCCTTATGGGTTATATGGTTTTGATTTCTTGTGCTTGATTTTGAATTTGGTAGAAAGAGCCTTAATATCTTGGTTTAAAAATGATATACCATTATTGAATATAATATGAGCCGAGATACCATATCGAAAGATGATATGGTAATGGATAAACTTGGTGATCTACTTCCTAGTGACATAAGTGATAGGAATGGTCTCTATCCACTTATTAAAATAATCAATAGCAGTGAGAATGTGTTTGTGGCCATTAGAAGAGGTTGGGTTAATTTTATTGATGAGATCGAGGCCCCATGTAGAGAATGGCCATGGTGTAGTGATCAAATAGAGTGGTAAAGAAGGTGCTTGTGTCAAATTACCATGCTATTGGCAAGAAACACACTTCCTAACATAATTACAAGCATCTATTTCCATTTTGGGCTAATAGTATCCTATTCTAAGGAGTTTCTTTGCTAAGACTACATCATTCATGTGGGACCCAAACATTCCTTCATGAACCTCCTTAAGCATTAACTTGGATTCTCCCAAGGATACACAACAAAGTAGCTTTTCATCATAGCCTTTACGATAAAGCATGTTTCCAAAGAGGGTATACTGGGCTATGTAATAAAGGAATATTTTTTGGTGATTATTGGAAAGGTTAAATGGAAATACTTGGTCATATAAATAATTATAGATGTCTTATAACCAAGGTAGTTTAGATGGGGGATTGGGACCAACAATGGTGTATTTATTCTCTAAATATGGTAGTACATGAGTAGGCTATAAAATATTTTTGATGAGAAACTGATACTCTTTAACACTATTGGTAATTTATATTATGGACCCAATTGTTGACATTATATTAGTAGATCTATTATTGGCCCATGGTACTTGTTTGAATTGTATGGATTTGAAGTGAGTCTTGAGATTATCCACAATGTGCTTGTAGGGTACAATATTATCATATTGAGTTTGATACTGATCTGTAGTTTGATTAATAATCAATTGAGAATCCCCATAGACCATTAAGCATTAAATATCCCACTATACTTTAAGATCAAGTCCTATAATAAGGGATTCATACTCAACCATATTGTTGGTACAATGAAAATCAATATGAAATGCTTTGGGAAATAGATCCTCTTGTGGTATAATCAACAAAATGTCGTCCCTAGATCCATGGTATGTAAAAGACCCATCAAAGTATAAATTCCATTATTCAGGTTCATAAAACCCTTCTTCTATTGTCATAATAGAATCATCTAAAAAATCAAATTTGAATGGGTGAGTATCTATCATATGAGCTTCTGCAAGTTGATCTACAATGATCTTCCCCTTGAGAGACTTTTGATCCTGGTACTCAACATCAAATTTTCTTAAGAGCATGACCCATTTGGCCATGTGACCCATGAGAGTTGTTTTGGATAATAAATATTTGAAAGGGTCTACTTTAGCAATAATGATGATTTTAATATTCATCATATAGTGTCATAACCTTTGGGAAGCAAACACCATTTATAAACTTGCCTTCACCATAGGTGTATAATTATGTTCATAATCCATAAGTGTTTCACTAAAATAATAGACTGCATATTCCTTTCCATGTTCATCATGATGGGCTAAGAGTGCTCTTAGTTCATGGTCTATTGCTAAAATATAAAGAATTAATGGTTGTCCAGGTGTTGGCTATCTCAAAACTATTGGGTTGGACAAGTATGTTATGAGCTTTACAAATGCTAATTGACACTCATCATCCCATTGAAAAGTGACCCCTTTCTTCAAGAGGTGTGTAAATAGGTGGTACTTATCTATCAATTATGAAATAAACTTATGAATAGATTTGATCTTTATTTGAAAGCTATGGAGGTATTTGAGATTAGAAGGTGGAGGCATTTATATAATGGCCTTAACCTTAGTAGGATCCACTTTAGTCACTCTTTGTGACAAAATGAACCCTAGTAATTTTATTGAAGTGATGCCAAAGACACACTTATTAGGATTCAAATGAACCTTGTATTCACAAAGTCTCTCAAAGATTCTTCATAGAACATCAGGATGCCCAACATGTGTTCTTGACTTTGTTAAGATTTCATCAACATAGTCCTCAATAATATTTTGCATCATGTCATGTAAAATTATAGTCATAACATGATGATAAGTGGCCCCAATGTTCTTCAATCCAAAAGGCATGAATTGGTAATAGAACATTCCCCACAGTGTGGTAAACTTATTCTTGTGCTTGTCCTCTGGAGCTATCTTGATTTGATTATATCCTAAGAATCCATCCATGAGGGACAACATATCATACCCAACAATAAAGTGGATAATCATATTGATATTGGGCAGAGGAAAATCATCTTTGGGACATGATTTATTGATGTCTCTAAATTTAGTACAAAGATGTAAACCCTATGACTTTTTGTTTACTAGAACTATATTTGATATCCATTCAGAATATTCCAGTGGTCTGATGAATCCTACTCCTAATAGGTTCTCCATTTCTACTTTACCAAAAGAGCAATGTGTGGATGCATATTTCTCAATTTTAATTTGATTGGCTTAGCATCTGGATGGACAACAAGTTGATGCACAACCAATTTAGGGTCTAAGCCTAGCATGTCAGAATAAGCCCATGTAAAAATATCAATAAAATCCCTCATAATGGTGACAATTTAGTCACACTCTTCATTGGTGATGGAGGATCCAAAATAAATAATTTTGGGATCATCATAAGTCCCCAATTTCACTTCATAGGTATTTTCTACAAGGAATGTAGAACCATCTTCTAGAATAGTAGGTAGTGTTTGGTCCTGATCCTCTTCTCCTGCATCAATTTCTGGTTGTTCTTCCCAAATATATAGATAATGAGATGAATATAAATCTTCCAATGTAGGTAATAGCCAACTAGAAAATATCTTTGTAAAGTTAAGAGCAAGATTCTCAAATACTTTCTATTGTTCAGATGTGATACTGGAATTGGCTATGGAGCTATGAATTGGTAAACACTGCATATTCTTTGGAGATGAGGAAACTTCCCTATATAATATCACCTAAAATAGGTTTTCACTCAAAGGCTTGTCTTTTTATTTACTATTTACCTAACAAACAAGCACCTTAAAGAGTTATTTACTCAAAGATCCCAATGTTTTATCTTTTTTGTGACCAATAAATTTTTCCCTCTCCAAAGTAGGTAGAAGAGTATAAAGAGAATTCAAAGCCTTGATTATTATCACTAATTGGAAATCCATATTTGAGGCTCATATACTTATCAATTGATTCCTCATTCTGAAATTCATCAAGAGGTATAATAGAATCTTGCTAGTCCCAATTAATGAGGTCAGGATGGTAAATGCAAAGGGAACAATGAGATGTGATGGTCATAATAGAGTTGAAATAAGATAGGTTAGTATCAATAAGATCATAAATACTATAATGGGATGCTCCATCACTACTAGGAGTCTTATTGTTAGTCAATTTAGAAGAATCACTATTGAAATACATGAGGTCACCCCCAGGTGATATAAATTTGAGACCTTGACTCGTGTTAGGATTATCAACTGATAATGGTTCTAGTATTCCTTACTCTCATGGCCTGAGGCCTTTATCTATATAATCAAAGTTTTCCATAATATTATTAGGTATAGGATACTTAGATTTTGAAAATAACTAGCAATGCCATCAAAATATAGTTAGTCTCCTTCAATAAAATCTTCTTGATCTTGATTTGGTGAAGTAGCAGGTATAAATACCATTGGTGGTTTTTGTGCATCTTTCTTCTTTTTCCAAATCATGTTGGGCCTATAAGGGATTTGGGAAGGTTTGGGTTTGTTGAAATACTTAGTTGACTTGGGAAACTTAGCAATGTGAAAGGCATCTTTTAGATGGTATGTGGAAATGCCTACATCATCAATAATGACATGTTATGCAAGCATTACAAGAAATGGATTAGCTAAAGTAGAAGCAACATCATTTGGGTTGATATAATTGGATTTAGGTGGTTATGAAACTATTTATTTTTTCTTCTTCATGATGAATTCAGAATGAGGATGATAGTTATAATTTCAAAATTTAGCATCAAGGTTTTTGTAATACTAGTAAGGCTGCAAATCATCATGAATGGTGACTTCAATCCCCTCATTGGGAAAATTGAGGCATTGGTGTAAGGTGGATGGGACAAACTATAATTTATAGATCCAAATATGACTAATAAGTATGTTATAAGGTAATTTACTATCCATAATATGACATAAAGCATGATAGGACACATACCCAACAATGATTGGTAAATAGATAGTTCTAGAAGATTCTCTTTCAACATTGTTGTATGCCTTGATTGTGATTGTCTTTGGTTGGATGTCCTTGGTATTACAACCCAATTATTTCACTAATTTGAGTGATACTATGTTTATCCCTAAACCATTATCTATAAGAACCCACTTGATTTTGTGATTTTTAATAATGACCTCAATGTACAAGGGGTTATTATGGCTAGAACCAAGAGTAGACATATTGCTCTGATCAAATATAACTTTTCAAAAAGGAGATAACTACCCTAAAAGTGTTTGGAATTATCCAGGGTTAATGTCCTAAGGAAAAGTGGACTATTCAAGGAAGTTATTCAAAATAGTTTTGTGGACTTATGATGTATGCAAAAGATCTAAGATAGAAATTTACATAGGGGTTTTACTTAGTTGGTCTGAGATGTTATATGGTTTTCTAACAAAAGTATGAGAAGGTTTAGCCTTAGTTGTAATATTATTCAATTTTTTGGATCTAAAGGCATAGTGTTCATGTTGGTTCTAATATTAGAAGAGGTAAAAGGGCCTTGAAGGGTAACTCAGATGCACAGTCTAGAGTTGGCAAGGAACTATTGTATTTAGAAAAAGAAGGTAAAGGGCATTATATGGTGATTCATGAGTGTCTAATTGCATTTGTGTAATTTTGAGTTGGAAAGGAGTCATTATAATTAGAAGAAGGGGGTTCAGAGATGGTAACCCACATAAAATAAGGTGAAATGGAATTATTTGAACCTGATGTGGCATAACTTGAAGAGGAGGGTATTGACCCTATAATGGGGTGTCTAATACTTTCAAAAGCATTGAATGGCTCATGTGCTTTTATGGTGTTGGTAGGAACATGATTTGAAGAAACACATCTCATGGTGTTATTGTAATCATATGACATGTTATTGTAACCCAAGTTATTAGTATGGGTATTATGATCCTAATTATGATCATGATGATTATGATTTTGACTTTGTGCTTGTTAACATTGGTTCTTCTTATGATTTTGACTGTTTCTTGGTGGCTACTAATTGTGTTTAGAAAAGGGGTCTTTGTAAATGCCCATATCCTAATTAGTGTTGTGCATTGCATGTTTTAGTTCAATTTCACCACTTTTGATCAAATCTTCATTGAGATTTCTATATTTAACACAGATAAATGTCATGGCCAATAACATGATAGAAGTTATAAAACTTATCTGCTCGATACCAATCAAGTTTGGTTTGATCTTTAGGGAATGGCCTTGGTATAAGACACACAATCAGAGTACCTGCTATGAGATTTTGAAACATAACCTCAATAATTTCTCCTTGTTTGATAAATACTTTATATTTATTGAATGCTTTTTGTGGAAGATCCCTTTGCAAATTAGTTGATGAATTAGGTGGGGCTAGCTTCATATTTGTGTTAGGGTGTGGAGCTAAAAACTTCACCAAGGAGCATTCATTATCAGGTTCGGGTCTACACAAACATCGACGTCAGTCAGGAGCGACCGACGTTGGTCACAGGTAGTTACAGAGATGCCAACATCGACAGAGGGTCGGCCGACGGCGGTCACAGACAAGCAGCAGGAACCGACGTCGGTTACCTGCGTGTCCAAAAAGCTATTTCCGTGGACAGAAGTGAGTGTTTGCATGATAAGTTTGAGTTGAAGTCTCGAGCTTGTGTCTCTATTATTGGCATTACTATTTTTAGAGCCCTTGTTCAAGTGGCTTAACTGCTTGTTGGGTGTACATGCTCAAGTCTCCTAATTCTATATGTATAATTAAATCTTCTTAGCTTTGTAGTAGTTTTGTAGTGGATTACTGTAGAGAGTGAATTATTGTAATTCATTGTGTGAGAAGAACAGTACAGAATTGAATCAATCCAGGCTTGTTGGAGTTGATTGTTCTTGAAAGAGAGAGCTCTTGAGGAATAGAGATCTATTGAGAGATCTATACATCTAGGAGAGGTGTGGAAGAAAGAAGCTTTCTTCAATTGTATTCCTTTTGTAAAGAGTTTGTTAATACAAGTTTTTAGGGTGTTTTCTTGTATCTCTTATTCTTGCTATTATCATTCTAATTACTTGTCAATCTGGTTTAATTCCACATTTATTGCTATCACAATTATAATCTATTATTGGATTGATCCCCCAACAAGTGGTATCAGAGCCTTGGTTACAGGTTCAGAGCTTGATAATTGGTATCAAAGTTTAGGTTCACTAACAGGTGGTTCAGATCTGTGTAGTGTGTATTGATTACAGGTTCTCACAGGAGTTTTTGCAGGGATTTTTGTTTGAGTGGGAGAAGCAATGGCAGATGAAAGTAAATTGAGAATGGAAAAGTTTAATGGCAAAAATTACCAACACTGGAGAATGCAGATAGAGGACTATCTATATCAGAAAGATCTCTACTTACCGTTAGGAGGTATTGCAAAGAAGCCCAAAGACATGGAGGATGAAGAATGAGAAGTTCTTGACAGAAAGGCTCTGGGGTCTATAAGACTGAGTCTAGCATCCACTGTGATATCCAATTTATCACAGGCAAAGTCTACGGTAGAGTTGATGACTACGTTAGCAAATTTGTATGAAAAACCCTCAGCTTCTAATAAGGTATATCTTATGAAGCAGTTATTTAATTTGAATATGAATGAAGGTGGATCTATTTCTACTCATTTGAATGATTTCAATGGTATTTTGAATCAATTAAGTTCAGTGAATATAGTGTTTGATGATGAGATAAAAGCTCTTTTGATATTATGTTCTTTGCCTGAAAGCTGGCATGGCTTAGTAATGGCAGTAAGTAATACTGCATCTGCATCAAATATTTTGAAAGTAGAGGTTGTTGTTAGTGTTATCTTGAATGAGGAAATACGCAGGAAAAGCACAGAAGAGACATCTGGGAATGCTTTAAGTTTTGAGAGCAGGGGAAGGCAGAAAGAGAAGAGCAAGAAAGGCAGATCAAGATCCAAATCAAAGGGGAAAGGCAGATCTAAATCTAGAAATGGTAGAAGGCCACAATGCTGGAATTGTGGAAAGATGGGGCACATAAGCAGAGATTGTTGGTCAAAGCCTAAGGAGGACAACCAGCATGAAGGAAAGGAAGAAGCCAAGATTGCAGGTATTGCACAGGATGCTTTAATTTTCTCTCTGCATAATAATATAGAATCTTGGGTATTAGATTCTGGTGCATCTTTTCATGCTACTCCTAACAGGGAATATTTCAGTGACTATATCCATGGAGATTTTGGAATAGTGTATCTAGGGGATGATGAGCCCTGTAAAATAATTGGCAAAGGTAAAGTGCAACTGAAGATGCAGAATAACAACACATGGGTGTTGAGAGATGTGATGCATGTTCCTAGCTTGAAGAGAAATTTGATCTCTGTAGGAAAGTTAGGGGATGAGGGTTGTACAGTAACTCTCACAGCAGAATCTTGGAAGGTGACCAAGGGTGCACTTATTATGGCCAGAGGTAAGAGAGAAGGTACTCTCTATTTGTGTAATTGTGTTACTAACAAATCTCCTTCTGTATTATCTACTTCAGATGTGGACGCTAAATTGTGGCACTCAGGGCTTGGCCACATGAGTGAGAAGGGGATGTCAATTCTTAAGTCCAAAGGTATGCTTTCAGATTTAAAAGGCATAGATCTAGAGTTTTGTGAGCACTGTGTATTTAGAAAATAGAAAAGGGTTAGTTTTCTCAAAACTGGGTCTACTAAGAAGAGGCACAAGTTAGAGCTTGTTCACACAGACGTGTGGGGACCGGCTCAGGCTGCTTCCATTGGAGGATCACAGTACTATGTATCTTTCATAGATGATGCCACAAGGAAGGTATGGATCTATTGTATTAGAAAGAAATCTAATGTATTTGATACTTTTAAAGTTTGGAAAACTATGGTTGAGAATGAAATAGGTAAAAGATTAAAGTGCCTGAGATCAGACAATGGCGGTGAGTTCTGCAGTCATAAGTTCAGAGATTATTGTTACATGCATGGAATCCGTAGGCAAAAGACGGTTCCAAGGACACCTCAGCAGAATGGAATTGCTGAAAGGATGAATAGGACAATGATGGAGCATGCAAGATGTATGAGATTGCATGCCGGTTTGCCCTTACAGTTTTGGGCACAAGCTATTGACACTGCAGTGTACCTGATTAACAGAGGACCCTCTACAGCTCTGGATGGTGGTATTCCAGAAGAGGCATGGACAGGTAAAAAGGTTGATCTCTCATATCTCAAAGTTTTTGGTTGTGAAGCCTTTGTGCATATAGATAAGGAAAATAGAAAGAAGCTTGATGCTAAGTCTATGAGATGCACATTTATTGGCTATGGCTCATATGATTTTGGTTACAGATTGTGGAATCTAGAAACTAACAAGGTAATCAGGAGCTGTGATGTTGTTTTCAATGAAAGAGTGATGTATTATGATCAGCTAAGGAAGTTGAATCAGTCTGAGTAGAGCAATGGTGAATTGGATGAGGTGAAAGTCCAAGATGAGCTCACGGGAAAAAGAAATAATCACTTTTAGGAAAACACAGAGACCGACGTCGACAGGTTAGGAACCGGCGTCGATAGGATAGAAACCGGCATCGGCCATACAGAGACCAACGTCAGCTGTACAGGTACCGAGGTCGGTCAGGCAGAATCGACGTCGGCCAGTAACAGGTCTGGAGGTGACCGAGGTCGGTCACTGTCAGAGAATTTGGGTGGATAGCGTGTTGTGGACGAGTCTCAGACATCCATCAGGAGGTTAGAAAGGGTGAGTAAGCCTCCAATTAGATATTCTCCTTCTTTATTTTATTTATTGCTAACTGATGATGGAGAACCAGAGAGTTTTGAAGAAGTAATACAGGTGGAGTCCAAGAGTGAGTGGGAGCGTGGCATGGTTGAGGAGTTGGAGTCTTTAAGAAAGAACCAAACATGGGATTTGGTTGAATTGCCAGCTGGTAAGAGAACACTTAAGAACAGATGGACCTACAGGTTGAAGGAAGGCGAGAATGGACAGATGAGATACAAGGCCAGATTAGTGGTAAAAGGATTTGCACAAAAGCCAGGTATTGACTTTGGTGAGATTTTTTCTCCTGTTGTTAAAATGACTTCAATAAGGGTTGTATTGTCTTTGGTTGCTTTTGAGGATTTACATCTTGAGTAGCTAGATGTTAAGACAACGTTTCTTCATGGAGATTTGGATGAGGAAATATATATGGAACAGCCAAAAGGATTCGAGGTCAAGGGTAAGGAGAAGTTTGTGTGCAGGTTGAAGAAAAGCTTGTATGGCCTCAAGCATGCTCCTAGGCAATGGTACTTAAAATTTGATAGGTTTATAACTAAGCATGGCTACAGTAGGTGTCAATCAGACCATTGTGTGTATTTCAAGAGATTTGATAATGGTAGATATATTATTCTATTGTTGTATGTAGATGACATGCTGGTTGCAGGGTCTCACATGTAGGATATCTCAGAGCTTAAGGTGAAATTAGCTCAAACGTTTGCTATGAAGGATTTGGGAGCAGCAAAGAAAATCCTTGGCATGAGCATTAAGAGAGACAGGAAAAATCACAGGTTGATATTGTCTCAAGAAGATTATGTGGACAAGGTGTTGAAACGGTTCAATATGCAGGATGTTAAACTGGTAAGCACACCTTTGGTTGGACATTTTAAATTGAGTAAAGAACAATGTCCTAATTCATATGAAGAGGTAGAGTACATGAGTAAGGTTCCATATTCTTCCCCAGTAGGGAGTTTGATGTATGCAATGGTGTGTACTAGACCGGATATTGCCCAAGTAGTGGGAGTGGTAAGTAAGTATATGGCCAATCCAGGTAAGGAACATTGGAAAGCAGTTCAGTGGATCCTTAGATATCTGAGAGGAACCAGCAGTAGGCACTTGTGCTATGGAGGTTCAGATACTTCTCTACATGGCTATGTAGATTCAGATATGGCAGGTGATTTGGATGGTAGGAGGAGCACTACAAGTTATGTTTTTACTGTAGGTGGAACGGCGGTTAGCTGGATATCTAAGTTGTAGAAGGTTGTTGCCTTGTCAACTACAGAAGCAGAGTATATTGCAGCCATAAAAGCTAGCAAGGAGATGATATGGATGACACGGTTCATGGATGAGCTTGGTAGGGAGCATGAGAGTTGTAGATTGTACAGTGACAGTCAGAGTGCAATCCATTTGGCTAAGAATTCAGCCTTTCATTCAAGAACAAAGCACATATAGCTAAGGTATCACTTCATACGACAGGTATTGGAAGATGGTGAGTTGAGGCTGGAGAAGATCCATACAGATAGGAATCCTACTGATATGTTAACCAAGCTGATTACAAAGGAGAAGTTGAATCTTCATTCAACTTCTGTTGGTCTTCATGATTGAGTTGAAGATGGAGGAGCTAGAAGATGTTGCTGTACAGGTACTGGTGCAGCTATTTATCTCCAAGTGGGAGATTGTTAGGGTGTGGAGCTAAAAACTTCACCAAGGAGCATTCATTATCAGGTTCGGGTCTACACAGACACCAGTGTCAGTCAGGAGCGACCGATGTTGGTCACAGGCAGTTACAGAGACGTCGACGTTGGCAGAGGGTCGGCCGACGGCGGTCACAGACAAGCAGCAGGAACCGATGTCGGTTACCTGCGTGTCCAGAAAGCTATTTCTGTGGATAGAAGCGAGTGTTTGCATGATAAGTTTGAGTTGAAGTCTCGAGCTTGCGTCTCTATTATTGGCATTACTATTTTTAGAGCCCTTGTTCAAGTGGCTTAACTGCTTGTTGGGTGTACATGCTCAAGTCTCCTAATTCTATATGTAGAATTAGATCTTCTTAGCTTTGTAGTAGTTTTGTAGTGGATTATTGTAGAGAGTGAATTATTGTAATTCATTGTGTGAGAAGAATAGTATAGAATTGAATCAATCCAGGCTTATTGGAGTTGATTGTTCTTGAGAGAGAGAGCTCTTGAGGAATAGAGATCTATTGAGAGATCTATACATCTATGAGAGGTGTGGAAGAAGAAGCTTTCATCAATTGTATTCCTTTTGTAAAGAGTTTGTTAATACAAGTTTTCAGGGTGTTTTCTTGTATCTCTTGTTCTTGCTATTATCATTCTAATTACTTGTCAATCTGGTTTAATTTTGCGTTTATTGCTGTCATAATTGTAATCTATTGTTGGATTGATCCCCCAACAAGTTGGATCTGATAGAGCTTACACCATTTATACATGTCTAGATTCTATCACTCTATTTCCCACCATGTTCTTATTTTTGTTAAACCCTTTAGGATTCTCTATAGTAACAAATTTAATAGGTGATTGGGTCTGATTAGACATTTGAACTTATAAATAAATCTTGACAAGGCCTTTAGTAATAAGCACCTTTTCAGTCTGCACACCCTTGACTATAATTTCCTTGAATGTGTTTTCAAAATTGATTCATAGATTATGAGCCATCTAAGTTTGCCAACTATTTATCTAGAAAATTGTGTTGAAAGTATCTAGCTAATGATCTCTATCACTATAGATATGCTACAAATCTTTCTCCACCTCATTATTTCAATTTACACAAATCAACCATAGTCAACTCATGTTCAATATTATAATAAAAATGGTTGACAATTTTTTAGATAAATCATTCCAATATACTACTGATCCCTTAGGTAATTTGAGGAGCCAGTCTAAATCTTGCTAGCCAAACTACATGGAAATAAGTGAAGTAGATAAAAATTGTTATAAGCTACCTCTTGGCACAATAGAAAAAAGGCTTAAATATGTTTTTGAGGCTCACCCTTCCTTTTGTAATTATCAAATTTGGGTGCCTCAAAATGAGGTAGAAAGGGGACTTAGAGAATGATTAATTTGAATGGATATGGACATATCTTGTCAAACTTATATTTCTTAACTCAGTTTTCCATCTCTAGTCTTGACATGATTTCCTTCATTAAATTCCACTCCTTCATGTTTGGTGAATTTGTAGGTGAAGTATAATTTTTTTGGGGTGGTATATGCCCATATTATGTTGCTTTGTTAGGGATATATACCTTATGATCTATAACCTTGTCATGGTTCACTCTTTGATTCAATTAGGCCAGATGTTGATTTTTAGGTGGTTGAAAAACATTCTCTAAAATTTGCCACTATGAATTATAAGTATACTATTGATTTTGAGGAGTCTGCAATCAATTCACCAAAGGACATGTCATTTGGGAGGAACTTTCCAAATTATTTTGAATAATACCCCCAATATGTGTTGAGTTTTTGATCCCTTGATTTTGTGAAGGAACAAGAGCATCTTGGTGATTGAAAAATGTATGTTCCATGTCTAGAAAAACATGTTACGAGGCATCCCTAGGTTTATTTTTTTCAAATGAAGTACCAAGATATATTGTAGATGTAGGCTCAAGTAGGGTATATTATGTTTTATCTATCGAATTCTACTCTTCTTTAAAAGCCTTGTTGTTGATCAAAGTTACAGCCAAAGAGTCTGTTAAATCTGTAATAAGCTATTCTACATATTATTGACTGATTTTCTTGATCTTGGTAGTAAGATCTTGATAATTGGGAGTAGACTCTATGAGTGTTTATTTTATCTTCATGGAAGAAGCAATGTTGGATTTTGTATTGTGAGCAAGAGATTATTCTTGATATTGCTCTTATACCCTAACAAGTGTGTGTAATTGTTCCATAGGGAAATATGGTGGCAACCTAGTTCCTGATTCTATCAACCTTAAGAGGGATTTATCTTTGTCTTATAAGGGTTGATGTTCATAATAATATTCTTTAGAACCTAAATTTTTTGAGATATCTTTAAATATGATGGAGTTTTTTAATCCATCATAAAAATTCTCTTCCTCATAATTAGGGCCATAAGAGATCCCACTATTGTAGACACCTAAAACTAGCCATAGATAACTTCCAATCAGGCTCTTGACCCATTTCTATCAACAATGCATAATTTGGCATAAAAACACTGAAAGACATTAAATAATTTTAAATTTATATATTCAAGTGTCGATTTTGGCCATGGTATCTTTAAATGGGGCAATACAATTTATGAGACAGTTAACTTTGATCAAATCATTTTGAGTCAAAATGACATTTTCACACTTGGGTACTTTGGATTACTCTTTTCTATCAAATTTATTACATGAAACATGTGCCTTTGTTATTTTGTGTTGGCAACATCCTAAATGGGAATATGGTTCCAATGCATCTAACATTGACTTCCAATTCTAATCTAGTAAAAATTTGGGCCAATAATAAGACATTCTAACCAATTTGAGTAATTTGTGCACAAAGAGCCAAGGTTTTCATCAAAGTGATTAATCATGCTTAAGATCTAATTAAACCAAATCATGAGCTTGATTAAGAATTCCATGGAACTTGTTGAATAATTTAGTTTTGAAAATAAATATTGAATATTTGCATCATCAGGTGACATCATTTCATGGAAAGACATCCCTAGGCTATAAATACATAAAATATCAAGGTTAACCCCTCTCATGCCTCATTAAGACCCTCCATACTTATTCAATGCCCCTCTATCCTAAATATTAATGGGAGTATTTGTAGAATTAATTTCATTTTTGGATTTATTCATGTCCTTACATCTCAATCTTGAGATGGACGGTCATGGTTGATCCTCAAACCATTCCAAAAATATATAAGTTGGAGGCCTTGCCTATTGAATTCAAATATCTCACAATCCAAAGTTATAATGATGAATTGATTCCAAATATTCATGAAAAATAGTGTTATAATGTCTAAATATTGAGCCAAGCCAAGAAAAAGCCACAAGGTGCCAAGGAGAGAAGGAGGTAGCCACACTTAATTGATGCAGACTTTATGAACACAAACTAAGCAAGCCACTACAACAAGCATTTTAGAGCATCCAAGGAAGGTGAAAGAAGGTTTCTTTCACATTTTAATTGTGTTTTCCATTTTTTTTGGGTTAACTAAGCTCCCCCTAGTAACTAAGCCTAGAGATGTTATGCTAGTGTATTGATTTCATTTTGAGACTAACACAATACTAACCATCCTTTCTTGAGTCAAATTCCTAGTCTACATAATGGCACACACAGTGGGACTAGACACATCCCATGTATGGAGAGAATGAGACAATTTTAAAATTTCAATTTGGATGCTTAAAACTCTTTCTAAGTCATTTTCTAACTTAGTTTAGCCAGATTTTTACCTTCATGGGTTTACATTGGTAATCATCGATGGTCAGAGGAACTATCGACGATTGAGTAAACCACCAATGGTCATTTTCAACCATCGATAGTTAAGTGAAACCATCGATAGTTAAGTATAACTATAGATGATCACTTTGTTTTTCTTAAAAACACAACTTGAGAGCTACTAGGCCATTTTAAAATGCTTGGTTTGGGGTCATACAAACTTCATTTTTCATGATTTTTTTAAAACCACATGTTTTCTCCTAAATTTTTAGAAAATAATATAATTTAGATTAAATCTACATAGATTTTTCAAAAAAAATTGAAAATTTATTTAAATGTTTTTAATCTAGCACATTTGCTTTTGGGGTGATGCCTTCAGGTCGATAGATTTTTACCCTTCAAGGTGGCTTGTTTATTTTGATAAATTAGATTCAAAGCTAAAGGACATACTAAATTTTTAATTGTAGGACCAAGCTAAAGATTTTTTAAAACATGATTTTTAGAACTCTTTTAGATGTTTAGAATGAACACAAAATCTTTCTTTTGCTACTTATGAAAACTTTTTAGGGTGATTATTCTTTATCAAGTTGTGTGCTTTCAAAGTTAGAACATAAGACCAAGGGGTCAAAAGAACACCAAATAATCTTTCATTTGGTGCTTAAAATTGAATTCATTTGTCCAAGTTTTGTATTCATTAGTTGTTAAAATTATAATTTAATTGGCAAAAAGAGGGGCATTGTGTGTATGCTCTTCCATCTATCCCATTTAGGGAACTTTTGGAATCAAAAGTTCCATCCTTATCGCAAGCATGGCTAGTCCAAGGCATAGAAAGAATGTCATCTAAAGCACTCCTCAAAAACTCATAATAGTTTGGGTGATCTTGAAACAACCCTAAAGTCTTTCTATTTGTCATTTATTTTATGCAAACTTGAATTGTGAGGGGGATTTCATCACCTCTCATAAGTTTTTTAAGGAAGCTTTGACCTTGGGTTTCATCTCCCAACACTAACTTTAACCACTCCCACTAGGATTGGAGGTTTGAGTAGTTAAACCACATTCTAGTGTTGGAGTTGTACATGGGATGTATCTATACTTTAGACATCACACTACACTAAGCAAGCAATGGATGTAGTGGTTGCAAAAAGGGCAAGACCTTTTTGCAACAAGCCAAGTGACGTGAACACCCAATTACATGATTTTATTTTACATCGTGGTATGAAAGTCATTGTGTAATTGTTCCCCTTATAAATTTTCAAAAACTAATTAGTTTAAGTCAACCCCACATTTCCATACCCTTGCTAGGATTTAGATAATTATACTTAGTGTATTTTGGTCATTTTTTGCCTTGTATGTTTTGAGACTAAAACTTGATTATTTGTTTATAATAATGTCAAAAACCATTTGTTTATACATCACTCTTTTATCTAAAGAGGTGTTATGATGTCCGTTTTACACCACACTTGTGCCTTGATATTTTTTTCTAAACTTATTTGTGTGTGTTTCATTCAAGTTGTAGAGGATAATGTTATGCTACCAAAAAATCATGTCAACCCATTTTGATTTTAAGTATTTGAAACATAACATTGATATCATCATTTGAGCATGCTTACGCCATTAGGCTACTCAATTTGTTTCAAGACTTGTTTACCATTGTATCAAAAACCATTTATTTCAAACCATGTCATGTATACCATTTGGACCTTGTTTATGAACTGTCATGCTGTCTGATATTATCTAACTTATTTGGTTAAAACCTAGTTTTCAACATTGAGTTTTCAATTAACCTTGTCAAATTTTTAATTCAAACATTGATTGATTTCTATTTAGGCCTCAATTCATGGGGCTGATACATAAATATTTCTCTTTTGGGTTGCATAACTTCAGTTAATCGATTACCCAAATTTAAAAACTATTGATGGTTTGTTTATTCAATGCCTATCCTCATCATTATTTATGCCTTTATTTGGAAGAACACAACCTTTATTCAAGATCCATTTGCCTTAAGGCTTATGCCAATTGATCATGTTTATGTTTGATTCCATGTGCCAAGTCTATGTCAAAGTTGTTTCCAAACTTGTTAGATTAAATCAAATCACATCATCTTTTTTTTCAAGCCTATATTTTGATTCCATTTGGCCAAAAGTCCTTGCATATCCCATTTGAGCCTAGATTTTAACTCCACATTTGGATAAAATACCTAGCGACTCTTTTCCCTTTCTTAGTTTAGACCTTATTTGGAACACTTTATCCTAGACCTTTGACATGCTAGTTTTTATTCAGATGTTTGACATTTTGTGCATATGATATTTAAAGTTAGAATATTTTTATGCCAAATCTTAGCACAAACCATTTTGGAGATACAGCTCCATGATCAAATCATTGTTTGGAGATACAACTCCTCTTTTGACCAAGTTTGACCAAGTTTGAACCATTTGTCCTTTGGACATAGTTTTTAGAGTTTGCAAAACTCTAAGCCTTTTTTTTAGAGATTTCATCATATATATATATATATATATATATATATATATATATATATATATATATATATATATATATATATATATATATATATATATGTATGTGCTTATGGTGGAGTCATGTAAAATCCAACTTATGATAGAATGGCCACACAAAATACCACTAGGAACCCCTATAGAGAAAGATTTTCTAAGGAGTTTTATTATTCTCCCTACAATACTCCATATGAGGAACATAGTAAAAATCCATAAAATCCAAATAAAATTACCAATTGGGATGATATGGTTTATGAGGAGGAATTTGAAGACCCAACTATAGATAATGCTGTTTGAGATATGGATCCATACCCTCTTTACAATAATCAGTACATGAAAGACAATCAAGAACTACCTTATGATCTAACTCAAGATTGGGATGATATGGTTTATGAAGAGGACTTAGATACTTTGGCTTGTGTGAGCTACCAAGCTTCATAATGCCCCAAACTTATCCTTCTAAGACCTCATCATTTGGCTTGTGCAATAAATTAGTCTCTATAATGCCATACCATTAACATACCAAGACCTCATCCTTTAGCTTGTGTGAGCAATCAAGCTTCACACCACCCCTTCATCATTCCAAGACCTAGTCCTTTGGCTTGTGTGAGTAATCAATCTCCATACCACATTATCATTACTAGTTTAGGACTTTGTCCTTTGGCTCATGTGAGCAATCATGCTCCTCGATGCCTTACCATTATCCAACCATAGGCCATTCCTCATCCAATACTAATCCCATCCAAACCTCAACCAATCTAATCATTTTAAGACTAAACTATGTTTAAAAATGGTATTTTCCAACTCATTATAAACCAATGCCAAGAGAACTAACAAATCCAAGATGTTTATATTGAACCAACCACTTTTGATAAGTCAACCTGTGATGAATCACCTTTCAATCCTATACCCATTGTTAAGGAGTCTTACTCTAATGAGCCAGTATTTGTTGAGTCACTTTATAATGATTATAACTACCTTTGGGAAAATCATTACCTCAACCATATGTCTATTTTTCAAGGGTCTCCCTTTGATAATCTAGTCTCTAAAGAGTTGTCTCTTGACCTTTTTCCCATCTAAGAGGAGTCCCACTTTGACAAACTAGTTTTTTTGGAGCCCATTATGCCATCACAGGCCATCACTTATCTAATACCAAACATTCAACAAGACATCATTGTAATAGAGTACCCATCAAATGAAGAATCAGAGTTGGAGTCAGGTTCTATTCTTGAATCAACATCAAAATTAATATAAGAATCATAATCAACATTAGTCTCGACATTAGATTTAGATTCCCTTGAGTTAGAATTAGATTGAAAAATAAAATTTATTCACAACTGTTACAATATTGGTTACACATGCCTTGCAGATTAGTTTGAATATATTTGTGATATTTCCATAGTTTTTAAGGATGATTACTTCAGATTTGATATAATCTATCCTAGTATCTTCTATGAAGATTGTGATGCCAAACTCCATTCCATTATCATTCCACAAGCCATTACCACCAACCAACATAGCCTTATTATTAACATTCCACCTCCCATAAATATCAATTAGGACTAACAAAATCATACTTTGTTGATCTACATCCATGGTGACATAGCAATTGAAGAAGAGCAAGGAGGTCAAGACCAATATCATACATAAGAAGAACACTGTCCTAGTGAAACCTTTTTGGATGCACTAGGGGATAATCAAATTTCAAACTCAACATCTTCTAGTGAAACCTTTTTGGAGGTGCTAGAAGACAATCAATTTCAAAAGTCAATGATCCTTAGTGAAACCTTCTTAGAGGCATTATAGGACAATCAAGACAATTTCATTGGTGAAAACCTCATCAATGCACTTACAGCTGAGAAAAAAAGTTATTTGCTTCTTAAAGAAGACATTATTCAAGATCAAATCAAAATAGCTTCCACTCTACAACTTAATCAGATGGTAGCTAATCTCAGGCCTAAATAATAAAAAAATATGGGGGTCTTATCGAGAGAATATTTAGAAATCTTCAACCCCACCACATCCAAAGTTATGTCAAATTCAGCATTAACAACATTATGTGTGACTAAAAGTCCTGATCTTCATTTGTTTTCCTACCACTACACATTCCATTATCATCTACCATTCCATTTAATAAACAAACATATCATCTGATTTTTATCCTTGTTTACTATCCACAACCACACTTTCCTTTGTATAGGCTACAAAGATACCTTGTCTGGATGTTTGAAGGAATCAGTATCAATGACCAATGAAGATCACAAAAGCATTCTTGACAACCAAATTTGTAGGTAGTTCTTAATATAGCAACTATTTAGATGAGGTGTGGGCTAGTAATTAGAATGATTAATTATTCTAGTTGAATTATTTATTTATTAGGACGTGCATCTCCCCATCAATAGTAACAATAGAATAAAAAACCATACCCATGTTAAAAACATGTACCATACCATTTCATTTTCATACCATTTCCATTGTTACATTTATTTTTTGCCATTGTCGCATACCCTAGCCATTCACCTTATCACTTGGGGGCAACCCTCTTACCATTTTATCTAATCTATCAAAAACCATCATTATCCTTAGCAATACCATTCCATTCTTATCTAAACCAAAGCCTATTTTTAGTCATCCTATCCAATCCTATTTTGATCTTGGTTACTTTAGTTTTTCCCATACATTTTATGATGGGATTATGATCAAGTTTCAACTCTTATCAAATCCATGTTTATAATGATAGTCTATGAAAGTAGTGTGATAGTTGATTTGACAAGATATCTTTCATTTTTCCATCTTATCAAGTTTGTTTATGTGAGCTTGATTATTAACACCTATGGGTAAATCAGTGTCTCACCAGTCTTGATACTAATTATAACTGCCTATGGGAAAATTAGTATCATTTACCTATTCTATTATATCCTATTTATAACCACCTATGGGAAAACTAGGGGTAACATTTTCTTACCATGTATTGTTACATCACCTTGCCATCACTATTTTCATTTGATTGGCCATTTGCCAAATTTGAGAACTTATTGGGACCTAGTTGGTTTTTCCCTACCCTTTGTGTGCATGGAATTACTATTATTTGAGGTCATTATGGGATTATTTGGGCCATGCTAAATCCATATTGAGGTCACCTTAGTCCCCCTTTTCCATACTCTCTCACCATTTTGTAAGCAACATAAGCCACACTCTCACCCTTTTGCAAGCAACCTAAGCCAAATGCTCTCACCATTTTGTGAGTAGGTATATTGTCATTCTCTAATGAGTTAAGGTATCTCAAAAATCCAAAAACATTTATCTTGTCTAAGCTTAGTTATTTATCCTTGATCTGGCTTATTGGGGCAAAGTCATTGTTAAGATGCTTTATTTTGCTTTTGTTTTCAAGATTTTTATTTGTTTGTTTATTTCAAGTTATTGGTCTATTTATGTGCCTTTTGTTTATTTGTTTATTTCTTTTTCACATACCTATTTGTTTTCTTTTATCATTATTCCCTCAACTCAATTTATGTGTGTTCATTGGGTGATTCATTACACACATTATTCTTGAGTCCATCCATATTCACATGTCAATAGTGTCATCATGGTTTTTATCATTAGTGCATTATTTTCAAGTTTTTATTAGATCGGGAGTCAATCCTTATGAATATTTTGGCCAAGTCTTCATGTTTTCTATCATGATGCCTATCATTACATGCTACAACAAAAATTAGTTGCAAGAGGTCTAAAATCAATGGAGCCACAAAAGTTTCTCCTTGGTACCTTGGAAAATCCTTCGACCCATCTTGATCAAATTAACCCATTGGCCATTCTAGTTGTATTATTCCTAATAAGGATGAGCAAATCCTTATTAGAAGGTACAACTAAATCATTTCCAATGATCAAATCTTATTTTTTTATCCATTCCTTTCATCACTTTGTGCATCCTTATATGACTGGTTATTTATGGTTTATGTTGACCTATTTTGCCCATAGGCAAAATTTTGGTCACCTTCCTCCCTTGTTATTCAAAAAGAGTCATTTCTAGGTTGCACAATTCAATGCCAGTGTTTCTCTGATTGGTTTAACATGATTGTTTTAGTCTTTTGGTTGAACTCGTTTGTTTATTAGCATTTGTTCTATCTTCTTTAAGTCCAATGACCTTGTTCTTGATCAGTCTAGCATTTGTTTCTTCAAATTTCAAATGCCTAGTGGAGGGCCAACACTTCAAATGAAGAGGACCTGAGTAAATTTCAAGCTGGTTCAAAGTCCAAGTTCAAATTTTATTTGAAAAAGTCTTCCAGATCTCGAATTCCTTTGGGCACAGCTTAGTTAACATCAAAGGGAAGATCCAAGTGTGGCTCAAAACAAATGCCAAGGGCTAGGTCGGGCGCATATACAAGTAAAGGCAGGCATAATTTTTGTAAACTTTTTGTCCGTGAGAAATATCTGTGGGCAAAAGTCTGCGAGATATACACAACATGCAAAATGTAGATGAATTTCCATAGACTTTTTGTCTGTGGGAAAACATCCGCAAATAAAATCCTGTAGGGGGAAACACAAAGGCGTGGATGAATTTCTGTGGACTTTTTGTCCACAGGAAAACATCTGTAGAAAAAAGTCTATGGGGAATATAAAAGCCGCAGACTGTCCAAGGCAAGCCACGGTAAGGCTAAGGTAGTCCACGAACAAAACAAAAGAGCCATCAGTAGTCAAACAACTAGTAGGACCCGTTGAAATAACAAAGGCATGGGAAGTAGGCCGCAAAGAAGAAAAGGAAGGCCTGGCAGCAATCTGAAGAGACAAGGAAAGGTGCCCGCAGGGAGGCAAAAGTGCTTGGGAAGGTGACATAGACAGATGAAAGATAGCCCAAAGGCTACCAGCATGGACCTGACTGCTAGCAAGGACCCGACATCTCTGAGGCTGTCAAATTTAATGAAATAGAATAGCCATTGGGTTTTCAAACATTAAAAAAGGGAAAAGGCCCTGAATGTAGCAACCCACCAAGGAGATCGCCCAAAGGGGCCAAGTGGCTAGAAAAGACAAGAAAGACAAAAGCCAAAGCCAAAGTGACAAGACAAGAGGAATGACAAGGTGCTGAGATGACAAAGTAGTCCAAGTGGTAGATGGCATGAACTATAAGAGGCATGGTCCAAGCTTTTAAAAGGGGACAAACCATAGAGCTTGATAGGAAATTTTAGCCTGCAGGCAGAAAGGAGACGTAGCTTGCATTTCGACATTAATGTTAAATGCTAAAGTCAAGATTAGGTGACCACATGGCATGGTTCCAGTAGGTTTCTTCTAGAATGATGACATTGACTGTAGTGTTTCCTCTTCCCAATGAGGGAAATGACTTGCAACTTGCCAAAAGAAGTGCCAATTTCTCTTCTTGTTTTTCTCCTATATATCATGAACTTCTCATTATTTAAAAAGATCTTCCACATTTGTAAAGGGTGCAGCTCTGCAAAATTTCACCTGAATCAATACAGATGCAGTTTTTTACCTCCATTTGGATAGACATTTCTGTGTATGCATTGAATGTTTGCTTGTGTCTAGTCATTGTCTTTTGATGCTCTCACAGGTTCAACACTAGCAGACCTACTGTCTACAACGCGCCATTGTTGCAGCTGATAGGAGAAGAGCAGTATTTGGGAGTGAAGGAGCAAAAGAATTACTTCATAAGTGTGTGTTTCACAACACCTTGGGTGATCTCTGTTCTAGATTTTCCATTGAATCCTCCCTGCTAGTTTCTTACAGCCTGGTCCTTCTGCCAAGTGCGTAGAGTATGTATGTATGTATTTGTCTGATTTTGAGAGTGAATGTGTGAAGGTCAACTTTTCATTTTGGTGCATCACCTCTTTTAGAGTAGGTTGTTTGTTTTTCTACAATCTCTCTCCCTTTTCACCCCCCATTATATCTATCTATCTATACCTGTATTTTGCACTACCTGAAACAAACATGATGCATCAAAGGGAGCTAGCCCTTATCTAGAGACTCTCCTCTCCTGCTTCATCATCTCACAGGTGAGAGAGGAGTTTCCATGTTGTGAAGAGAAGGTAGGAGCTTGTTTTCCTGCCACTGGGTGCACTTTCCTGCATCACCAATTTTGGCACGCCTGGTGGGACACAAGTTTTCAACGCAGTACAGTTTCAAGATTGATGCTGGTCTTGTTACAACAAATCGAGTTTCTTCAGCATCTGGTGACTCTGAGTTAATTAGCTGGTTAAGCAGCCTAGTGCCATTAGAAACTATTTCTTGTATGTATAATCCTTTTGCTCAAAATCATGGGTCTTGTTTTCCTTCACATGAATATAATCAGGCTCCAGATATTTATGCAATCCCCTCAAGCGGCTCTCTTAGTTGCCCTGCAATGATAAGAGAAATGGTGCTAGAATTTGAGAGGCAGACAATGGAAATTGATAGGCTGGAAGAGTGGTAAAAATATCAGCAAGAGCTGATCTATAAAGAAGAGTGTTTGTTTAGGCAAGCACAGACCTTACAATCCATGGAGGAGGAGGTAACAAAATGGAGAAATCCATCTATCCAAGGTAGTCAACCTTGCGTGCCCCTTCCTCATCTGAAAAAGGCCCCCTCTTTTGCACCAAATCCATTTTACCAGATTGCACTTGCTCATTCTAGCTCATCCAGTACAGCTACTCCCAATCCCATGCACCTAGCTTTCCAACATTAGAAGACATCAGAACATCCTCCCATGGAGATGAATCTTCTAAATTCCTCATACTGTGAATCTCCCATTGAGAATAGTACCACCAGCCAGCACGTCCCTCCTCTAATGCACCAACAGTGTTTTCCTTGCATTCCTTAACCTCCCCAAGTTTTCTAGCATGATGTGCAAATTTTGAGTTGGAGGAAGGAATGCCAAGGACCAGCTTAGAGCTTTGAAGAGGATCACGCTGGTGACCTCCAAGAAAGACTCTTTCAAGACAACCTAGCCAAACAAATTAAGGATTTAGAGGCCATGATTAACCTGCTCCTTGAAAGAGAGTTAAAACTTCTAGACCTTGTAGAGGAGCCTCAGGACCTTGTGGAAAACAAAGTTGCTCCTTGTTCGCAAGGGCAGAATTCTAATTCAGAGATCCTGCATTGGGGGAAAACAATGGAATCATGAGACAACAAGAAGGAAGAAGAAGAGTAGGTTTTTTTTCAAAACCTTGAAGACGCTGATTCTGTTCCTACTAATGATAATGCTAGAGACCTCTAGGAAAGGCTTTTCCAAGAAGATTTGGCTAAGAGAATAGCAGAGTTAGAGTCTAGAGAGAAATTCCTTAGCCAATGTGTAATGGATGGCTCAGACCAAACAACACTTTCCATGTCTAAACACACCCCACCTACACATTTCCAAGAGAAGTATCAGGCCGTACCTGATATTGATGAAGTGCTAATCAAGTGGAAAGAGGAGAATCATTCGATTCTAGCTTAAGGACTACTTCCTCTTCCACATGTTTTCTCCACTTTGCCCCTTCTCAAGGAAGAACCTGTTTTGCAAGAGGCAGGAAAGGAGAAAAAGATCCAATCTGTAGTCCTTCAAGAGGCTATTATGAGTGAAACCAAATAAGAAATCATCATTGATACTCCTTGTGGAGACCTTATCAGCAATGGAGAAGATGTAGGTCTTGCATATATGTAGATGTTCCAGCAATTTGAGGAGGAGCAAATGCATGGTAAGCTCTCTTCCCCTCTGTTTGATGAACTTCCTTGTTGTTTTGATGATGAGGTTGACTACATTGAAGAGCCTGAGTTAGAGGAAAATTAGGGGGATACTTTTGAACATCTAGAGGACCTAATTTTTGAGGAGGAAAGGGAGAGGTTGGTCTTCCAGGAGGAATGCCTTGAAGAAGTGAGTTTTAAATAAGGAAGTGAAGTTTTGTGGGATGAACAATCTTTTTGTGAGTCCATTTCAGACATCACAATAGTCGCACTTCTTTAATAAGGCCAAGAGGAAGTAGAGGACGAGTCTGATAGAGTTTTCAAAGAGGCAGAAGGAAACAAATCAGACCATGATACATTGCAGAAGGAATGTGCAGATCAGAAGGCTTACAATGATGAGCTGGCAGCCATTGATTTCTTGGTGAGGAGCACCAATATCAGGGACCAGCATTTAATAGGCCTCTAAGAACAATCAGAATACGTATATATTAGAGGCATGTTCAATTTTGATCCACTTGAATTCTAGCCAACTCAGGCAACAGGTAAAAAGAGCAAGTCACCATTTCTCTTTTTCATTCAGCCACTTGCCTAGCACCATAAGTCTTCTCACCAGGAAGGAGACTTGAGAAGTTTTCCTTTCGATCCAGGTGGGAGGTAGACTTTCCTGGTTAGCTGTATATAATAGTTTATTTTCAACTTATTTTCTTACTTTCCCTAAGTGTAGTTTACACAGGTAGTGTTTTTAACCTTGTGTGTTTCCCTTTGCATGTGGGGTAAAGCTTCATATTTGATTCTCAAATCTTTTGACATTATTGCTAACTCTTTCATAGCTGCAATCTGACTCCATGCCCAATGGACTACAAGGCAACTGGGTTATAAGCATGGCAAGCATGCTTCCCCTGTGAGTCACCAATTGTTGACCTATTTTGCCCACAGGCAAAATTCTGGTCACCTTCCTCCCTTGTTATTCAAAAAGAGTCATTTCTAGGTTATACAGTTCAATGCCAGTGTTTCTCTGATTGGTTCAACATGATTGTTTTAGTCTTTTGGTTCAACTGGTTGGTTTATCAGCATTTGTTCTATCTTCTTCAAGTCCAATGACCTTGTTCTTGATCAGTCTAGCACTTGTTTCTTCAAAGTTCAAATGCCTAGTGGAGGGTCGGCACTTCAAATGAAGAGGACCCGAGTAATTGTCAAGCTGGTTCAAAGTCCAAGTTCAAATTTTGTTTGAAAAAGTCTTCCAAGTCCTAAATTCCTTTGGGCACGGCTTAGTTAGCATCAAAGGGAAGATCCAAGTGTGGCTTAAAATAAATGCCAAGGGCTGGGTCAGGTGCATATACAAGTAAAGGTAGGCAGAATTTCTGCAGACTTTTTGTCTATGAGAAATATCCATGGGCAAAAGTCTACAAGATATACACAATAGGAAAAATGCAAATGAATTTTTGTGGAATTTTTGTCCATGGGAAAACATCTGTGAATAAAAGCCCACAAGGGGGGAAACACAAAGGCGTGGATGAATTTCCATAGACTTTTTGTCCATGGGAAAACATCTACAGATAGAAGTCTATGGGGAATATACAAGCCGCAGACCGTCCAAGGCAAGCCACGATAAGGCTAAGGCAGTCCACAAACAAAACAAAAGAGCTATCAGCAGTCAAACAACTAGCAGGACCCATCAAAATAACAAAGGCATGGGAAGCAGGCCACGAAGAAGAAAAGGAAGGCCCAGTAGTAGTCCAAAGAGACAAGGAAAGGTGCCCGCAGGGAGGCAAAAGTGCTTGAGAAGGTGACATAGACAGATGAAAGATAGCCTGAAGGCTGCTAGCATGGCCCTGACTACCAGCAAGGACCCAACTTTTCTAAGGCCATCAAATTTAATGAAATAGAATAGCCATTGGGTTTTCAAACATTAAAAAAAGGGAAAAGGGCCTGAATGTAGCGACCTACTAAGGAGTTCGCCCAAAGGGGCCAAGTGGCCAAAAAAGACAAGAAAGATAGAAGATAAAGCCAAAGTGACAAGACAAGAGGAATGACAAGGTGCTAAGATGACAAAGCAGTCTAAGTGGCAGATGGTGTGAACTGCAAGAGGCATGGTCCAAGCTTTTAAAAGGGGACAAACCATAGAGCTTGATTGGAAATTTTAGCCTGTGGGCAAAAAAGAGACGCAGCCTACATTTTGACATTAATGTTAAACGCCAAAGTCAATATTGGGTGACCACACGGCATGGTTTCAACAGGTTTCTTCTAGAATGATGACATCGACTGCAATGTTTCCTCTTCCCAATGAGGGACATGACTTGCAACTTGCCAAAAGAAGCACCAAGTTCTCTTCTTGTTTTTCTCCTATATATCACGAACTTCTCATTATTTAAAAAGATCTTCCACATTTGTAAAGGGTGCAGCTCTGCAAAATTTCACCTAGATCAATACAGATGTAGTTTTTTACCTCCATTTGGATAGACATTTATGTGTATGTGTTGAATGTTTGCTTGTGTCCAGTCATTATCTTTTGATGCTCTCACAGGTTCAACACTAGCAGACCTACTATCTACAAGGTGCCATTATTGTAGCTGACAGGAGAAGAGCAATATTTGGGAGTGAAGGAGCAAAAGAATTATTTCATAAGTGTGTGTTTCACAACACCTTGGGTGATCTCTATTCTGGATTTTCCATTGAAGCCTCCCTGCTAGTTTCTTGCAGCCTAGTCATTCTGCCAAGTGTGTAGAGTATGTATGTATTTATCTGATTCTGAGAGTGGATGTGTGAAGGTCAACTTTTCATTTTGGTGCATTGCCTCTTTTAGAGTAGGTTGTTTGTTTTTTTGCAATCTCTCTCCCTTTTCACCCCCCCATTATATCTATCTATCTATACCTGTATTTTGCACTACCTAAAACAAACATGATGCATCAAAGGGAGCTAGCCCTTATCTAGAGACTCTCCTCTCCTGCTTCACCATCCCACAGGCGAGAGAGGAGTTTCCTTGTTGTGAGGAGAAAGTAGGAGCTTGTTTTCCTGCCATTGGGTGCACTTTCCTGCGTCAACAATTTATTTATTCATAAGACCATCACATCTGCATTTTCCCCCACTCATATTTAATATATAGTCTAGGTTATATCCTTGATTTATGCTTGTTAATCAGCCCTAATTGGGGCACCATCATCTTTAGCCAATCCAAGTCCTCTTAATGATTATAACTGCCTATGAGCAAATCATTATTTTTGACTTTTATTCTTGATTATAACTAACTTTAGGTAAATCAGTATACTTATTCAATTAATGCATGCAAGCATTTTCTCATTTGGATTAATCTCAACCATGGATTAATTCTACCTTTTTTCTTGCTTCTTTTTGAGGGACTGTCCATGCACATATGTGATGGCCACTCCCTCAAGGGGTATCATCATAGGATTTTCAAACATTCTTTGGAGATTTTTCTTTAATCATCATCTTCTTTTTGGCATACAATATTTTACTCATTATTTGAGAATACATTGTTGTGCGTACGATTTGCAATGCCTTCTCAAATAGGGGAAAAATGTAGACACCTAAAACAAGCCATCGATAACCTTTAACTAGGCTTTTGACTATTTTCGATTAATAATGTACAATTTGGCCTAAAAATACTAAAACACATTAAATGAGTTTAAATTGATATATTCAATTATTAATTTTGTCTAGGGTATCATTAAATGGGGCAATACAATTTATGAGATAGCTAACTTTGATCAAATCATTTTGAGTCAAAATGACATTTTCACACTTGGATGCTCTAGATTGCTCTTTTCTATCAAATTTCTTACACGAAGCATGTGCTTTTGTTATTTTGTGTTGGAAACATCATAAATAGGAATACGGTTCTAATGCATCTAACATCCACTTCCAATTCCAATCCAATCAAAATTTAGATTAATAAAAAGACATTCTAACCAATTTGAGTAATTTACGCATAAAGAGCCAAGGTTTACATCAAAGTGCTTAATCATGCGTAAGAGATAATTAAACCAAATGATGAGCCTAATTAAGAATTCCATGGAACTTTTTGAATAATTTCTTTTTGAAAATGAATATTGAATATCTACATCATCATGTGACATCATTTTTTGAGAAGACATCCCTAGGCCATAAATGCATAAAATATCAAGGTTAACTCCGCCCATGCCTCATTTAAGACCCTCCATACCTATTTAATTCCCCTCAATCCAAAATATTAATGGGGATATTTGTAAACTTAATTTCATATTTAGATTTATTCATGGCCACACATCTCAATTTTGAGATGGACAGTCAAGGTTGATCCTCAAACTATTTTAAAAATATATAAATAGGAGGCCTTGCCTATTGAGTTCAAATATCTCACATGCCAAATTTATAATTTTGAATTGATTCCAAAGATTCATGCAAATTAGTGTTATAATGTCTAAATATTGAGTCAATCCAAGCCAAGCCAAAGCCATAAGGTGCCAAGGAGAGATGGAGGTAGCCACACTTCATTGATGCAGACTTCATGAGCATAAACTGAGCAAGCCACTACAATAAGAATTTTAAATCATCCAAAGAAGGCGAAAGAAGGTTTCTTTCACATTTTAGTTGTGTTTTCCATTTTTTTTGTTAATTAAGCTCCCCTTAGTAACTAGGCCTAAAGATGTTATGCTAGTGTGTTTATTTGATTTCGATTTCATTTTGAGACTAACACAATACTAACCATCCTCTCTTGAGTCAAATTCTTAGTCTACAACTATGAATACACCTTTGTGTCATGTTTGGAAGATTGTTTTCCTTTGTTTGATAAGAGTGAATTGTGTTTTACAAACATTTAAAAAGGGTGTTCAAGTTTCTTCCAACAAATGACAAAGTAAGATGAAACTATAAAAAAAGTGGCATAGTACCACACAATTAGAAGAAAGTGATTACAAATTTACTCAGCTTTATTGGGTTTAAATGATCAAATTAGAAGAGGATAAGATAACTTTGGAACCTAAAGTATAGTTTAGCACAATAAACTTAGGTCAAAACCTTAAAAGATATATATAATTACGATGAGGTATGACTATAAAGTTACAAGGTCATTCTGACTAAGAAGATAATAATGTGAACTAAGAAGCTCAAAATGTAAATTAACACGATAAATCCTAAGTATAAATCCAAAACTAAATGGGCATCACAATGATGCCACATGTCAACAATATGTAAAATGGTCCAATAACTTAGAGAGTGAGTAAATTCAAGATAATCTAAGTCCACAATGACAATAAAATGATGATGAGTCTAGGTAATAAACTTCAATCCAAATGAGAAATCGTACCCAAGTTACTCAAACCAAGTGCAAAAGGTAAATCGATAGCATAACTTAGCAAGACGACATTTCAAATTTGGACAAAAAATGAAGGACTTTGAGATTTTGCAAAGTGGGAAAATGTCTAGACTCAAAAAGACAACATAATAACATTATTTTAAAAATATAAACACAATGTTCTAAACAAAAATTTTTAACCAGGCAAGAAATGATTTTATTTTGGTCAGCATAATGTTTCTTTGTTCAAATAGAATGGTGTATGATAAAGTGTTTGGTTTCTTGATGTGTTTTAGATTACAAATAGTTTTAGACTCAAGAAAGACCAAGAAAACAAAGAATAAAATAACAAACACACCTAAGTGTAACATCCTATATCCTAAAATTGATAAGGTTACATAATATTGTCTAATTACATCTATATATGTGCTCTTGAGAGGATTTTTTCATTGTTAATCTAAAAATAAAAGTGCATGAAAAGTAGGGTTTTTTGGCCCCCTCTTTTCTCAAGAGTTTTTATGGCAACATGGAACTTTAGGATACTTGTCCTGCATCGACAATATATTTACAGTAAGTGGGTTTGTTCTAAAAATAAATTTTTGTGCTTCTAGATGGTCTAAAATATGGTTAACACTAGAGATGTTCATGTCAATTAGATTAATGTCAACTAGATTGTTGTGAAAATGTTTTTTATTATAACCATTACATCTATCAATTAATTAGTATAGTGTGATGTCTAAGTTACTCCTATGATTTGAGGTTGGTAACCACTAACGAAGCTTGTTTTAATCGTTCAAAATAAGAATCTCAATGGGTCACCCTCAATTTATATACCCCACCAAGGAGTGTGGTTGAAACAATGTCGAGAGATGAATTCTTGGGTCAATGCTTCCCTAGAGAACCTGTGAGAAGGTGATGAACTCCCAGTTACAAGCCAATGTGCATAACAATAAAGACAAGTAAAAATACTTTATGGTTATTTTAGGATCACCCAAACTATACAAATTTGAAGAGGGCCTTAGTGACTTTATTTTCATGCCTTTGGATTAGGCACTAAATGTAAATAATGTGTTATTTTGGTCAGCTAAGTTCCTTAAAGGGGATGGGGAAAGAACATACACACAACACTCATTTTGATAAAATCAAAACACTTCAATAAAATAATCATGAAAATGAAACTCTTAAGAGTATTTATATAATTGTGAGAGTTCATTTTACTAACCAAAATAAAGTGTGTAATGAATTTGACTTTGATTGTTATTGAAATGGATACTAAGTGATGTAAATCCTGTAAAGAAGATGTTAGAAGTCTAAAATTAGGGTGTGGATTATTAGTAAAAACTTCTAACTTGTTATTTTAAGTCTATGTTTTCTTATGCAAATCAATCTTGGCATTCTATAAAGTGATCTCACCATTCCATAGTGCATACTTGTGATTATATAAATTGATCTTGTTGAAAGATAGAATAAAGGAAACACTTTTTTTTGTGATCTTTCCATTTGACAGGGTGATATAGTTGATTAGCAAGGTGATCCCACCAAAGTATAGGGCATTCCTACCAAAATGATAAAAATTGATTAAAAGACAATAATAATTACCTATCATTTTTTGGTCTAGAGAAATTTATCCATTTTACAGGTCAATCCCACCAATCTACAAAGTGATCTTGCTAATTTGTAGTGCATTCCCACCATTCTATAGAGCGATCCCACTAATTCATAGTGCAATATCATTAATCCTGTAAAACACATAGGTAGATAAAAAGTGCATAAAATTGATCCCACCATTCATGGATGCATTATTACCATTTTTTGGGGGAATCTCATCAATTTTTATGTCAATCCCACCAAATTTTAGAGTTATCCTATTGTTTGATAGGTCGATCTCATTTTTATCAGAAGCCACTAAACATAAAATAAGAGAAAAAGAAGTGTAAAATAGCCTCCAAAGAGGGTTTGAATTCAAAATTAGAAGGTATAAATACTTGTGTGTTAGAGGTATAATGACTAAGATGGGGGTGAATTAATGATGTAATCAAATAAAATTTAATTACAATCCTTCAAACTCTTAACCATTCAACATAAGCATTCATGAAGCATATAAACCATTAATTACAATGAAAAAAGAAAACCATGTAATATCAAAGAACATAACACATGAATTATGTGGGAAACCCTCATGGGGGATAAAACCCACTCTAAATCTTGTAAACACATGGACTATAGTCATATAAGAGATCAAAAATAATATAATTTAGTGAAGCACTCACTTCACAAGGAGTACTATACCCTAAACATGGAAAATCACCCACTTGCCCTAGATGTTGAGCACCCACACAACACCTTCTGATATCAACACCTCTAAAACTCTGATTGCCTTTTAATCTAATGTATCAATAGTGAATAACAACTCTCTTCAACCATTCACACTTTCTCAAGCCTTCACACACAAGCAATGCATCCAAAATAACCTTTTAGATCACTCTTCTCATTTTCACTTATCCTCAATCATCAACCCTTCAAAACACTATTACAACATAAAAAACATGACCATTAGGTCACACACATATCCCTCACACTACTATACTCTTCGATCCATCTAGCAAGCTTACTCACACTTCTCTTTTCTTCAAGCATTCACTCTAGAAACCTTCATCTTTGATCTTGTTCTTTATAGAGTATACATGATCACCACCTTCTTTGTTAGCCCTAAGACATTCCTTAACCCTTAAGGCTTTGATCCCACTTATAATAAATATCAACACCACCCTTATAGGTTGACCATATATTTGATAGATCACCTTTAAGCAACAACACCTTTAAATTAGGTGTAATGAGCCCTATTAGGTCCATGGAAACCTATTCATCCTTTTAACACTTCACAGAAAAAAATAGAAGTACAAGGCCAATTCAAAGCACATAGGTTCATGCCACACGACCCCTAATACATCCTGAACTGAAAACATCATGAATGAATAACTAATCAATTTGCAAGTAATGGTTCATACTGAATATGGATTGGTCAAACCTCCAAAATTCATATAGATGATCCTCATAGAGTATAAAACATTATCCAATAGATAATTAATTATGAAACATCAAAACACCATCAATAAAAAAAATCAAACATCCTTCTTGGGTCACTTGTAGAAGAAAGTCAAACCCTCAGTCAAATTTCAACCATAATAAATGCAATTGTATGACCAGTCAAACCTCCAAATCAATTTTTCTTGATTTCCATTGAAGTTCTCTACCACTTTTATTTTTAACCCATCATCAAATACATCCATCATAAAAATTTATAGGCAAAATTTTTTTGACTAGTTTTCCTTTGTAAATTTAAATATATGAATTCCAATGGTCACTAAAAAATGCAAATTTGACTATGGAAAATGATGAAATCAGCCTTGGAGAGCAACTTTGAACTATAATAACTTTTGATAAACATCATTTCAAGGTATAAAAATTGAAACACATGTTATAGTCACAAAAATAAACAAACCCATATGACCACTTTCTTCTGAAACCTTTACATGTGTGAATGTTGATGTCATTCATCTACTTATTCAAAAAACTCTACCAAGATGACTAAGATAAACTAGACCTTCACAAGACTACTCAAATTGATTACTTTCACTTCCACAAGTATACCAATCTCTCCTTACACCCCATATGACCCTTTAAACATGGTAAACACATAATCAACATCCATCATCTTGCCTAAACAAGCAAATACTACAAGGTCCATGCATGATCACTAAGGCACACTTTGTCATTGACCTAATAGCATACTTGACACCTAATGAACACTCTTGGCCACATTGGAGAAATCATTGATAATAACTCAACACTGTGTCAAATATGAGTCCCATCAAGCATGCCAAAATGTATAGTAAGATTACAAGATGTGTTAGTCCATACGTTAGTCAAGAAATATTTATAAGAAAGAATATAGACACTAAAACATCAATCCCACTCCCTCATGGGGTGTTGTTAATGAATTATAAGAGATATTTAAAGAATTAATACTACCAAACCTTCTAAATAATGTCCCTCCTTCAAAAAATGGCCAAGAAGTGTGTTTTTCCCTAGATTTAGTACTCCAAATCTATGTCAGTCATGAGTGACAAACTCCTCCATCATTTCATAGTGCACTAATGGCTTAGAATCATGACTTTTATCAATTTGTGCAAATAGGTGAAGCTTTGTGAAGATAATTTTGTATTATAGCATCACACAATTCAAGCTCTATTTATCAATGGTGAGGCCCTATATTTATAACTTTCTAAAACATTTCAGAATCAACCATGACCGTCTAACTTGAAATCAAGATGTGTGGCCATGGATCAATTCAATTTTTGAGGAATAAGCCATAAATATTTGGAAGAATGGGGTATTAATGAGGTATGGGAAGGCTTAATCCTAATATTTGTTCCATTAATGGATTATAGATGCCACCCCATTGATGATGTCATGGGAAGATGCATATTTGAGGAATGAATTCCAATTAATATATTTTCAATAACTTCCATGGAATTTTCAATTAAGTTTTTGATTTGATTTAATTTTTGTAATTGACCTTGATTAAATTTTTGCAATTCTTTAGAAATATGTTGCATGCTTAATCAACTTGGTCAAAAATGTCATTTTATGAAGTCATAATTTGACTAGATTATAATTAGAAAAAGGTGTTAGTTGTGTTCAGAACAATACCCCAGATAGGGCATTATGGACATGAAATAACACATGCACATAATGTGTACTACCAAATTAGAAGAATTCAGTGGTCTAGAGTGTCATTTTATATGCTCACAATTTGACTCAAATTGATATGAGAAAACATAACAATCACATAAAAATAATATCCCTATTTAGGGATACATTAGCTTAAATTGACACTTGTATGTGACAAGTTTGAACCATTTAACATGTTTTAGTGATTTGGCCTAGATTGTGCATTGTCATAGAATGTTAGATTAATTTTTTTATCACAATAGTGATAGGAATTGGATGTCTACAATAGATGCATCTTATTCACATAGGTGCATAATTATATAGGCATGGCCTACTTGAGTTCTTGATTGACCTACATAAGAGGATTCAACACACTTACAATCTTACCTAAGTTATTCACAAAGATCAAGATCTACTAATAAGGAATGGGAAATGATGGAGTCAAAACTAGATTAAGTTATTGAGCCACCCATATGAGGATTGATCAAGCCATCAACTCACTTTAAGCTATTCAATGATATTATCACTATGCACATTCACATATACAGGCTATCACCAGGATCATACATTGGTTTGTGTACCCAATGAGGTGTATTCATTCCTTTCCTCTCTCTTTACTAAAATTTACTGATTTATTTAATTTTAGAATAGTCTTTTAATTTTGATTATCTCTTAAGTAAAGATTTATCTTTTCATGTTTCATTATAGTACATTGCTTTAGATCATGTTCCACATACGTAGACCTTGAATCACATATTCAAACTCAGCTACACATGCTTCACTTTCAATGTAAGTCTAGGTACACTTCTTTTTCCTTTATACCAGTGATTTTGATTTGCTTCATTACTAACATAAAGGGGGGGAAATTTAATCACCTAAAAGTGTTAATTAGATGATAAGAGTGTTACTTGAGTTACCCTACTCCTAGCTTATCCCTAGATCCATCTTAAGAGAATTAGACACACTTTTTGAGTCATTAAGCATACCACATTCACCTATAGTTATCCAAAACATAGTCCTAAAATTATCATCTTAGACCCACTAACCCATTTTTCTCATGGTGTTCATTCAAACCCTTACAAGCATGAAAACCTAGGGTTTTTAGAGGAAATGGAGCTATAAGAAAAAGTATTGATCATGCAGACTAAAAATTTAGACCAAATTTGAAACAAGACCTGATCTACAAAACACAAAAATCATTCAAAAAGAGGACAGTAGCACCCCTTTGAGTACACTACACTAACATGGTGCTAGTGTCTTCAATTGAGCACTACTGTCCTTGGCCCTAACTCTTCCCAATGGATATTTTTTCAAATGTTTTCCCTTCTTGAGGTCAACCTAAGCTTGTTTTCTTATCCACACAAGCAACAAAACCCTATAAATACAATTCTAATTCATCTCTATTTATTGAATGGAAAATATATGTAAAATTTATTCAAACTATAGTAGGAAATTTGAGCATAAAGGATTTGATTACACAATTACATTAAAAACCCAAAATGTCGAACTACCTAAGTAATATTTAGATCCATTATAATAAAATTAATATATATGAATACATAATTAAAACCAACATTCTAATTCTAAAGCTAACTAATCCAAACAAAAATTAAATGGATCAAAACAAGAGGATTGGGATTGAGATTATCTTAGAATCAGAATTTTGACATCATGTTGGCATGATCATGGATTCAAAGACTTAGATTGACATGGATTCAATGGATGCTTGAGATTTATAGTCAATTATGTGGGAAATAAGACTTTATGGATTCATGAGTTGGTTTCAATGTAGGATTGGGTTGTTTAAATAGAATGTGGAGGGAAGTATTAAAAGGAATTAAAAATTCCTTAGAACCCTCTAGATTTAGAGGCTTCTAGAGGGGAAGGGTGAGAATAGAGAGGATTCTAGATATGGATAATTCTAGAATCCTCTTAGGAGTTAATTAGGATTAGCTAGGGTATTAGATAGGGATTAGTTGGATGATTAGAGACTAAGGTGTATGAAATCCTAGGAATATGCTAGTAGATGGGCCATGGGAATTTAAATTTCCCAAATAATTGATAAGTGGGGATTAGAATAAGATGAGAGATGATTAGGGGAATTCATGAAAAAGTGGGATAAGACTATAGTTAGTGATTGGATAAATATTAATGGGGGATGTGAGATAAATTATAATAAGGGGGTGATTTTAGGACATGATTAGATGAGATTTAGACAAGAAAAATTAGTGTCAACTATTAGTGGTATTGGTGACATTAAATAAAGTGAGCAAATTTAGATGCATATATTTTTCCCCTTTTTGAAAGGGCATTGTGAGTGGAGTGAAGTAGAAGGAGTAATGGTATTTCAAATAAAAACCATTTCATGAATAAATTTTAGTAGACAATGTTAGTGGATATGATGCCCCCTCTAGGGGACATGCAAGGAAGAATGAGATGGATGGAAAATTGAAAGAAGAAATGATGGGTAGGATGAGATGGATAGACAAGGGGATGGGATGCCAAATATGAGATAGAATATGAAGAAGATGAATTCAAATTTGAGTAATGACACATGCACATGGAGTAGGGATGACTTTATCATGGTTGTCGACACATCTCAAGGGGGAATCAACCATAACATGATGATGATAGGATTAAAAGGTCACAAGATTTCAATGTATCCCAAGTAAGGATACATGCTAGGGAGAATTTTTTTCCAAGGATTTGATGATGATTGGAGAGTATTAATGATGGGTATAGCCTAAATTTAAATTCAAGTGATATGATGATTGATATGAAAGAGAAGAAATGACATGATCGAGTGATCAAAAGATAAAGAAAAAGAATTAGGTGGCCTTACATTAGATAAATGAACCATAATATGAGGATAAAGTTATGGTCTTGATCATGCCCTAGTCATGGGAGAAAAATATAAAATTTAAATGATGATTTTGACCAATCAATGATAATGGATGATAGATGAAGAAAATATGAATGTTGTAGATTATCAACTAATCAACAGGTGTGGGCGATTTATAAAAAGGATAGGGAAATGATTGTGGGGATGGTGATTGATCAATAGATTTATTGATTAATGATTGATATTATAGTTTAAAGATTGGACTGATGCAATACTTGGGGATGATGAAAGATGAGAGATATGTGATGATGGATGATGAGGAAAGAGGAGATAGTGGCCAAGATATCCTTTGGGCACTAAAAAGTGGCCAAGTATTGCCTACATAGTCTTAGGAGACCTTAGACTAATGTAATTATGACTTGATAACTGATGGATTAGAAGAAGAAGAAGAAGAAGAAGAAGAAGATGATGATGATGATGATGATTAACAATTAAAGGATGGTGTTAATGATTAAATGATATGACATAGATGATGAGATGAGGATAAGAGGATTGGATGTTAGTTGGATGGATCAAGAGGATTATATTAGTGATGGGAATAAAGATGATTAGATGATTAGATGAATGATGAAAGTGTAGATGATCAAGCCATTATAACTATCATAAGGATCATCATAGTCTAATTGATATGATAAATATGGCACTTGACAGTATTCCCCATGATATAAGTGTGACCAAGAGGACATTGTTCTAAAGTGAATGGGCAAATAGTGAACTCTACATCATCAAGGGCACTTATATGAAACATTGCATATGTGGTGACCTCATAACATCCTCATTCATTGCCTAATAAACAAAAATACACAAGATGCAATATAGAATAAAAAAACAAAGATAGTCTAATATTTACATGATAAAAGACATGTAAACAAGAAAAATAGAATAAATACGTAACATACACACAAGTATCTACATGCAATGTCATAATATCTTATCGAATGACGGGATGAGTGATTGGGTGATGGATTGGACTAAGTTCGTTATGATGATGACGTGATTGTGAAATTAGGATAGACTTAGATTTGATGAGGATTAGGGTTAAAAAAAGGATATGAATGTGGATATGGATTTTGAACTAGATGGAGGACTTGGATGAGTATTTGTATATATAGACTTTGATTAGGATTAGGATAAGGATTTGTATATTGATATGAGAGACATAAAATTGAGCAGGTGAAAGTGAGAATAGGTCAATGCTAGCTTGATATAGACTAGATTTACCCCTAGTTTAGAATTGGATAACATGATTATGAAAGATGAAAGGCATAGAGATAGATACGACTAGGAGAAAAAGGCATAAGATAAGACACCATGAACTATTTTTGCCTTTTTAAATTTTTATGTTTTTTTAGGGTTTTTGACATATTTCAAAATTTTAGGGGTTTTGGGATATGTATGTACACTTATACAAATGGGATTACTAGAAAAGGGAATACCAAGCCTATAAACTAAGATTAGGATGGATGGAATGATGACTGGGATGAAAAAAGGATGGAGGGGGATGCAAAAAAGGGGATGAGGACTAAGGAAGAAGAGACTAGGGATTTCTAATGATTACATCAGGAAGGGACCAGATGTTTAGTTTCTTAAGTGTCTATTGGATGATATGCCAAGATGATTCTAGAAACTTTTAAAAGACATATTCCACTCCCTTAAGAAAGTAAAGACAAGAAGAAAATAGGGGCATAATAGGATGCATGATATGATGATGGATGATGGGTAAGAACAATAGATGGAGGGGATGGACAAGGGATGATTTGACAAGGGATATGAAATGGATTTTTCCCCCAAGTGCTAAGGTACAATGTGGACAATAGATTATTTTACCATGATTTCAAAAACTAGATTTCATTATGGTACTTTCCCAAGGCACTAGAAGACTAGTTTTCACCATTGGATGAATGATTTTTTTTCACTTTTTTTTTGACTTTTTGATAGCATATTGATTTATTAGATATGGGTACGAGATGAAAGATGCCAAAATTGTTGTGGTATTTAAACAACACCTATTTTGGAGATGTGTGATGTTAGGACCATGTTATCACCACTAGATGTATTAATATCCTCATGACCTTTAATGATTCTTGATGGTGACCCCTCCAGATATCTAGACAAAGTATTTTCATCACCCCTATAAGAAATAATGTTGCTTGGGTGGATGATGTGAGGCATGGATTGGATTAGGGATGGATGTTGATGGGGGATTAATGGACTAGAATGAATGGTAGGACTTGACGATATCATGGGAACATGATAGGAGGATGCGATGGGTATTGGAGGAGTTAGACTAGAAGTCACACACATCATTGGAGATGTTGGACATTTTGTATTTGATTGGTGCCATATGAAAAGATTTTAAGATATCTAAGATTTTTAAACTACATGATCCTTATTTGATATAATTATTTGAATGATGATTGACCATACTGATAGTGATTTTGACATTATTGTGCTTTTTTATTAGATTTTACTTTGACTACCCCCTGGTGCCTAATTTTGGGCTTCACTAAGGGAGATTGATTTTTGACTTAATAGATTATGATTATTTTGACTTTGAAAATCCCCTAGTACCTGATTTTAGGCTTCACTATGTGATCCGGGCAACAATTCAGGCAATAATTTGGGTGACGGGTCTACCCCAATTGATGATAAAACTTCTGGGAGCCATAACTTTTTCACCGTAGCTCCAATTGATTTGTTGTTTGAACCATTGGAAAGATAAGAATGAGGAGAATGCCGTGAGATGGAATGGAGATCCTCTTGATGGATTTTGACCCCCTAAAACCCAATGTTGTTAGGACTTATTCTAAAGTCTTAACATTAGGTTAGATTTTTGGTAGGTTAATTAATATTATTGTAAATGGGGCATGTATCTTTTAGTAAAGACACCCCCATAAAATAAATCTAATTAGTTTTAGTTTTAGGTAGTTTTATATTTTTGATTTTAATTAATTAGAACTACTTTATGGGTTGTTTTCCCGTAAATTGTTGCTTATAGGTTAGTTGTTTTTACCGGTCATTGGTAAAAACTATATAAATCAATGTTTGCTATGAAAAAGGGTTAACAGAGTAAAGGCACCCTTATGTACTTGATTTTTAAATATTAATAAAATACTTGTGCACTCGCACTAAGCGGGGACAAGGTTCACTCTACTTGGTTCAAGGAGTTATCAGTGGTATCAGAGCATGGTAATTTTGGGAGCTTGGTGAATTCGAAGGAAGGTAAGGTGAAAAGTCAAATTCACGTGATATCATTTTGGCATGAAATAAGGTATGCAATATAATGAAATATTTTATTGGTTTAAATGTTTGAAAAATTATTAAATTATTTTAATTTTTCAAATATTTTTTTTTACATTTAAACATGTGTATTTTCCATATACCACCATCTGGTCATTTGATCATTCATACTCCATTAAAATTGTGTTCAAACTCCTCCTCTGTCATTAAAAATGAATTTTTTAGCATTTAAATGTTATTAAAATTCATTATTTTTTGCACAAATGGATTTGTACGGCCTGTTTACTTGTGAAAAACCTCTGAAATTTCCATTCATGGTTGTCATTGTTAATTCGTTTCATTCTCAAGCCTCTTAAAATCCAAAAAACCTACAAATATTGCTAAAACCCCTACTTTTTTATCCTCAAGGAAAATCTAGAATTTTTTTTTCTGAGTTGTACGGCCTGTGGTATGGCCTTCCAATGCCCTGGGTTCATTTTGAATCCATTCCCTGCAAAACATAACTTGAAAATTTGCCAAAACTTAGTCAAAATCCTTTTTATACTGCCTGTACGGATCTGCACGGCCTCTAAGAGAGAGAACAGGTGCAAAAATTATTACCAGGAGCAGCCATGGCATCCCAGGTAAACATGGCGTTATAATAAAACTCAAATTTTTTTATTGTTTCTAAAGTTTTTTGGATATAAAAATTATGCCTTGGGTCCCACGTGAGAAAACCTGAGTGAGAAGACTGAAAAAGGGAAAAGTTTTGATTTATTTACACACATGTAATTTTTTTTAATTTTCCCTCATAGAAAAAACCCAGAATAAGTAGAAATTTCTGAGTATAATATTTTGAATATGCTCTTAGAGCAATTGGTTAAGCTTATTTTGTAAGAAGTTTGCAAAGGAAGAGGTCAAGTGTTCAAATCCCTTCTTTTGCAAAAAGTTATTTTTACTTTAGAATATGCTTTTTTGTAAAAAGAATATTCTCTTTTAAATCTGAAAGTTGTAAAAGACATACTTATTGTATTGTGTTATTTTAAAAATTAAAAAGGGGGTATTCAATTCTATTTCTTTTACATTGTTGTGGTGATATAAGGGTGTAATTGGTGGAATAAGGTTGTAATTTTACAAAATAAGGGTGTAATCATTGATTTTTGGTGAGGTTAAGTGCAAAACCTATCAAAAATTCATGTTTTTCTTTTGTGTTCTATGCAGAGGTTAAGTGCAAAACCTCGTATAAGCAGTGTCTTGTGCAGTGAGTGTGATATTTATTTAATGTCTTTTGCATTTTATCACACTTTTATCTACTGCACTTGCTTTCATTTCAAGATTCTAAAAGTTTAAAATTTGATTTCAAATGGTGATAGATTAACAATTTCCAATTATTCAAATTGGAAACGATTGATGGAGGCTTCACTAGTTTTTAATGAGTTATGGGATATTGTCAAGAATGAAAATCCCACATTGCCAACAGAGCAAGATAAATTAGATGCATTCAATTTATGTGATTCTAAGGCCTTAGCTCTCATTAAATGTTGTTGTACTCATGATACTTATGTTCATATTGAAAATTATCCTCATAGTTACACTGCATAGAAAACATTGTCAGATTTGTATGATAAGAAACCTAAGCATAAGAAGATAGATATTCATATGCAGTTGCTTACTTTGTCATTAGATGAAGATGGGGATATGGGAGAATATATGTCTAAGTTTAAAAATATCACTACTGAGTACACTAAGGTGGGGTTTGGAAAACTAGATGATGAACTCATAGTCACTACTGCTTTGAAAGGACTACTAGGGTCCTATAGGAATTTTGTTGAAATGTTGCATGCCTCTGACAAGATTACATGCATCACCTTTGATAAGTTGGCTGAGTTCCTCATCCAACATGACCTCTCTCTACCCAATAAATCCAAGAAAATTGAAGAAGCCCATGTTTTAGAGTCAAAGCCTAGTTCATCTTCATCTGGGCATCAAAACAATAGAGGAAACAGTTATAGAGGGGGTCGAGGTTACAGAGGAGGCAGATATAAAAATAGAGGTAGGGGTCATTCAAATAATCAATAATATAATCAATCACATTCACATGAAATAAGTGATCGAGGACATGGTCGCAAGTCATATAGGGGCAAAGGATGAGGTAGATCAAACATTCAATGTCATAGATGTGGAAAATTTGGTCACCTTGGCTCACAATGTAGGATTCCTTTTGATAAAATTCAGAGGCCACAAAAAGTGACTAAATCTAACTCTACTCAATAGGCCAATCATGACTATGATGAGTCTAGTAATGTTGCCCATGAATCCACATTCACTACTTTAGGGCACATTGATTATATTGAATATGAGGCTAGAGATGAGCTCATAGATGTATGGGTTTTAGACACATGAGCAACCAAACACATGACATTTAGGAGAGATTTCTTTTGGTCTTATAAGGAAGCTTCTCTCTCTCCAGTTGCCTTAGCAGATAAGTCTATGCACACACCACTAGGACTTGGATCTATTTAAATTCTTCTTCCTAATGGGTCTATAAAATACTTGGAGGATGTTCAGTATGTTCCCACGTTAAAGAAACCCTTACTTTCTTTGGTAACTATTTGAAAGAAAGGTTATCACATTGTGCTTGAAAATGGGCTCATTTACATCAATTCAGTGAAGGATGATTATAAAACAATAAATACAGGATATGAAGATGGAAACTTAGTTAGATTGCATTATAAAGTGCTTCCTCCCAACATAGAACTTGCGGCAGGTGTTGACATAGGTACAGGTACTATGTTTAAATGGTGGTTATGGCATCTTTTCTATGGACATTTAAATATCCAATCTTTAGTGGATTTCTAGAGATATGGTATGGTAAATGGGTTACCCACTTTTTTCAAAGATAGTATTCTTTGTGAGTCATGTGTTTTGGGTAAACAAAATCAAGAAAATTTTCCTAAACAGTCATCTTGGAGAGCTAATAGATGTTTATAGTTAGTTTATAGTGATGTATGTGACATGAAAAAGTCATCCATTGGTGGGTGTAGATACTTTGTCTTGTTTATTGATGACTTTTCTTGGATGACTTGGGTCTTCTTTATGAAAAACAAATCTGAAGTTTTTGCTAAGTTTGTTGATTGGTTACACTTAGTCAAAAAATAAACAGGTTCACATTTGGCCACTCTTCATTCAGATATTGGAGGTGAGTATACCTCTAATGAATTTTTTGATTATTGTCAAGAACATGGAATTCATCGACAATATAGTAATGCTTATACTCCACAAAAAAATGGAGAATTTGAATAGATGAATAGAACTTTAAAGGGCACAACACGTGCCATGTTGCACTATAAACAACTTGATGATAAGTTTTGGGCTGAAGCCATTGGTACTATAGTGTATTTGAGAAACAGGTCCCCCACAGTTGCACTTTTGGGATAAACTCCATATGGGACATGGTATGGATTTAAACCAAAAGTTAAACACTTCAAGGTGTTTGATGTCTTTGTTTTGCTTTGGTTCTTATTAAACATAGAATTAAGTTAGAACCATGAAGTCAAAAATGCATCTTTCTTGGTTATTCTGAAGATAAAAAGGGGTTTCATTTGCTTGCACATGATTCAAGCAAATTCATAGTGAGTCGAGATGTAATATTTGATGAGTTTGGGAATATGAACACTGCAGAGATTGATTCTCAACTTGATAGATTAGAGAGGAAAAATAAAAAAAGAGATAAGGGTTTGAATAATGGGGATAACTCTTCAAAGTTATGGTATGAGAATCAAATTCCTTCACTTTCCTCTCCTTCATCTAAAAGTTCATAGGTTGATCACTTAGAAATTGTTGAAAATTCTCTAAGTCCCCCTTTGAATAATGCACATAATGAGAATTTTGGAGTCCTTGATTTGAATAATTTGACTAAGTATCCAAAATGGGCTCAAAGTACTTTTTTTGACTTGACAATAGATGAAGTTAGTTTAACAAGGCCTAGGAATTCTTGAAAATAGATAAACTATGCTATGGTTGTTACTACTCCTTCCACTGAGCCATCCACTTTTGAGGAGGCATCTAATGAACATGTTTGGCAACATGCAATGAAATGTGAGTATGATTCCATAATTAGCAATAATACATGGGTTTTAGTTGATCCTCCTCCACATTTTAAACCCATCGAATGTAAATGGGTTTATAGGACTAAGTATAAATCAGATGGCTCCATTAATAAACATAAGTTAAGACTTGTTGCAAAAGGATATGCACAACAAGAAGGTATTGACTATGAGGAAACATTTGCACCAACTGCCAAATAGCACATAATTCATATGGTACTTGCCTTAGCATCAAAAAATAGTTGGAAAGTACATCAATTAGATGTTAAAAGTGCTTTTTTAAATGGTGATTTATAGGAAAAAGTATATATGAAACAACCTCAGGGTTTTGAATAGGTGGGTGCCGAACACAAAGTATGTAAATTGATAAAAGCTTTGTATGGGCTCAAATAGGCACCCAGGGCTTGGTATGAGAAAATGGATTCATACTTGAAATCCATTGGTTTTCATCATAGTGAATCTGATGACACTCTCTATTTTCAAGTGTAGGGTAAGAAAATGGTGATACTTGTTCTCTATGTCGATGACTTGTTTATTACAGGTAATGGTGAAAACCATAACAAGTCTGTGAAGAAGGAATTAAAAGATGGGTTTGAGATGATAGATCTTGGACTTCTTCACTACTATCTAGGCATAGAGGTAACTCAAAAAGAGCATAGTATTTTCATTTCACAAACTAAGTATATTTCTGAGTTATTAGATAGGTTTGGCATGAGTGATTGCAAACCTGCCCTCACTTCCATGGAAAGTAACTTGGAATTGTCTAAGGATGATAACAGTGCCTTTTTTTTATGGCACCACATATAGACAATTGTTGAGATGACTACGAGGCCCAATATTTCATTTTTAGTTGGAATTTTATCTAGGTTTATGCATGAGCCTAGAGAAATTCATTGGCATGTAGTAAAATGAGTACTTTGTTACCTTTAGGGAATGAAAACATATGGCCTTGAATACCGCCACAATAAGAACTTCAAACTTTTTGGATATTATGATGCAGATTTTGGTAGATGTGTGGATGATAGAGTGTTAACCATAGGATACACTATGCATATGGGTTCAGCTGCCATTGCTTAATGTTGTAAGAAGTAGGATACAATGGCAAATTCATCAGTGGAATCAGAGTATATTATAGCATGGGATGCTTCTAGAGAAATTGTTTACCTACGTCATATTCTTGAAGATCTTCAAGTTTCTCAGTTTGCTCCTACACAATTATAAATTGATAATCAAAGTGCAATCAAGATGTCCAAGAATCTAGTGTTTCATGCTAAAACAAAACATATGGATGTCAAATACCATTATCTGTGAATGTTGGTGGCAAAGAAAGCTCTTCATCCAATATATTTCCCAATTGCCGATCAAACATCTGACATCTTCACAAAACCACTTGACAAAATCAAATTTGAAAAATTTATAAAAATGCTTGGTATGTGTCCAAAGACTTGACTTTGGATCATAGGGGGTTTGTTAGGACTTGTTCCAAAGTCTTAACATTAGGTTAAATTTTTGGTAGGTTAATTAATATTATTGTAAATGGGGCATGCATCTTTTAGTAAAGACACCCCCATAAAATAAATCTACTTAGTTTTAGTTCTAGGTAGTTTTATATTTTTGAGTTTAATTAATTAGAACTACCTTACAGGTTGTTTTCTCGTAAATTGTTGGTTATAGGTTAGTTGTTTTTACTGGTCATTGGTAAAAACTATATAAATCAATGTTTGATATGAAAAAGGGTTAATGAAGTAAAGGCACCCTTATGTACTTGATTTTTGAATATTAATAAAATACTTGTGCACTCTCACTAAGCGAGGACAAGGTTCAATCTACTTGGTTCAAGGAGTTATCAAATGTAAGTGCCCCAAATTTCAATTTTAGTAGTGCAGTCTAAAAATAGTAAGTTTCTAAAAATAGTAATTCCTTGAGTTTTGTATTGTTGTAAATCATGGAAGTTAAACCACTTAATCTCCCTCAAGATTGGTGACCTTCCACATCCTCCTCCCACATTCAAAACATGTATAAATTAAGATGTAACCCAAAATGGAAACCAGACATCTCTTCTTAGAGATAGGCATATGTTTGGGTATACAAATTTGATCAATAAAATATCTATTATTAGAGATAACATTATTTGAATTGTGTTATTCTTTTTTATTGAATTATATTTCAACCAAATCTTTTGAGTTTTGAATCACTATGGGAAGACACTTTTGGATTGGGCTGATTATTTGACTCTTCTTAATTTTGACTAATGGGATCAAAGATGAATTAATTATTATGATTAACTTCTAGAATATGGTCTTGGAACTTTGTATTTGTGACACACATTTTATTTCTCAAGGAAGGGTCCAATGATGTATGTTCATATTTGTCCCTATAGAGGGAGGTGATTAAATGATCATTGATAGCAAGAAATTGGTTTATGATGGATGAAGATGGGGGAGATGGTATGATGAGGTAAATGAGTGGTGAGAGGGTAGCATGGTCCTGATAGGGGTTCCTAGGAGACCCAATTTTGACATTAGAGAAAATCTCCTCAAGATCAACAAAAGGATCATTAAGAGTAACTATAGATATGCATCCAAAGTAGGATCATATTCACTATGACAATCTTCATTAGATAAATCTTGTAAGACCTCTATTATGACTTCATCATCTTGATTGGGATCTAAAGGTATGTCTGATGATGGATTGGAGGTATCTAGATTAGAGGCATCCTCAAAAAGATAAGCATTATCAATATCTACTATAATATGGATGAGGGATGATGTTTCTAATAAGGAATATGATATAGATATTGGTAGTAAACATGACCTTGAGGAAAATAAGGCTTGTGTTGACTTTGACATTAAATCCAATGGATAGGATGCAATGCTGCTAGTAGAAGATTCATTGTCCACAATTAACCTCTCAACATGAGGCCTTTGGTATGATGGATGAGGGGGGAATGATGGAAGAATAATAGATTCAAAAAAGATAGGCCCATTGAAGGACTCATGAGGGAAGGAAGGAATTGGCTCCTGAGGAATATACTCATCATCGATAGAGGACTTATCAAAGATGGGGGGACCATAGAAGATGAATGTGGTTTCTTGGCATTAGCTTAGAAAAATAAGGGCTTGGTCATGATCAGGAATGAAATATTAGAACTCTTATTATTGTTCACCTAGAGATATAGATGTATTGAGTTCATCCTCAATTTTTATGTCACCATGATCGATGAGGTCTTGAACATAATCTTGGAAATTTTGACATCGATTAATGGTATGCCCCCAAGTTAAGTGATATGGACAATATTGATTAGCTTTATACCTAGATGGTTTAGGCTTGGTGGGATCAAGATGTTGTACAAGTAGATAGACCATCATGTTAGCAATGACTAGTGTAAAGAGTATTACAAAGCAAGTTAGTCAAACATTAGTCCATAAATCATGAAAAATGCATAAAGAACTAACTAACTAAGCCTATCTATTCCTCTGGGAGTTACAAAGGATAGCAAGAAACAAATGAAAGAAAAAAACATCATATTACCTTCCTAAATTGATTCACCATACCCATGTGGCTCAAAATCATGTTCTTCCTTGATCAAACATCCTTGTCTTTGTCAACAATGGTGGCAAACTCCTCCAATGTCTCAAGAACACTCCATAAAACCTAGGCTCATGATTCCAAATCACTAAACTAGCCTATCAATTAATCTTGAAAAAAAAATCAATGATCAAATGCAAAGGATTGTGGAAAAACATTAACAGTATAACTTTGTAATATTCAATCTTAAAATTCATGTCCATGGCCTCTCTATTTATAGATTTTTAAGATTGGTCATGATCAACCATGATTGATCATCTCAAGATTGAGATGTGTGGCCATGGATAATCCTAATTTTTAGAATTAAACTCATAATTATCTTCATCATAACCTTGGAATAAGGGGCATTGAAGAGGCATGGGAGGCATTAACTAGGCATGGGTGACCCATAATATTGATATTTATGGCATTTATGGCCTGGGGATGTCTTCCTAAGAAATGATGTCACCTAATGATGTAGTTAATAAGAATCAATTTTTAAAAATAAATATTAAACAACTCTCATGGAAAATCCACTTAATCTCTTTATTTGGATTAATTAGCCTTAAATGAGTTTAATCAACATTTATGTAATTATTTGAAAATTAGCCTTCAATTAATCAAAATGGTCAGAAAGTCATATTACTGAGTTGTAATTTGACTTGGCAAGAATTAGAAGGTGATGTTAGATGATATGGAACTATATTTCCATTTAATATGTTTCCAATACAAAATAACAAAGGTATGTGGTGTATACCAATGAATTTAGAAGAAAAAAGTGATCCAAAACACAAAAGGCAAAATCATCATTTTGACTCAAAATCAATTGATCAAAGTTAGCTAACCCATAAATTGCATTTCCCCATTTAGGGATAATTTGACCTAAATTGACACTTTTAAATGATAAGTTTGAACCTTTTAGCGTGTTTTATGGATTTTGACCTCAAATATGCATTTGAGTGCAATTTGAGTAAGATTGACAATTTCAACACAAATGGTGTTAGAAATTGGATGTCTACATTTTTACCCTATTTGAGAAGGTGTAGCGAGACATTCAGGTGAAGAAATATCTATTCAAATAAAAGACTTGTTAATAATAAATTAGAACAAATCCATGATGCCCCCTCGAGAGAACATACTAAGATGGATGAAAAGGATGGACTCTTAAAAAGAGAGAGAAAGTGAGAGATTAACCCATGGAATAGATCACATCTAGATGAGCTAATGATTTCACACATGATTACCATCAATGGTCAAAATATAATTAGAGGTATAATAGGCCCTAGATATAGGGAGAATGGGAAAGATACAATCCATAAATGTAAGGGACACACTTTAAATGTACTCAATTTGAGAGTACAAGATACATGCTTACAACATTGATCAATCTTGAGATAATTTGACACTAGAATATTTCCATCATGGGCTTTAATTTGGAGAGCTTGGAATTAGAGGAAAAGAGAGAATGTTCTACTTCAAGAATGGAAGCACCACTAGAATGGGGTTTGTAAAGATAATATAATAAGAAGTACTCTAGTAGAGTCGATTTGATCATGATAAGATAGTTTTACCCCAATAGGATGAATATTGATCATTGATAAAGAATAAATAATGATTTGCCCCTATGGATTTGATTTGATTCAAACATTATTTATATGTTGTGCACTAGCATGGGCAATTATCAAGTAAAATAGCTCAAATATATAACCAAAAAGATAGGTTAAAGCGATCGGGTTCAAACGTACATGCGATGGTGTAATGGCTTAGAAAGCCATATAAAAGCAAGCATATGAGAATGCACAAAGTGATGAGAGAGATGAAAATAAGAATGGAGATAGCTGAGCTGACCTCAATAGAAATTGAGTGCTACCTACATAGTTCCATGCACTCATGCTCCAACATGAAATTTAGGCCAATGTAGTTCACCCAAGTTTGGGATAGAATAGAATGAGGAATGATGAAAAATAACCAAGAATTGATTAGATTTACAATATATATAAAGAGATGCACATCTAAGCATAGAGAAAGAAGCCTAAAATGCATGCTACCTAGAAGCCTAATTCCATATCATAAGCCTAGGTGTTGCAAAGCGTTCTTGAGAATCATTCATCAGAGTTGATGTTGATGTTAAGATGTTGAGACTTGAGCACAAAGTTCTTGCTATAGAAAAACAAATTAGGCATCACAAGTATGAATAACTTAGAATGACATAAGATTCCAATTGCACTAAGCTAGTTCAAATGTGAATATCTATAACTAAGGATAATGGTGAAATAATGACCAAAACTAGAGTTACAATGATTTACATTTAAGAAAAAAAGAAAAAAATAAAGATAAACACATAAACATAAATGAACTTAACTTGAAATCAAGATATGATCTTAAGTAGGAACAAAAATGTTTAAAAATAAAAGTTAAGAATGTCTTAACGACATGAGACCAAGATATAAATAATCAAGACCCATGTGGACCATTAAGGCATTCTTGAACATAAAAGAGAAAAAAAATCAAACAGAAAAACAAGATAGCAACAACAATCAAATAAACAAAATGATCCAAAAACAATGTAATAACATAGGATCAAGATATAGACAATCAAATCCATGTGAATCATCAAGATGTTCTAAAACACAAAAGAGATAAATGAAAAACAAACAAGGAAACACAAGACCAAGATGAGACAAGAAGTAATAAAAAGAGAAAAGGATAAGAAATAAAAGGAGAGGTGTGAAAGCACAACAAAACACCAAGAAAACATTAAAAAATCACCAAGAGAACTCAAATAAACACACACAAACAAAAACCAAGTTAGTATAGTTTAAAGATAAATGTTCATGCATGTGTAGTAGAGGCATTACATTCCACCACATCATAACAAAGAACAATGACATAATAATTATTCCCTAATTAAAGAGGAACAATGATAGAAAAAATGGGAGAAGAGAAGAAAATGAAGGGATTGGCCAAACTGATTCTAGATGTATAAGACAAGTGGACGCTACCTACATAGTTCCATTGATGCATGTTTTAACATGAACTTCAGGCCAAATGTAGTTCTCCCAAGAAATGGGATAATAGAAAAATGATGATCAAACTCGCTTGATTAATGTTATAGAAGAAATAGAAAATATGAAAAAAAATGAGAATGGTCTAGTAAATAAGAAGCTGATGAGATGAGAAAGAATGACCTTGCAAAATGGCAAGTGCATGGGAGAAGATGAAATGAATTGGCATTTATGTGCCTACAAAATGGAAATATCATATCATGGTGGAATGATAATGTACAAATGTATAGAAGCATGAGACAATGATTTTTTTTCTTTTGTGGATCATATTCTGATGTTTTTGGTGTTTATGGGATAAAATATACATAAGGTGGGACCATCTAGTTGAGGAGATGTACATCCTAAGAATAGAGGTTCTAATAAGATAGCTAATATAGTTGCAATGGCCCATGTTCATAAATAAATGAGAGTGAGGAAATGGGTGACTAAGTTAACCTCAATAAAAATTGAGCACTACCTACATAATCCTGAAGGACCTCAAGTCAATGTAGTTCAAATGGCATGGTTCATGGATCTCAATGGTATAATAATGCCTAAAAAGGGTCTATAGGGTTGTCCCTAAGAGATGAGGCATGGTAATGGAAAAATGGGTGAATGGTAGATGAAAAATTGTTTTGTTGCTCTTGCTGATAGGGAGATGCACGTCCTAGTCAATATATGAGATAACAAAAATGATCAACTATATAAGTTGCTATCCAATACCCTTTCAGAACAACTGATTTGTTAATAACTTGTTGCTGATTTGGATCTCAATAATGTGTTCATGATCTTCATAGATCATTGATTTTTCTTCCTTCAAATGTCGAGATAAGATATCCTTATAACCTCGATAAAGGAAAGTGTTACCAGTGATGGTAAATAATGGTAGGATAAATGAGATAAGTGGGTAATAAATAGGTGGGTGATAATGAAATGTATAATGAATGGGAAACAAATGAAGATCAAGAATTTCAATCATATGTAATGTTACTGATGCTAAATTTTACATAATTTTAGTTATGGCAAGGATGAAGACCTCAGAAGATGCTCTCGATAGGACCATCAAATTGTTATGTTTCTTGATCTTGAGAATAGATACCATCTAATTATGTTGTAGATTGGAAGCTATTTTGATTTGATCTTTGATATTATCTTTATTAAATAATGAAAAAAAATTGTGCTTAGCTATTGGTGCCTCGATGAGGTTTTCACCAATGAATTTTTTCCTGATCATCCTATAGCACCTCTGAGAAGGTTTCACAAAGAGATATTAACATTTAACTTTGATTGTCTTCTAGCACCTTCAAAAAGGTGTCACTAAAAGATGTTAAGTTTGATGTTTGCTTATCCCCTAGCACCTTCAAAATGGTTTCACTAGGAGATTGTTCTTCTTTTGAAATAATGTGGTCTTAGTCCCCTTGATATTCTACAAATGATATGTCACCATGGATGCAGTTTAACAAAGTGTGATTATGTCAGTCTTGATCAACACTTATGGGGGGTGTAATGTCAATATAATGTCTATGTTGGGTGGTAATAATGGGATGGTGAAAGGAAACATAATCTTTATAGAATATACTAGGAGAATTTATGTTGATGCTGAAGTAATCATCCTCAAAAACCATATAAGGATAAAAAATATATTCAAATTGATCTATAAGGCAATTGTAACCAATGTTGTAATAACCAATACTATAATCTATTTTTGACTCTAATTCGAAAGGGACTCTAGATCTAATGTCATAACTGATGTTGATTCTATTTTTGATACTAAATCCAATATCAGTTCAAAAATGGGACCTGGCTCTAATATTGATTCTTCATCTAATATGGTTGTTTTGATAATGTTCTATTGAATGCTAAATTTTTGACAAGTAATGGCCTGTGATAACATAATGGGCTCAATAAAAATTGACTCATCTTGGAAGGTTTCAACATATATTTACTCATCTAATTGAAGCCCCTCAAAAAGATGGAACCTCTCTAGGGATGTCTCAACAAAATCATGTCTATCAAAGTGAGACTCTTCAACAAATGGGAAAAGATCAAGAGACAACTCTATCGAGACTGGATTATCAAGGAGATGAGGCTCTTTAAAAATAATTAAAATATGAATAGGTAACTTATCATAGTTTATATTTTCACAAATGGGTGCTTCAATATTAACATTTTGGTTTTGGTTCACAATTGGTTGTGTTGACGCTATGGATTTGCACGCAGGGTAGGAGTTTGAGCTCCTGCCTTTCCACACGCAACAATGGAATCCCCTCTCGCTTGTGGGACTAGCGAAGCTAGAGGGGAGAGTCTCTAGATGAGGGCTAGCTCCTTCTGATGTATCTTCTAGGTCCTAGTTTCTCCTACTGCTAACAAACAAATGTAAAAAAGGGGGGATGAAAAGGGAGAGAGAGATGCTGAAAATAGAACCTAAACCTAAAAATTAAAAAGGTGATACACCAAAAAAGGTTGATCTACTCTGCCTGAACATACACTTTCCACTAAGAACTAGCTCCCATACACTTCATCTGACATGAGAAAACCTTTTGCATCAGTGGGTCAGGGGTCCATGGAGATACAGGGAGGAAATAACTACTAGAGGCATTCTGAGACACACTACAGTAGCCTATCCACTTCACCTATACTCCTCTAGAGACACTTCTGACAGACCTGTAAAAGGAAACTCAAAAAAATGCACCAGACATGCTGAAATCATTCTACAAAAGCATTAAGAAAATGACTAAACACATAATCAAGGCATAAACACATACTAAAGATGTAAAACTCAGAATGGAGGTAAAAATTCTATGTTTTGATTCAAGGTAAATTTTTGGCAGAGCTCTGCCTTACAAGCCCGAGAGATTTTTGGGCAGAGTTTTGCCTTAAGGCTGAGAGTGGATGGATCCTTTCTCAAAAGAGAAGTTTACAATATATAGGAAGAGGAAGAGAACTTGGTGCCTCTTGGGAAATATTTTGGTACCCTTTTCTGCTAGTCGCCCATGTGCATTCTGAACATTGGGAAGAGGAAGCCACTATTACTGATGTCATTCTTCTAAAAGAGGCCTGTTGGAACCATGTTGTACAATCACCAAAATTGACTTTAGCATCCAAACATTAATGTAAAAACATGGCCATGCCTCTTTTCTAGAAATAGACTATAGTTAGTCCCCTCATCAATGTCAACTGGAGAAAATAGGCTGCGCCACTTGTCTAGCAATAACTCGCCTTCCGGCTGCCACTTGGATGCTTTGTCTTTTTTGCTCCTTGTCTTCTTCCTGCTCTTTCAGCCCTCGAGGGTGATCTTCTGGTGGGTCACTACATTCCTTGGGCTCTTTCCATGGTTGGCACTCAGACAGTTCAAAACAAATGGCTATTTCACTGTGTTAATTTTGACGTTCGCGTGGCCATCACCCAATGACTAGTTTGTCTCTTTAAAATTGACGACTTTCAAGACGTCACCATCCTTGGAAAAATTCTATCAGGTCTTTAGTGGGATTTTTTGCTTTGGGATTTTCCCTGTGGACAAAAAGTCTATGAAAATTGGCCACTTTGAACTGGCAGGGTCTTTCGATAAATTTCTTCAGACTTTTCATCCAAAGGAATTCCTTCGAACAAAAGTTTGAAAGAATTCTGACTTAAACAAACTTCTAAAGAATTTACCCCTTTGGCTGCCTTTGGAATGTTTCTTGCCCTTTATAAGGGCTCTTGAACCCCAGACTGCCCTCTACAAGGGCATTTGCCCTTCAACTTTAGGGCACTTCATTGATCCAACCCCTTTGAACCATTCATTGAACCACTCCGTTGAACTAGTTCAACGGTTCAATGTTGTGCACCGAGCCCATTGAAACAAGCTGATGAACTTGCCAGTGAACCAATGGCATTAAAATAAGCCATTGAACCAATTCATTGAACCAAAAATGGTTCAACACTGTGCATTGAGCCCCTCTGAACTATTCACTAAATCTCCTCATTGAACTATCCATTGAACTAAAGCAATCGAGCCGAAGCGTTGAACCAACTGAATTGAACCAAGGCTGATGAACCTTGCATTGAACTTAAAGCCACTTGAAATAAGTGTTAAACTAAGGCATTGAACCAGTTCAGTGGTTCAAAGATGCCAACTTTTCTTGTGATTTTCTTCAGACAAGAGCCCGAAGAAGCCTTGTAAAACCCATAACTCTCTAAACTAATCCTTCAGGCATCAAAGGACTAACCTGCTGAGTCCGTAGAAATCTAAAATCTATAGAGTCCATAGTTTAAAACCTATAGAGTCCATAGAAATCCTACAAAGTCCATAGATTTAGATAGATTCATGAAAAATCAAAAAATGAAATGGCCTAGAACAACAGGAACAGAAGGGGACCGATTTTTGGCCTGTTGGGAAAAAAATGGTCAACAAATTGGTGATTCCCAAGGGAAGCATGCCTGCTATGCTTAAAGACCAGTTGCCTTATAGTCCATTGGGCATAGAGTCAGATGTAACTTGAACAAAGATCAGCAATAGCCCTAAAAGATCCAAGAATCAAACATGAAGCTTTTTACCCCACACACAAAGGAAAACACACACAAGGCTAAAAACACTACTTGTGCAAACTAAACTTATGGAAAGTAGGAAAGAAACTAAAAGCAAACTAATATATATAGCTAACCAGGAATATTTTCCTCCCTCTTGGATCAAAAGGAAAACTTCTTAAGTCCCCTTCCTAGCAAGAAGACTTATGTTTCCAGACAAGTGGCTGAATGAAAAGGAGATTTGGTGACCTGCTCCTCTTACCTGCCACCTGGGTTGGCTTGTATCTGAGTGGATTAGATTCAAACATGCTCCCAACATATGTGTACTCTACTTGTCCTTGGAAGCTTGTTGAATGTTGGTCCCTCATACTAGTTCTCTTCACCAAGAAATCAATGGCTACTAGCTCATTATCATAAGCCCTTTGATATGTTAGCTCCCTTGCAGTGCATCATGGTCTGACCCATTTCCTTCTGCTTCATTAAAGACTCTGTCAGACTCATCCTCTGTTCCCTCTTGGCCTTCTTGAAGAATGGTGACTATTGTGATGTCTGAAATGGACTCACAAAATGATTGTTCATCCCATAAAACATCACCTCTTTATTCAAAGCATTCTTCTTCAAGGCCTTCGTCAAGGAAGACATACCTCTCCTTTTCCTCCTCAAAGATTAGGATCTCTAGATTTTCAAATATATTTTCCCGATCCTCCTCCAACTCAGGCTCCTCTATGTAGTCATCCTCCTCATCGAAGCAACAAGGAATTTCATCAAATAAAGGGGGAGAGAGCTCACCATGCTTAAGTTCCTCTTCATATTGCTAGAACATCTGCATGTACACATGACCTGAGTCTTCTCCATTACTGATGAGGTCTTCACAAGAAACATCAATGATGATTTATTCTTCATTATCACTCATGATAGCCTCTTGGGAAACTACAGATTTGATATTTTGCTCTTCACTCACCTCTTGTAGAATAGGTTCCTCCTTGAGAAGGGGTGAAGTGGAAAAAACATGTGGAAGAGGAGGCAGTCCTCGAGCTAGAATTGAATGATTCTCCTCCTTCCACTTGGCCAACACTTCATCAATATCAAGTGTGGTCTAATAGCTCTCTTGGGGATGTGTAGATGGGGTGTGTTCAGACAGAGAATGTGTCATTGGGTCTGAACCATCCATCACACATTGATTGAGGAATCTCTCTCTAGATTCCAACTTTGTAATTCTTCTAGCCATATCCTCTTGGAAGAGCCTTTCCTAGAAGTCACCAACATCATCATGAGTAGGGGAAGCCTCATCTTCTTCAAGGTTTTGAGAAAAAACTTACTTCTTCTCCTTCCTACCCCATGATTCTACTATTTTCCCCCAGTTCAGGATCTCAAAATTGTAATTTTGCTCCTATGAACAAGAAGCAACTCTATTTTCTCCAATGTCTTGGGGCTCCTCCTTAAGGTCTAGAATTTTGAACTCTCTTTCACGAAGCAGTCTCATCTTAGCCCCTAAATCTTCAATTTGCTTGGCTAGATTATCCTGAAAGAGTATTTCTTAGAGGTCACCAGCATCATCCCCTTCAAAGCTTTAGGCTAGTTCCTGGCATTCCTTCCTCCAACTTGGAATCTGCACATCATGTTGAAAGGTTTGGGGAGGTTGAGGAATGATAGGAAAATATTGTTGATGGACTAGAAGAGTCTCTAGAAGGGGAATGTGTTGGTTCATGGTATTCCCCAATGGGAGATTCATGATTTAAGGAGTTTAGAAGGTTCATCTCCATGGGAGGTTGTTCTAGTTCCCTTTGATGCTTAAAGGCTAGGCGCACAGGGTTAAGAGTAGGGTTGATTGATGCATCAGATGAGCTAGAATGAGTAAGTGCCATTTGGTGGAAAGGATTTGGTGCACAAGAGGAGGTTTTATTTAGGATAAGAGGAGGCATGCAAGGCTGATTTCCTTGAATGAATGGATTCCTCCATTTTTCTACCTCTTCCTCCATGGATTGCAAAGCCTGAGCTTGCCTAAACAAACACACCTCTTTATACATCAGCTCCTACTAATATTCATATTGCTCATCTAGTCTATCGATTTCCATTACCTGCTTCTCAAACTCCTGTGCCACCTCCCTTATCATTGCAGGGCAACTAAGAGGGCTGCTTGGGGGGATTGCATGAATGTTTTGAGCTTGATCATGGTAATATGAAGGAATACAAGGCCCATGATTTTGTATAGAGGGATTATACATACAAAAGTGATTTCTTAATGGCACTAGGCTGCTTAACCAGCTGATTCAACTTGAATTTGCCATTGGTGTTGATGCAAAAGCCTCCAAAAGCTGGTTGGTTAAAAAACACACCAAAAATTCTTCAACTCTTTGGACAAAACTTGTCCTAGTTGGTCCCACCAAGCATGCCAAAAACTATTGATGCTATGGATTTGCACCCAGGTCAGGAGGCTGAGCTCCTGCCTTTCCACATGCAATAATAAAAACTCCCCTCTCACCTATGGGACTGGTGAAGTTGGAGGGGAGAGTCTCTAGATGAGGGCTACCTCCCTCTGATGTATCTTTTAGGTCCTAGTTTCTCCTACTGATAACAAACAAATGTACAAAAGGGGGGGATGAAAAGGGAGAGAGAGATGCTGAAAATAAAACCTAAGCCTAAAAATAAAAAAAGGTGATACACCAGAAAAGGTTGATCTACTCCGCCTGAACATATACTTTCCATCGAGAAACAGCTCCCATACACTTCATCTAACATGAGAAAACCTTCTGCATCAGTGGGTCAGGGGTCCATGGAGATATAGGGAGGAAATAACTACTAGAGCCATTTTGAGACACACTGCAGAGCCTATCCACTTCACCTATACTCCTCTAGAGACACTTCTGACAGACCTGTAAAAGGAAACTCAAAAAAATGCACCAGACATGCTGAAATCATTCTATAAAAGCATTAAGAAAATGACTAAACACATAATCAAGGCATAGACACATACTAAAGATGCAAAACTCAGAATGGAGGTAAAAATGCTATGTTTCAATTCAAGGTAAAATTCTGGCAGAGCTCTGCCTTACAAGCCTGAGAGAGTTTTGGGCAGAGTTTTGCCTTAAGGCTGAGAGTGGATGGATCCTTTCTCAAAAGAGAAGTTTACAATATATAGGAAGATGAAGAGAACTTGGTGCCTCTTGGGAAAGATTTTGGTGCCCTTTTCTGCCAGTGGCCCATGTGCGTTCTAAACCTTGGGAAGAGGAAGCCACTGTTACTGATGTCATTCTTCTAGAAGAGGCCTGCTGGAACCATGCTGTACAATCACCAAAATTGACTTTGGCATTCAAACATAAATGTAAGAACATGGCCACACCTCTTTTATACAAAAAAGCTATAGTTTGTCCCCTCATCAATGCCAACTAAAGAAAATAGGCTACGCCGCTCGTCTGGCAATAACTCGCCTTTCCCCTGCCACTTGGATGCTTTTTCTTTTCTACTCCTTGTCTTCTTCTTGATCTTTTAGCCCTCAGGGGTGATCTTTTGGTAGGTCAGTACATTCCTTAGGCTCTTTCCATGGTTGGCACTTAGACAGTTCAAAATAAATGGCTATTTCACTATGTTAATTTTGACGTTTGTGCGGCCATCACCCAATGGCTAGTTCATCTCTTTAAAATTGATGACTTTCAAGATGTCACTGTCCTTGGCAAAAGTATGTCGAGTCTTTGGCAGGCTTTTCTACGTCAGGCTTTTCCCCATGGACAAAAAGTCCATAGAAATTGGCCACTTTGAATTGGTGGGGTCTTTTAGTAAATTTCTTTAGACTTTTCATCTGAAGGAATTCCTTTGAACAAAAGTTTGAAATAATTCTGACTTAAACAAACTTCTGAAGAATTTACCCCTTCAACTACCTTTGGAATGTTTCTTGCCCTCCACAAGGGCTCCTAAACCCTAAACTACCCTCCGCAAGGGCATTTGCCCTTTGGCTTTAGGGTGCTTCATTAAACCAACCCCTTTGAACCATTCGTTGAACTACTCTGTTGAACCAGTTCAATGGTTCAACGCTATGCATTGAGCCCGTTGAAACAAGCTAATAAACTTACCGATGAACTGATGGCATTGAACTAAGCCATTGAACCAATTTGTTGAACCAAAAATGGTTTAACACTATGCATTGAGCCCCTCTAAACTGTTTGCTAAATCTCCTTGTTGAACTGTCCATTAAACCGAAGTGATTGAACCAAAGCTTGAACCAATGTCGAAGCGTTGAACCAACTGAATTGAACCAAGGCTGATGAATCTTGCATTGAACTTGAAGCTGCTTGAACTAAGCATTAAACTAAGGCATTAAACTAGTTCAGTGGTTCAAAGATGCCAACTTTTCTTAGGATTTTCTTCAGACAAGAGCTCGAAGAAGCCTTGTAAAACCCAGAACTCTCTGAACTGATCCTTCAGGCACCAAAGGACTAACTTGCTGAGTCCGTAGAAATCCAAAATTTTTAGAGTCCATATTTTTAGACCTACAGAGTCCATAGAAATCTTGCAGAGTCTGTAGATTTAGATAGATTCATGCAAAATCAAAAAATGAAATGGCCTAGAGTAGCAGGGACAGAAGGGGACCAATTTTTAGCTTGTTGGGCAAAAAATGTTCAACAGGTTGTAAAAGATCAATTTTAAACACCTTTTGATCCTCATAATATGGCTTTTGAGGAGGTAATGGTTCTTGTTTAGGCTCAAAGATCAACACAAAATTTCTAAAGTGGGGAACATTTGGTTTAGTGGTAACAATGGTTGGTGGTTCAATAATGGACTCTCCAAATATTAGACTATTGAAAAAGGGATCACAAATAATTGGTTCATCAAATGGAGGTTCTTCAACAATAGGTTCAACAAAAACTAGTGATGGGCCAAGAATGGTAACCACTGGACACTTCTTATTTTGGTTGCTTTTGCACACTTCTTAGTTTGGTTGCTCATGCAAACCAAAGGAGGAGATCCTAAAATTGTGATCTTTTTATGTTGTGGAGTTTGATTACTTACACAAGCCAAAGCATCCAAGTCTTCCTTATAAACCCAATCATTCCAATCGTGATCATAAGTTGGATCTTGATTGTGTTCCCATGACTGATTTTTGTGAGGTGGATAAAAATCTATCTCATAAACCATATTATCACCATATGGGTCTTGACTAAAGTTATAAAATTTATTTTTTGTGGCCATTCTATCATAATTTGGATTATCCATGATTGCACCATAAGTGTAGCTAGACATATATGCATTTAATGAGGAAATCTATAAAAATAGAAAGACTTAAAGTTTTATAAACTCTGAAAAGTGATGTTTAAAAGACAAAAGGTTCAACCTTGGTTGAAAGGGTGAAGCTGCATCTCAAAAGTAGTTTGTGCCAAGATTTGGCATAAAACATCCTAACATCAAATGTCTAACATCAAAGGTTTTTGAAGAAAGGTTGTGTCTTCCCAAACAAAGTCACAAAAAATGATGAGGATAGGCACTCAAACAAACAAACAATCAATAGTGTTCAAAATTAGGTAATCATTTAATCAAAGTTATGCAACCCAAAATAAATATATCTATGTACCAACCCCATGAATTGAGCCCTAAATAGAAATCAATCAATGTTTGGATTCAAACTTAAAAAAGTTAATCGAAAATGCAATGTTGAAAACTAGGATTGGACCAAATAAGTTAGATAAGAGTGGTCAGAATAACGATGCATAAACAAGGTCCAAATGGTATACATGATATGGTTTGAAATAAATGGTTTTTAATACAATGGTAAACAAGTTCTTGAAACAAATTGAGAAGCCTAATGGTGTAAGCATGCTCAAATGATGTGGTCAATTATTATGTTTCAAAGACTCAAAGGCAAAAAAGATTTGACATGATTTAAGCAGCATAACGTTACCCTTTTTAACTCAAATACATGATTTTAACATGGCTTATGAACAAACAAAAAAGTTTTAGCCTTAAAGCATACCAAGTAAATAATGACCAAAATAAAAAAAGTATAATCATCCAAATCCTAGCAAGGGTATGACAAAATGGGGTTGACTAAAACTAATTGGTTTTTGATCATTCTAGGGGAATCAATTACACAATAATTTTCATGTCAAATGATGTAAAAGACAAGCACATAAATTGGGTGACCATGACATTGGCTAGTTGTAAAAAGGTCTAGTCCTTTTTACAACCACTATATCCTACTATTCACTCAGTGTAGTATGATGTCCAAATGTAGATACGTCCCATGTGCAACTCCAATTAGGAGCCAAATGGAGTTAATGCCAAGAGATGAAACCTTGGGTCAAAGCTTCCTTAGAGAACTCATGGGAGGTAATGACATCCCCCTCACAAGACAAATTTGCATAAAAATAAAGAAATCATAAAATTGAAAGACTTTAGGGTCGTTGTCAAGATCACCCAAACTTTAATGTGTTTTTAGGGATCACTTTAGATGACATTATTTATAAGCCTTGGACTAAGATTTTTTCAATAGGAATGGCACTTTTGATTCCAAGGGTTCCCTAAAGGGGATAAATTGAAGAGCATACATGCAGCACCCCTCTTTTTTCCAAACAAAGATTTAACTTAAACAAGTAAGTAAATACAAAAACTTGGAAAGGTGAGTTCATTTTTAAGCCCAAATGGAAAATGAGGTGGCGTTCATTTGACCCCTTGGTTTTAGTTGTAACTTTGAAGACATTTACCATAAACATCTAAATTTTTTGTTAAACACCAGAATAAGGTTCCTAATTGATTTTTAAACATGCAAACGGTGATCTAAAACATGTTTTTAGTAAATGTCAAGCTTGGTCCTACAACAAAAATGTTAGCACGTCCTTTAGCCTTAAAGCTCATTTAAGTTTGAAATAATGAACCTTAAAAAAATAGCTCTTGAGTTTATGTTTTAAGAAAAACATAGTGAGCAACGCCAGTTATATAACCAATGATGGTTACATTTTATAATTGATAACAGTTACCTAACTGACATTGATTATACCAATGTGATCGATGGTAGGTATCCAGTTGATGTTGGTTAAGCTATCCAACTGATGTCGGTCTTACTAGTCAATGTCAGTTACCATGTAAACCCATGACAAATAAAAAATGGTAAAATAAAGTTAGAAATTTAATTTTCAAGATTTTTAATGGTCCAAATAAATATTTTAAAGCTAAAAATGATCTTCTTCATGTATGGGATGCGTTTGGTCCCATTAGGCATGTCAAGATGTAGAGAGGATTACAAAGCAAGTTAGTCAAATATTAGTCCATAAATCATAAAAAATGCATAAAGAACTAACTAAATAAGCCTATCTATTCCTATGGGAATTATAAAGGATATCAAGAAACAAATGAAAGAAAGCAAACATCATATTACCTTCCCAAATAGATTCACCATACCCATGTGGTTCAAAATCATGTTCTCCCTTGATCAAGCATCCTTGTCTTTGTCAATAATGGTAGCAAAATCCTCCAATGTCTAAAGAACACTCCATAAAACCTAGGCTCATGATTCTAAATCATTAAAATAGCCTATATAATAAGCTTGCAAATAAAATCAATGATCAAATGCAAAGAATTGTGGAAACAATTTAACATTATAACTTTGCAATATTCAAGCTTAAAATTCATGTTCATGGCCTCTCTGTTTATAGATTGTTGAGATTGGTCAGGATCAACCATGACCGTCTATCTCAAGATTGAGATGCATGGTCATGAATAATCCTAATATTTGGAATTAAACTCATAATTATCTTCATCATAACCTTGCAAGAAGGGGAATTGAAGAGGTATGGGAGGTATTTACTAGGCATGGGTGACCCATAATCTTGATATTTGTGGCATTTATGGCCTAGGGATGTCTTCCTAATAAATCATGTCACCTGATGATAAAATTAATAAAAATCAATTTTCAAAAAGAAATATTCAACAACTCTCATGGAAAATACACTTAAGCTCTTGATTTGTATTATCTAGCCTTAAACAAGGTTAATCAACATTTGTGTAATTATTTAAAATTGGTCCTCAATTAATCAAAATGGTTAGAAAGTCATAGTACTGAGTTGTAATTTGATTTGGGAAGAATTAGAAGGTGAAATTAAATGCAACAGAACCGTATTTCCATTTAGGATGTTTTGAAAATAAAATAACAAAGGTACATGGCATATACCAATGAATTTAGAAGAAAAGAGTGATCCAGAGCACAAAAAGTGAAATCATTATTTTGACTCAAAATGAATTGATCAAAGTTAGCTGACCCATAAATTGCATTGCCCAAGTTAGGGATACTTTGACCTAGATTGGATCTTGTAAATGACAAGTTTGAACTATTTAGCATGTTTTATGGATTTTGACCTAAAATGTGCATTTGAGTTCAATTAGAGTAAGATTGACAATTTCAACACAGATGGTGTTAGGAATTAGATGTCTACAACTAGTTGTTAAAAAAGGGCTTCTAAGGACATAAGAAGGGGAGTATAAGGACCTAATTCACTTTGTGACTTAGATGTGGAAGCATTATAATTTATATCAAATGGTTTTTGACATGATTGGGTAGATAGAGTGGTAGTAGATGAAGTGGATAGGATAGGATTCCCTTTGATAGTGTAATAAGGGGTGGATAATGGGCTATGACTAGTAGGAGGAGGATTTAAATGGGACTCACATGAATGGGTTTAGACTCGAGGTAAAATGAGTTGAATGGGGTTAAGGCCTTTAGGAAGTGGGACACCCATCTTAAGGAGATGCAAGAGGATCTCATCCTTATTGGTAAATATGTATTTTTCTAATAAAATGAGTTCTAACTTCATAGGGATGGGTGATAAAAGATGAATAATGAAGGGGGTTGACGTGGAGGTAGAATAAGGATTAGATATGATCTCTTAAACAAGTTTGGCCCATCTCTTAAACAAGTTGGGTCCAAATGACCAAGATAGTATGACCAATAATGAGGAGGATGAGGTAGATGAAATGTGATTGAGATGATGTAGGACTACGATAATATTTTAATTTGATAGTATAAGAAGTGCTAGTGATCTATCAACAATGCCTAGTTTTCAAGCTAGAAAAAGGATTAGGGGTGATGGGTGCCTAGGTTCAAACTAGTAAGACAATGATTAAATGGGTGATAGTTAGGAATAGGCAATATGATTGAATTATAGATGACTATATTGATGATCAATTGGGTACTATATTGAAACTGACAAAGTGACAAGATGCTAGTAGGACATCGACTAGGTATGAGACCTATCTAAGTGATGAGCAATAGTAGACTAGAGTGACAGGAAGATATGAATGGGTAACAAGAGGAATACCTCAATCCTTAGACTAATTTTATCAATTTATTATGGAAAATTATTATGTGATGAAGATTAAATGGAAGGAAAGTGGAGATGTAATGATGGTGAATAAGATTTGGACAAGTGTGTGACCTAAATAGCCAACTACGATAAGATAGGATGAGGTTAGACTAGATGGGGGATGAGATGACTAGACAAAGGCAAGGTCAATAAGAAGGAATGATTATGGATAGAATATATTTATAAAAATATTTGGATGGAGGGTTGATAAGGCTTAATTATGTAAGTGATGGGGGTATGACTAATGATTGGTGAGACTAGAATAAGATGTGACTTGTGTTCAAAAGGATGTATAAAAGGATAAAATATGTGTGAGAGGATGATGTGATGATAAGATAAGGATAAAAAAGATGAGTATATATGTATAATACCGAGATAAGTGTTTATAGGTTTGGGTAAAAGGTTGACTTAGCTCACCAAAAAACATAGGTCTATCACGATACTCACCAAATCAAGCAAACCCACAAACCTATGACTAGTAATATGATGGGTGTATACCTGATGACTATACCATATACAGGCTTCATGGGTGAGGATGTAAGCCAATGAATCATTATAGTCTTGACTGAACCCTCTCAAACCCATCTGTACATGATGGTCACTTAGGAGCTGATACTAAATCTAACATCAAATCACCTGTTACAGTCGAGAGGTCCTATGATAGGCTAAATAGGATCTCTAGGGGCATCCGTAATATATGTGAAGGTAAAATGGGGCCAAAATACATATAGGATGTTATTTAAACACTTTATTTATTGGATTAAAAATTCCCCTCACTCTATAGAACCCTTTATGCTAAATTTTGCTTTAGCACCTAATGACAACTCTCTTGATATTTATACTCCACTAGAACACAAAGTTTGGTCTAGTGCATAGTGATGAAATCCACATCACTGACCCCTAAAAAGGAAAAATGTGAGGGTTTATTGGTGTTTTTTATCCTTTAATAATTGCTGTAAAGATGCAAGGAGGAGAACATACACCATTATAGCCATCGGGTGACAAACAAGCAAACTAAAAAGGAAATTAATTAACTAATTTAATTTAAATGTGATATATAGACAAGAAAAAATGATTAAAATGATTGAAGAGATATATACAAGGTGTAAGAAAAAATGATTAAAGTGATTCAAAAAATTATTTTCAAAATGTCAAAAGTAGTATTTGACAGGCAACCTACAAGAAAATGATTAGTAGTTTCAAGTGGCACTTTTAAAGAGGAAGCCCACAAGAGAGTGATTAGTAGTTTGGCTGATATTCTTAAGTCAAAACCTTCAAGACAATATTTTAGACAAAAATATGACCTAAAAAATATGATGTTAGAAAGACAAAATAGCTTCTAGATTCACCCCTATAAGAAATAAAATATTAGTATAATACGCCTTTAAAAAAACCCTAAAAAATCATGATTTGGCTCTATAATTTCTTTGGACAAGTGGGACACAATGTGAGGGTATAAGGATGGTATACCCTAGTAGGTTAAATGGGTATATCCCCATGTAGGGTCCAAGAGTAGTGCTTTAAGAACGCTCCTTGTCACAGTACAAGGTAGGGTTGAGGGGTGGAGCCCTCGATGCCAAAGGCAATTTGGGCCTTGAAAGAGGCTCAAAATGACTCAAATTTTTCTAAAAAGGACTTTGAAAATGCACTAAAAAGGACAAAATCAAATACAAAAATAAGTTTACCATCACAACTTTATAATGAAATATCACAACTATCAGTGCAATATCACAATTTATGAGCTACATTTTTTCCACAAGCAGTTAATTGTGATGGTCAATCTACAAAACCATGACTGTTAGTGTAATATCATGAATCATAAGGAGATATCATGATTTTGAGATTATCGGTTTTGTGTTAAAGCATAAAAATTAAAAAAACTGATTTTAGACCAAAGTAGATGCTCTAACAAATTATGACAGGGTAATCCAAATGTTTTAAGAATGCCTATTCATAGACAATCATGGCCGATTTAAAAATTTATGAATCAAATTTTTCTTAAAATACATTAAGGCAAGATTTTTATCAAAATGAAAAAAATTATGAATAATTAAAAAATAGGAAAGATATTTTTCCTTATCAGAATGATTTTAAATCCTATATTTTTTAGTTAGAACCCAATTATCAAAAACAAAGAATTAAAAAAACTACTTAATGGCAATAGCATTAATATAGGGATAATACCACAACTTTCAAGATGAAACTAAAAATATGAAATTAGCAGTATTGCAAAAAATATGGAAAAAGGTCAAGTATGTGCTATTTTGCTTTTAGATAATCATCCTTCTACCTTTCTTGTTGACCCTATCAATTGTCACACAACAGGTTAGATAAAACCCCTTTATAAATAGTGGTTAGAAAATATATTCCCAATCACAAAATGTGTTTAACAAAACATTCAAGATAAAAAATAATCTTTCAAGAGTGGCTTGTATGATCAATGATTTCCTGTAAGATGGAGAATGACAAAAGTAAACCTATAGGTAAGGTGTCAAAAGCTAACTATTAAGAAATTTGGACAAAATTATAATATCATGACTAACAGAGGCAATACCATAATTTGTAGGGCAATATCATGAATCTCAAAGTTATAATTTTGCCTCCATTCATAAACCTATTATAGTAAAAAAAAACTATTAGTTATTAAGGGTTAGACAAAACCATAAATTGGCATGCAAAATTGTGATTTTGATGCAAAAATACAACTTGTGAATCATGGTATTGTAGAAGGGTGACAACCTTCCCAACAAAGAAACTGTTAGTGGTTAGAGATTGATGGTTATTGTAAAACCACAATTCTTGGGGAAAATCATAATTGCAAGGTCGTAATTTACAGAGTAATACCATGATTTTCACCTGTAAGTGAAATTTTCTCCAAAATCTGGCACCTTTTATTATCCAATCAGACTTGCAAGCTACCAAAAACACTTCTAATAAGCAATAGAGTTAAATTGGGAGTGTCAAATCCCATTTTGGTCACCAAAATGTTGTAGGAAATTTGAGCATAAAGTATTTGATTGTGCAATTACATCAAAAACTCAATATGTCCAACTACCTAAGTAGTTTTTAATCCATTATAATCAAATACAAATAGATGAATATATATTTCAAACTAGCATTATAATTCTAAATATAACTACTCAAAATCAATATTAAATGGATAAAAATAAGAGGATTGGGATTGAGATTACCTTAGACTCAAAATTTTGACATTATGTTGGCATGATCATGGATTCAAAGACTTAGATTGGCATGGATTCAATGGATGCTTGAGATTACTTGTTGATTATGTGGGCATGAAGAATTTATGGATTAATGAGTTGGTTTCAATGGAGGATTGTGTTATTTAAATAGAATGTGGATGAAAGTATTAAAAGGAATTAAAAAGTCCTTGGAAGACTCTAGATTTAGAGGCTTCTAGAGGGGAAGGGTGAGAATAGAGAGGATTTTAGAATCCTCTATAGACACTATAATTTTGTACACTATACATGATTTTTTAGGTGCTATAGGTCCTTATTATTATTTTAATATCCTAAATACCCCTATCCTAAGGTTTAGTATTTTTACTATCGGTAATCCAATAATTTACTTTTACCAATTACCTTTCCACCCTCCCTAACCACCTAAATACATTAATAACCTAAGAAATCTACCTCTTAACCACTTTAACCCCATATAACTTTGTTACGAACAAACTCACACTAATAAAAACCAATTTTACCTATGGTTGGAATAAGTTTGCGAATTTGAGTGAATCGACAAAGATTCTCTCATGATCAACATTGATTCTCTAGATTGGCATCGATCCATAGATACCCAACCAACCTTTGGCTTTGGGACCATAAATTTTGAACCTCAAAGTGATACTAAGATTCTTGGAGAATTAAGGAAGCCTTAACATCACTCTGATGGATTTATGCTACGTTTAATTTACATCCATTGTCACAAGTCTAAAAGATTGCCTACATTTGTGAGGAAAGATTTAATTTTATTTGCAACCAGGTCTAAAGTAAGTAATCATATTTTTTATTTCATTTTCTATCAATCTCTCTACTTTTATCTACTTATCTAGTCTTTAAAATTCAATCTATATCCCTCAATATCCATTTATTTTCCTCTATAATCCAAATCACTCTCTATTTTAATTAAATACAATTTTAGAGAGAATCAACGTTGATTCATTCTAAATAGGCATTGATTCTACATAATTAATACTGATCCTAATAAGATTGGCATCGATGCACTATATTTAATTTTTAGAATCTGAGTCTTTAATATTAAATCCCTATCTTTAATTCATATTGATTTTCTATCATTTTAAATATGTCTTTGTTATATAAATGACTCTACCAGGCATAATGCATGACATAATAAATATCATTGATCTCCTTATAGTATCCTAACCCATTTTTTTTGATCAAAGTAAAATAGCCTTCAAGCTAGCACTTTGTGCAATTATTTATTCTCTCTTTTGAAGCCACACTAACCAACTTGATGTTATACAAGATGATGTAAATGTTGTTATGGCTTATTAGGACAAAAAAAATTCTTACAATGATATCTTAAACGAAGATTTGATCATAATCATTTTGTTATCATATCTTTATCTATTATAATTTCAAATGTCATTTATCCACTTAATTGTGTAAACAAGTGACTTGACATCCACTTGAGGAAGTTCATAACTTCATGAGACTAGTTTCTAACTAGGTAACTCACCCATTTATCTATTAATCTATTTTTGTCCAAGCTATTTATATGTGTGCAGGTTATTCTTCCTAACCAAAAAGAATCTCCTTCATTCACTAAATTCAAATGGTATGTAACCATATTCTAATATCTATGTATTCATCATAAACCCTAATTTTCATTTGAGTTTTTAGTAAGTAATTTAAATTAAAGAAAAATGAAAAACTACTATAACATTTTGGCACGCCTGGTGGGACCAACTAAAGTCTCATTTTTTATTATTATTAGTCAAATTCATTGTGAATTTATCCATATTTATCTTCTTTTCTCTTGTTTGTTGTATTCATTTAAAATAAAATCCAAAACTATTTTTTTTAATTTTCAAAGGTTAAAAAGAACTGCATTCATTTATGCTTAGATGATTCATATAGAATAATTTAGGTGGGTTAAATTTATCATAGATACCACTTATTACACACACATACTAAACCATGTACATAATAAATCCATCAAACATTGACATAAGGAGACCGATAGGGATTTAATCACCTAGTGGTAACCTTCTTCCTAGCTATCCTACTTGGATTTCATCACCAAAGGGAGAATCAACTCAGTACATTGGCTAAGTATAAACCTTGGTTATTTGATATATACAAGCTAAACACTTGGCACCCTTATGTTGTAGTGTGTGAAATGAGGGGTAGGCCCCAATACCAGGCCAAGTATCAATTCTAGTACAGAGATATTTTTGAGTCTAAAAAATCCTGAAACTATCCTTAGATTGCCATTTCTTAGAACCTTTGATAACCTTTATTTTTCTTTTTTCACACTTTAAAGCTAAAAAAGTAAAATATTTTTAGGTACATCTTTAGTGTGTGTGCCTTTCTTTGTCACTAAATACAAGATAATCAAAAAGACTTTTGCATGCTTTTTACTTTATTTCTTTCTTTTACCTTTATCGCTACATGGTTTTAACATGATAGTAGTTATTAAACCAAATAAAACATCTAACTTCATCCTCATCCATAGATAATTATCTTAGTCCTCCTACTTCCCCTGAGTCCATGGGGGAAGGTATTCCCTAGTATTATGCTTAAGGTGATCCTAAATTTACCACCATATTGGATAGTAATCCAATCATGCTTAATCATTACTTCATCTCTTGAGCCATAAACATCACTCTTTCCCCTCATATGTAGTTTTCTAGGAATCCTTATGGCATGTTTTTAGAGGAAGGTTAGGGGTTTACTACCGTAATGGTGTCTTTTCATAACAATCCTCTTCCAACAAGTTCTAACACTAACACTATGCAATATTTAGGCAATCTTCCTCAGGTAACATCTAGTATTCCATCCCCAACTAATACCCAAGCTCAGAATGTCACCACACCTCAACCTATGTCTACTCTACCTCTTACCATAACACTTCAGAATCTTGTTATCTCAATCCTAGTAACCCTTCCACCTATCCAAACTAGCGTACCTTCAAATACCCAGACTCAACCTTTGAAACAAGCTCCTATAAGTCAACCATCTCAACAATATATCCCCTCAACTACCCAATACATAACTCCTTCACAAAATATTAGGTCTAATTATATCCCTTTACAAACCCCATAGTATATGGTGGCATCTAAACCAATCATGACCACCTCAATTGGTTATCCTTTATCCCAATCTTCTTCCACTCAGCTTCCTACTTATCAACTCCCATAATAGATTTTTTTTGGAGGTATCCCTTGATATAACACCCAACCAGACCTTATGAGCATCCTTATGAATAGGATGGCTAAGTTGGAAGCATTTTCCTCTGGGCTAAATAATATGCTCACTTATGAGCAAATGTGTAATGAATATATTAATCCAATAGTCCCCATTATACCTTACCCTCCATAGTGGGAACTTTTAAAATTTATGAAATTTCAAAATAAAGAGGATCTTTAGCAGCACCTTCAAGCATTTAGACATGCTTACTACCTTATAGCTCATCAAAACACACTTCTAGGGACATTTCCTATGTCACTAGCTGGACCTAGCCTAAATTGGTACAATTTAATTCCTCAACATTCCTTGTTCTCTTTTGGGTAGCTAGCCTAAATATTCTTAAAGCACTTTTCTATCAATATCATAAAAAAAGTAACTATCATCGACCTCTATGCCATCTAATATTTTGATGACGAATCTATCATTGATTTCATGGCTAGATGGAAGAGTCTCATGAAATAACTCAAATTTTCCCTTCCACAACCCAAACTCATTGAATTATTCATGAGAGTATGTGCTAAACATATCTCATCGATGCTACGGGTGCAATCTTTCAAAATCTTTAATGAGGCCTTTTTGATGGCCCGTAAACTAGAAATTGGAGCCTTGGAAGAAGTAAAACTAAAATTACAGAGTAAAAACTTCAAACTTGATCCCTTTAAAGGTACTAACAATAATAATAAAACCAAAGGAGTTGCTAATGACATAGTTGTAAAATCAACACCATCACAAGCAAAAAGCCAATCTAACCCTTCCACTTCTCAGGGTTAATCCTAAAAACCATTGACATGATTTACCCTATGATAGTATACACCTTTAGGAGAATATTACACATCTATCTTAGATAATCTCTTAAAGGTATATCTCATTGAACTTCCTCTAGTGAGGCATCTCAATGATTCTCTCCCTAAGCCTAGCTAGTTTAGGGAAAATGACTTTTGTAACTTCCACCGTGTAATAGGTCATGACATTAATAAGTATCGTTATTGAAAGGGTATAATACATAACCTTATTTATCAAGGGAAGTTACAAATAGATAACCCTAATGGGCCCCCTAATCATTCTATAGACATATTAGGCAATCATTCTATAATCACACTTCCATGTCTAATTCCATGCAAGCTAATTCTAAATCCACCTTAGATCATGAAACTCATGTCATTAGTACAATCCATGACCAAATTTTACCTAAATAATTTGATATTACTTATATCCCTGATCTCCTTATAGGAGATATCTTTAAACCATCCAAACTAAGTTATCCTAAAAACTCACTCAAGCTTTTTGAATCTTATTATTTGGGATCCACTTGAGGAAACCTTATCTAAAAAAATTCAAGATGATCAATTAGAAATAAAAGAGGAAAAGACTATCAAATAAAAGGATTTCTTAGATACACATACCATTCTATATGTTATCGCAATACCTATGTCTAACATACCCATCCCCTTTAGTTTACTACCCCCTGAGGAAACTATCATGTTACCTCAAACAAGATCAAAACTTGTTCCACCCATTACTTGAGAGGAGCTAAATCTTATATAAATCAAGGAAAAAACTATAGACATCAAAAATAAAAACCTCAAGGCCCTAAGAGGAAAATTATTACAACATCTTCCCCTTAGGATTGAACTCCCTAAAGATGATAACCCTATTACCCTTGATCAGATTCAAAAATGGAAGGCTCCTTTGCCACCTATTCAAACAAAAGCATCTATATTAGGACCCCATCCTTCAGCAAGAATAAAAGCCACTATCATAGAATCCTCTACTAGGGAGAATGTATCATCATGAAGGGATCTTCCCATCATGATAATACCAATACATAACCCTTTAAACCCATATTATCCACAATTTTTAGATGTAAGGGCTTATCCTAAACACAAAGTACCTATTATAGGGAATATTCAAACAACCAGTTCAAAAAGTCAATGTTCAAAGTCAAATACCTCTTCCCTACTACTACCTAGGAGGATTGAAAAGCCTAGTTTGGATCCATTGAAGGGGTATTATTATAAGATCCTACATCAGCTTCTCTAGACCTCCCTTATCACTCTACCACCCATAAAACCCCAATAACCCTCATATTCAAAAACTAGTGTGGTATCAAGAAAATAAGAAATGCACATATCATTGAATAGTAGGTCATGCCATAAAAAGTTATAATGCATAAAAATATGTGGTCTAAATATTATTAGAAGAAGATGATATTTTAATGCAATAGTTAGATCATGACCATTCTCACAGTCAAAATACTAAGGTCACATCCACCTCAGGAAGTAGCATGCTACCAATAGTATTAGAATGAGTTGTAAAAGAATATAAAACTTTTGATAAAGCTCAATATCAACCTCTCCTAAACTCCATAAATGTGGATGAGTCTAAAAATGCAACAAATCCCCTTTGTTTTAGATAGACACAATTCACATAGCTATGTGATCCCAAGCCCAAGGTCATAAGACCCACAATCATAAAAATCCAAAGTGACTATTATGAAATCACCATCTCTTACCATAAATCATCCAACAATGCTCTCTTTAAAACCTAAAATTTCTATTTTAGGGAAAGCACAAAATAATAATGCTTCAGAACTCATATAGATATATATTCTAAAGCAATTTCATCAGCTCTCAATCAAGATGTCCCTCTATAAGCTTGACCAAAATTCTCCAAACATCATGAGGCTATGATAAAAGCCTTGTAGGCCACCAAGATATAAGCTAATGAACCTCATCCTTTATCGGCTTTCATCATATCACTTCAAAATTAATTATCCATAACATTTCATGATTTAGAAATACCACCCTTATAGCTTGATGACTAAGATCTTGCACTATTTATCATTGCCTAAATTGATCAAACTTGAATAAAATGAGTAGTGATGATAATGGTACAAGTATAAATATCATCTCCTCTCATGAATTTAAACAACTACAATTTCCTAAAACTATTGTGGCCCAATCCCCAACTAGTTTATGATATTTCAAAGATATTGTCACCCCTACATAAGGAATGGTATTCCTTCACATTCAAGTAGTCATGCATGTTCTACCTAAATTATTTTACATAATAGAAGGGGAATTTCAATACAACATCCTGTTAAGTCATCCCTAGATATGTGCTATACATTGCATCCTCTCTACCTCATATTGATGTATTAAATTTGAACATGAATGGAAAATACATAATGTTCCATCCAATCCTCATCCATTCAAAACTCTCAATCTCACCTTTCAGCCAAATGACATCTTAATACCATTAAAAATCACTATCCCATCACATCTAATAAGGCATCAACTAGTACAATAATTCTTACATCAAGGATTGGTAAGGAGTTTATTGATTTCACATTTTAGTAGCTATCAATTGGAGAGTATCAATTATTGACACTCAATGTTCTCCCTACTTACTAGGAATATGGGCATCCATACAAACAACATGCATATTATCCAAATTTAAGAGAAATTATTCCCTTTGGTCCACCTTTCCTCTGCACCCATTTGATGTATGGGGGGATTGATTAGTCATGCATGTTCTACCTAAATTATTTTACATAATAGAAGGGGAATTTCAATACAACATCCTGTTAAGTCAACCCTGGATATGTGTTTTACATTGCATCCCCTCTACCTTGTAATGATGTATTAAATTTGAACATGAAGGGAAAATCCACAATGTTCCATCTGATCCTCATCCATTCAAAACTCTCAATCTCACCTTTCAACCAAATGACATCTTAATACCATTACAAATCACTATCCCATCATCATCCAATGAGGCATCAACTATTAAAATAATTCTTACATCAAGGATTGGTAAGGAGTCTATTGATTCCACATTTTAGTAGCTATCAATTGGAGAGTATCAGTTATTGACACTCAATGTTCTCCCTACTTACCAGGAATATGGGCATCCAGACAAACAACATGCATATTGTCCAAACTTAAGAGAAATTATTCCCTTTGGTCCACCTTTCCTCTGCACCCATTTGATATATGGGGGGATTGATTAGTCATGCATGTTCTACCTAAATTATTTTACATAATAGAAGGGGAATTTTAATACATCTTGTTAAGTCATCCCTGGATATGTGCTATACATTGCATCCCCTCTACCTTGTATTGATGTATTAAATTTGAACATGAAGGGAAAATACACAATGTTCCATTCGATCCTCATCCATTCAAAACTCTCAATCTCACCTTTCAACCAAATGACATCTTAATACCATTACAAATCACTATCCCATCATCATCCAATGAGGCATCAACTAGTACAATAATTCTTACATCAAGTATTGGTAAGGAGTCTATTGATTCCACATTTTAGTAGCTATCAATTGGAGAGTATCAGTTATTGAAACTCAATGTTCTCCCTACTGACTAGGAATATGGGCATCCAGACAAACAACATGCATATTGTCCAAATTTAAGAGAAATTATTCCCTTTGGTCCACCTTTCCTCTTCACCCATTTAATGTATGGGGGGATTGATTAGCATTATTTAAGCATTTCTAACCAAACCCATGCTAATTCATTTACCTCAAACTTTTCATTCCTCTATAAATCCCACTTTTTAAAGACATACCTACAATAGTGTGCTATGAAGGGTTTTGGCATAAGACACTAAAAATAAGGTCTATATGAGGTTATATTAGGAGATTTTAGGAAACCCCATGAAAATCATAGCCTCATTTTTTAAAAAAATCCCAAAACTTCTGCATATTTTACTCTCCTTCCTATCCTTGAAGAGGACATGCCATCCTCACCATACAACACCCCTTCTTTGACTGATGATGTCATATCCATTCCCCCACAAAAAAATTAGTCAATGCCATTACTATAGAACCTCTCACCTATCATCACGATGGGGAGGTCAAAACCATTCCTATATACTACCCAAATATGATAGGGTAGAATTTTCCCACCATCCCTATTCTTTAGTGCCAGTATGATGCATCAATCTTAACTCATATAGGTATAGAGAAATCCCATATACATAAATCCCTTTTGTCTAAAACCTCTAGTCTATTAAATAAGGCTATCATTGATGTTAACATAGGATCTCATGAGACTCCATGAATAGTTAAGGTTAGTAAATCTTTAGATCCTAAAGAGCACTAGGATTTCACTATGTTTCTAATAGATCATAGTGAGGCATTCATTTGGTCTTATAGTGAAGTACATAGTATTGATCCCATTATTTTCATCCATAACATTATCACGTTTCTAGATGCCAAACCTATAAAATAAAAGCTCCAAAATATATATCCTCACATTGTGCTCTTAGTCAAAGAAGATTACAACGTCTCTTATTCATTAATTTTATCCAACCTATCAATTACCCTCAATGGGTATTTAATATCATTCCTATCACAAAACCCATAGGGTGACTATGCCTTTGTACTAACTTTCACAACCTTAATCTTGCTTGTCTTAAAGATGATTTCCCTCTCCATAATATTGACCAATTAGTGGATTTAACCATTGCACATGAAATGTTATCACTTATGGATGGTTTCTCTAGATATAATCAAATCCTTATTGCACTAGAAGACCAACATAAGACTTCATTTATTACTCCTAGGGGAACCTTTTGATATTGAGTTATGTGGATGATCTCATCAGTAAATTAAAGCTATAAAATACTATATTTCAATCCTAAAATTAATCTTCACTCGCTTAATCCAATTTTATGTCCATTTAAATTCAAAGAAATGATTTTTTGGAGTATTAACGGGTTAAATTTTAGGATTTATTGTATCCATTCAAGGAATAGAAGTTGACCTTATCAGAATCAAAACCATTTTATAAATTTCTCCCCCATCTAATCTTAAGCAGCTTCATAGTTTATAAGGTAAATTATAATCTATTCATCATTTTATCTCCCATATATCTGATCGATGTCAACCATTCCATCACCTCCTAAGGAAAGATGTCCATTTTAATTATGACTCTAGTTGTTAGGAGGCCTTCAATGCTCTAAGAGCTACCTTATTTCACCACCAGTGCTTAATCCTCTGAAAGAGGGGCAACCCTTTTTCTTATATATTTCTACTATGGATCATACCTTTAGATCCATGCTTGCCCATCATGATGAGTAGCACAAAGAGCAAGTGGTTTACTATATCAGTCTCACACTTTTTGAATATGAGATTCATTATTCTAACATAAAGAAGTTATGCCTAGCTCTGGTCATTGTAGCTTTCAAGATTTGCCATTATCTGCTCAAGCACAAGACTTATGTGGTCACAAACATTGGTCCCTTGAAGTTTATGCATTCAAAGCTTTATCAAAATTAATGAATGGTTAAATAGCTCATGATTTTGGTGGAATTTGATCTAGATTTTATCCATAAAAAATTAGTTAAAGGTTAAATAATTATTGATCAATTCACTAAGGTACCTCTTGCTGATAACCAACTAGTGAATTATGAATTCTTAGATGAATCCATAGCCTCCACATCTCAAACAGGTTCACAATATCAAATGACTCCATTCTTTTATGGATCCAAATGTGAACATGGTGGGGGAGATGGAATTATCCTAATCCCTACTAGGGGGATACCTATACCTCTATATTTTAAGCCTGATTTTGACTGTACTAACATGGTAGAATATGAGGCTTTGATCATAGATCTCTAAACCACTTTAGCCTTGGGTATTAAAACACTTAATATCTATGGCGATTCCTATCATATGATTAATTAGATAAAGGGAATATATCAATGTAAAATGATACCCTTCAGAAGTATAAGACCTTGGTTGATCAATTACTAGCTACTTTTGAGCATTATGTTATCCAAGTCACTCCTTAATCAACGAACAAGTTTGTGGATACCATGTATTTTTTGTCCTTGTTTATCCCATCATCATCTCAATAATCTAAGTTATTTGTCTTCATCCATAGGATTAATCAACCTTTCTTTACCAAAACTTAGATTCAAATTAATCCTAAATCTTCTCAATGTTATGAATTTATCATTACCACCACTGAGTATTTCACTAAGTGGGTGGAGGCTATCCCCCTTATCTCAACCAAAGTAGATAAAATTGTTGAAATCATTAGTCAACATATTATTTGTAGCTTTGGTGTTCCTATTACGATCATCACAAATAATGGAATTTTTTTAAAAAAAAATGTTTAAGAACTCTATGATTATTTTAGCATTAAGCTAAGATTCTCCTTGCCTTACTATCCTCAAAATAATGGATAAGT